>OX465250.1:3558505-3710141 GCA_949987775.1 Aproaerema taeniolella | reverse complement strand
ACCTTAATCCGTGTTCTACAGGTATCTCTACGTCACGGAACACATTCAGGCGCGCGATTTTAACGGACTCATCTCACCTGCCGTGAACTCAAGGGGCCATTGAGTTGAAGCGCTCCAGTACTGTATTTTACCTCTTACTTCGTATTGACAACTGAGTTTGGTAAATAAATCTTCGCTCTGTTTTGCTAGGCATGTTATTCTGTGTTCAATCTGTCAAAGGCTGACAGGACTACTGATTAATATACATTGTATGTATTAATGACCCTACTTTTTCCAGTGAGGTCAGCCAGTCTAACTACTTTTTAAAACCAACATAAATATGCATCTTCCACGCTGGACTGAGAGTGAAAGAAAAACTCAGAATGTACCAAGTGACAGCTCTTTCCAGGCATTTTGCTTTATTATGGGCGAAAGGGCTTACATTAGAGAGGTTAATGTTTTATCTAAAGACTTTATGTCAAATGTGACATCAAGTATTTCTAATATCATTGATTCTCTGCCTACCCCCCTAGGAATTGTAAACGTGTGCGTATGTATGTTTGTAAAGGGATTCAAAGTCATGCCCTGGCTGCAGAGCCACCATCATAGTAACCGACCAATGATATCTTAAAATTATTTACTTTACACGAACATAATGTACTTGCATTAAATAATGATAAAATAGACAGTGATTGTGGATCTGCTGCAGAGCATTTTATTTTATTTTATTATAAGATGGGTTAACTCTTGATCTCATCTGGACCATAAGGTCAAAGATGAGGTCGACGATGGACCTATAAAGGCACTGGTGCTCCCACGCACCGACGGAACACAGCAAGCTGTTTGGCGTCGGACTTCGGTAGGAGGGTGGTCGCGAACCGGACGGCCTTTTACAGAGCCTACCACACCGCATGAGATCATAGGACGACACCTCAGATTCAGAAAAAAAATGAAATGTCGTTGCCTGGGTTGGATTACTAGGAGGCAGGACTCATTTGTGACACCCACCGAAAGAGATGGGGTGGTGTTATTCTCAACCGATCACCACACGGTTGAAAAATTCTCTAGCAGAGCCACAAAAAAAAATTTACTCAGGAACGATAAATGCTGCTGCAGCTCGAGCATGATGGCGACAAACTAGCGCGGCACGCCATTCGGCTGACGGTGAAACTTCACTTTGAATGCGCGAGGGCCCCGCGCAAAGGCTTGCCTTCTGGCATTGTCAATGTTGACATTTGACATAAGACCGCGGTGCATTGCGCGCGCTAGCATTATTTTATATTAACTTTAGTAACATTTTCATAGAAAGTGTCTTGTTATTGTATAATATGTGATTGTACAAAATACTTAATTAAAAGAAACGGTGTTATTAATGTAACGTATACAGGGTGTAAAAGACAACTTAGCAAAAATTGAAACCCTGGACTCAGACATCCTTTCTGAATGATCTTCCAGTGGAATTTTTATTATTATTGTTCTAATTTTATTTTATCTCAGTTATTATTATTATTATTAGTTGATACACTAGCAGCTCCAAGAGCTGATGCGTTTATATCACTGCACTCGTGTTCTTTCATTTTTTTTAAATGTTTATCAAGTCTATTTTTAAAACAGTTCACAGTTGGGGCACTTATTACGGTTTCCGGGAGAGAGTTCCACAAGTTCATCACTCGAAATGGCAAGAAGTTTGTTCTAGGGTTGCTAGCACATGGAGGTTTGGTTAACTTTAGGGAATGGCCTCTTAGATGTGTGTTCTGGTTCATCATGTACAAATTCTTCATGTTCCTGACATTGTAGTGGTCACTGCGTATTTTATATGTTTCTATGAGGTCTCCTCTTTTTCGTCTCTGCTCCAGTGTTGTCAAATTGAGCTCTAAGAGGCGTTTAGAGGGGTTTTTTTTTTCATTTTTTTATGTTTTTATAATATTTTCTGCATACATGATTTATTATTTAATCGAATACACTTCATTTTGCAATAAAAAATAATCATAACAACGTAAAACACGAAAACCAGCAATGCACATCGCACTCCGATAGCAACGCGATAGCAGCTGGCAAAACTAAAGCTTTATCGCACTTTTTTTTAACTAGTTTTAAATACTTCAAGTAGGTATGAGTTGTTTTAAAACACCATACACTCAAAAGCCCACACTAAGGTTTTCCCTTGTATCGTGGGTCCCTCGGAACACACATAAAGACAGACACAAACACCCATGACCCGAGAACAAACATGTGCTTTTTACACAAATATTTACCCCGACTGGGATTCGAACCCAGGACCCGTCGAACAAGAGGCAGCGCCACTACCACTTGACCGGCCGTCAAAGTTGATTAGTTGACCTAGCTAACTTGTAATTGGCTAAATTTCCTCGTACTGTTTGCACCTCATTATAAGTAGGTCGTCGCTTGCGACATATTTTAAGGAAAATAACAGACAGCTACTAAAAATAATATATTTTTCCAGAAAATATTCCTCAATAATGGACAGGTTTTTAAATAAAGCAAATACCAGTTACTCTAGGGATCATTTTAAGTCGTGAAAACTCTTAGAACACAAAAATCCAAATCTTATACACGGCTTTAAGTATCTCTCTTTCAACCTCTCGGGTGGTTAATCAGTCTATAAAACTGAACACCTTCCCCAAGGAACATAGGTCAAAACACAAAAAAAAAATTTGAGCTCCCATACAAACTTTATCAGCATATAGCGCATTTCGTAGATACCTAAAGCCCTGTATATAAAATTGGAGGTCCTGATTCACTGATTCATCAACGCCCAGCCCAAACCCTTAGACCTAGGAAGCTGGAATTTGGCAGAAATGTGTCTTTTATGACGTAAACAAGCACTAAGAAAGGATTTTTTAAAATTCAACCCCTATAGGGGTGAAATGGGGGTTCAAAGTTTGTATGGAAAAAACAATTTTTGGACATTTTAACTCGTAACTTCTTCAAGATACACCTTGAAGCAAATTAACGGACGTGTTTCTCGATTTTTCGAAAATCATCCCCTAAGGGGTTAAGAATGAAATAGGTGACTAAAAGAGTTTATATTCATAATACCATACCAATGATTTGGCATCTAATTAGATGCTGCGAGGTAAATAATATTTTTTTTAACAAATATAGCTAAGAACGATCTCGATTACATCGCCGTTTTTCTCGCTTTTTCACCGTGTGGTGATCGGTTGAGAATAACACACCCCCTCTTTCCGTGGGTATCGTCAGAGGCGACTAAGGAAACAAAAATAAGACCTGCCTCCTAGTAATCCATCCCAGGCAACGACACTTCATTTTGTTTTCAATCGTAGGTGGCGTCTTATGATCTCATGCGGTGTGGTAGGCTCTGTAAAGGGCCGTCTGGTTCGCGACCACTCTCCTACCGAAGTTCGACGCCGAACAGCTTGCTGTGTTCCATCGGTGCGTGGGAGTAACAGTGCCTTAATTGGAATTTTCTGGGTTAACTCGCTCCATCATCGACCTCATCTATGACCTTGGTCAAAATTGGGGTCAAGAGAGTTCACCTATCTCGTAATAATAATAAAAAAAACCTGTCAAACAAAACAAACGTATAAAAATCAGTTTATGAAATAAGGAGCTGCGATGCCACAGACAGACACACAGATATACAGATACACTATACACATATTATATATACTAGTCAAACTCATAACACCACTCTTTCGGCCGGTTTGGTCGAGTGGTAGTAACGCTGCCTCTTGATCGGCGGGTCCTGGCTTCGATTCCCAGTCGGGGCAAATATTTGTGTAAGCAGATGTTTGTTCTCGGGTCATGGGTGTTTGTGTCTGTCTTTGTGTGTTCCAAGGGACCCACGACACAAGGGAAAACCTTAATATGGGCCTTTGAGTGTGAAGTGTTTATTTATTTTTTATTTTTTTTCTTGTCGGGGGTAGAAAAGAGCGTAACCCTATAGTAATTTGACATATTTCAGGGTTACTAAACGAATTTTCACTATCTCTGAGATTTGTTCACGAATGTAGTCCGGAGCCGCTGAGCCGCGAGCGGAAGTATACTAATACTTCCGCCCGCGTGAACTACAGGTTATATCGTGCCCAACTGTGGGATTAAATGTAGCCTATGTCCTTTCCCAGGTTTTAATCTATCTCTGTACCGAATTTGACCAAAATCGGTTCTGTAGTTTAGGCGTGAAAGACGGACAGTCAGACAGACAGATAGAGTTACTTTCGCATTTATAATATTAGTAAGGATTATAAAGAGGAAAGATTTGACTGTTTGTTTGATTGCATTGAATAGGCTCCGAAACTACTGGATCGATTTGAAAATTTACATTATCCCTAAGTAAGATAGGCTCTACATAACTTTCCCAAATTCCCACGGGAACGAAGTCCCGAGCGGAATGCTAGTAATTTATATTTACAAATCAAAATTTTCTAAAATTAAAAGAGCTTAATGTATGACAACCATGTCTTTAAAAAAAACTAAAATATCTTTTTTTAAGTACAAAAACAGCAAAACTATTTAAAAAAATTTCTTTAAAAATACTGCTCAATTTAGCTTCCAACTAACTGGGTACTTAGCAAGAGCACCAATCTAAAGAAATGATGAGATTTTTCTTCGCAAAAAATTTTAAAAAAAAGAAACACTGCTGCAGTAAAATTGAAAAATCACCTGAAGGCATATTCTGTTCATGCTGAATAAAAATGCTATTCTTTGGAATTAAAAACCGACATCGTATTTTTTGCGTTCAACCTTTTAATAAAAGACTTTTAATATAAACCTGGGGTTAACCATACCGTAAAGTTTTGCTTGAATGGTTGCGAGATATTCTTCAGAAAATAAAATTTTCATCGGAGTTTCATTTTGTAAGGAAGCGAATGAATCTACTGGGCCGTTATGACTTTTCTCGCTGAAAGTTGAACAAGAGCCTTTTTTGGAGTATTTTTATTTTTATAAGTATTATTTTCACAGGGGAGGAAATCGAGTGTTGAAAGTAATGAGTTCGGCGAAAAATACATTTTTGCAATAATTATGGATGCGAACGAAACGACAATAGAAAATTAAGCGATAGCAATAAAAACTAATGAAATATTTGAAATCCATCCTAACACTCTCGCCTGTTATCCCATTAGAAATGTCAATAATAAAAAAAATAACTTATAAATAAATGAGTATTTTTGGACAACACATGCTTGGCGTCTATTTCACTAATTAATGGAGCCTCAATAGCGGCAGCTCTAGCACGATAACGACAAACTCGCGCTCGGCTCACGCTGAAACTTCACTTTCATTGCGCGAGGGTCCCGCGCAAAGGCTTGCTCGCCCTGTGGCGTTGTCAATGTTTACATTTTGACATAGATAGATAGATAGATAGATAGATAAAATCTTTATTTATACACAGTTAAATGGACAAACTAATAACAACAAAACAAAACTAAATACAACTTATAACTAATAATTAAGACAAAATAAAGGAACACTGTACACAAAAGGGTGCTGACTCAGCGTGTGCTGCCACTGGACAGCGCTGTTCTTCCGTCAGCACCCGTGTGTGACCGCGTCCAAGCGACACCAGACGTTAGGGAAACAAATAATATGAAAAATAACAAATTGTTATGTGTGAGTTTGTGTGTGTGTGTGTGTGTGTGAGTATGGGTAAGTGTGTCTATGTGCGGGTTTGTCGCGGCGCTGTCATTATCGTACTCGGCCTGCAGTTGAATGACAGTGGTGATCATTTTATCCGTTCAAGATTCATAGGTTAATAGTATATACTAAGCACTGATATTTAACACACTTTTAAATTTTCAAAAAATAAATAACGTCGTGCGGCGCTGAAATCTTGATCTAAATGGTTCAATTCTATGAGTTGGTTTTCCATTATAAAAGTTAAGCCTGAGCCTTTATCTATTTGGGGATAATTTGACACGAGGCCAAAGAAAGCAGCCGTTACCCGTCCTGTCCATTGTGATGGTGACCTTAATCCACCGCGTTTTTGTTGTTTTGCTGCAGCAGCTTTGAAAACATTTGGCACTTTATTGTGACAAAATTCGCCATCCCAAACACCCATACATTTAAACCTACACAACATTTGTCGGGTTAGGTAGAATGTTATGTGATTCTTGAAACATTTGACGTCACATTTAACATTTATTCTGTTGGTTCTTAAATGGAACTTGGTACCTATTGTGGTGATAAGTTGTCAAGGTTCAGCCCACGATACAGTAAAACCCTCGCATCTCACTTGCTGAGAAGTAGTACTTACATAAAACGTACTCTTAAAATTATTAAGTTTTTAAGTTTGGGGGAAAATTTCCCCTAGTTAGTATCTTCAGCATATCCTAAATCTTTAACGCCTAGTCCAGCGCAGAAGATTTGCTGTTATTACTAAAACTACCCAATGCTTTTACGAATAGTACCTACTGCTGGGATGAAGACATTAAATGCTTGTAACAAAGTAAAGTGTGTTTCTGAGAATTTTAATGCAATACCTATAAGGCCAGTGTTCACCAAAAATTGAACCAACGATTAGCAGCTAACCAGAGATTTGACACTGTCATTTTCATACATTTTTTCTGACATTTTGTCTGACATTTTATCTGATTAGCTTCTAACCGCGGTTTAACCGTTGGCTATATTTTTGGTGAACACAGGCCTAAATAATTGTCTGAGAGCTTTTATAAAAAAATATTTAAAATAAGAAGAATAGTAAGGGTAGATTTTAAAGAAGTACTTACTCAAGAAACATTCTTGTAATTTGAGTTTTGTTGTATTCTAGACAAAAAGAAACCAACCTGTCGCCATACTACGAGGGCCACACTGAAATAGTCGGGAATAGAATACTTTTGAATAAATTAGACTTACAATCTTCGTGGTATTTGAAATGTTGTATTCTTTCAAACTGAACTCCATTTTTGAAAAAAAAAATTTGGTAGCCATTTCGGTGTGGCCCTCGTACTAAGCTCGTACTAAGCTAAGATTGTGTTAATTTTGAACGTGTTTTCCAAAGCTAAATCGCTCACGTTTCTATTGTATTCAACGTTTTTATTAGGCTGAATACAAAGGAAATATGAGCGGTTTAGACGTTCATACTTACCGCAATTGGGGGGCTGGTTTCATGAACCAGATTCATAATTTTGGTTCTGCAAAGGCGTGAGTAAAGATTTGTGGACACGCTCAAAATAAAATCCCGTGTATTTTATACCGCAACATGAAAATAGCTCGCAGCTTCAGTTGACACCTGACGTGTCAGATCGCCGAAGATTATTGGCACTGTAAATCAAGCAGATTGGACACCATGGACAGATTTACCCCACAATATATCACGTGAACGAAATATGTGCAGCTACCCTTTTGGTCTTTTCACTAAAGCCGTTTTGCAGATTTACTGTGACGGTGTTACTATAGTATATTGATCTTATATAAACTGTCGAGTGTCCATAAAGACAATTCTTTACTGGGTTTAATTTGACCAATTTTGTTGACAAATTAATAATTTACTACATTTTCTACACCTCTTTTTAGCACATGTACGTAAAAAGGATTTTCCAGGTTTTGAAAAAATGAAAAAAATATTGGGATTATGTGGCACACATGTGAAATAAGTGGCATAATATTAAAAAAATTGACTAACAAGTATGTCAAATCAGTGTTACGCGAGCCTACTTGAAACAAGCAAAGCGAGGGTTTCAAGAGGCCCTAGTGATACACTACTTAACGCAAGATTATCATTCAAGGGAGTTTACAATGCAGTAGCCGAGAAATAACAAAATGAAGATTAATCCTTAGTTAATATTATAAAAGCGAAAGTAATTCTGTCTGTCCGTCTTTCACGCCTAAACTACTGAACCGATTTTGATGAAATTTGGCGCAGAGATAGATTGGAGCTTGGGAAAGGACAAAGGCTACATTTTATCCCACAATTGGGCACGATATACAACCTGTAGTCCACGCGGGCGGAGCCGCGGGCGGAAAGCTAGTTAACAATAAAACATAATTTCTGACTCATTAGTCAAATCAGCTACTCTTTATTGTGTCTTACATTTTTTTCAGTACATTATTAACTTTTTCCTTTCTTTAAGAATTTGATAATGGGATAAATTTGTTCTCTGAAAGACTGGCTATTTGCTGATTAGTTTAAATTAATTTTAATTTCTTAAAACGAACTACGTCACTATATAACACTTAACAGCCATAATTCTGTAGCTATTTCCGAGCACTGTACTGTAAAAATGTTTTACACGCAATAGTCAAGGATAATTTATCTATGCCGCGAGCAACAGAGCCTGTTTCCATGTAAGTAAAATAACCCTCCGAAAAAGAAAATAAAGAGCAAAATTTTATTATTATTGGATCTACTATTTGATCATAAGTTTGTTTGTTCTTAATAGCTGCGTAACGGTTGAACGATTGTAGTTTGTTAGCAAATTTATCCTCTATTAGTTTAACAAGGGCCTTTTACTTTTCCTTTTCTATTATGTTGGGTTTTTGTGTCTATACTTTATAATATTGATATACAGGGCTTTAGGTTAATCACTTTCAACCTCTCGGGTGGTAAATCAGTCCATGAAACTGAACAAATTTCCCAAGTAACAAAGGTCGAAGAATGAGAAAATAGATTTGACTTCCCATACAAAATGCGCTATCAGCTGACGCAGTTTGTGTGGGAAATAAAAAAAAAATTCGTATTCCGACCTTTGTTCCTTGGGAAAGTTGTTCAGTTTCATGGACTAATTTACCACCCGAGAGGTAGAAAGTGATTTACCTAAAGCCCTGTAGTCATATTAACGCAGTCGGGTATAAAGAGGAATATTTAGATCTATTTAAGACTCTCACTTAAGTATGTTTATATTTTGATTAGCCTTTAAAACTACCATATCACTAATAGTTGTGAACATAAGTAAAATGAAATTTGGCACAAAAGTGCCTTTTATGATGTAGGCAAGCACTAAGAAAGGATTTTTCGAAATGCAACCCCAAAGGAGATGAAATGGGGGTCCAAAGTTTGTATATAACTTTTTTTTTACATTTTGACTTCGTGAAAATATACCTTGAAGCAAACAAACGAACACATGTTTAGCGATGTTTCGGAAATCATCTCCTACGGTATCAAAATGGGTTAAAAAAAGTTAAATTGTTAACCTCTAGGGAATATACTGAAGCATCATATTCATACAATACAATATACTTTATTGCACTATTAAAACAATGATTCAAGGTTGCTAAGTTTACATTAGACTGTTAACATAGACTTACCAGCCTTGTGTTGTTAAGACATTTTTCTTTTGATAACTAAACAGCTGTTACGTAATTTCTAACCACCATAGTTATTCCACAGCAATTGAAACATCATTTATTAGCGAGTGGCTATATATTTTTTTTTTGTGTGGTGATTGGTTGAGAATAACACCACCTCATTTCTTTCCGTGGGTGTCGTAAGAGGCGACTAAGGAAACACAAATGAGACCTGCCTCCTATTATTCCACCCCAGGCAACGACACCTCAATTTGTTCTAAATCTGAGGTGTCGTCCTATAGTCTCATGCGGTGTGGTAGGCTCTGTGAAGGGCCGCGGCCAAACAGCTTGCTGTGTTCCGTCGGTGCGTAGGAGTAACAGTGCCTTAAATTGGCATTTTCTGGGTTAACTGCTCCATCGTCGACCTCATCTACAACCTTGGTCAAGATTGAGGTCAAGAGTTAACGTATCTTATAATTTTAAAAAAATCACATACAAGCACTAGCAAACTGAAAACTAATCACGTGAATTTTACAATTCACACCCTAAATTCCACCAACATTTAACTTTTAAACTGAGTTGAAAACTTACGCTCACTTCACAAATATTTGTTAAAGATCTAAGCTGCTCGTTACTGGTCGCTCTTTTAGTTGACTTAAAACTTGTCCTTCGTTAGTTCTTAATTACGCCAACTAGCGAGCTCACATAGTCGCGTCAATTTATTTTGTCATGTTGATGCCGTGTAGTGATCGGTTGAGAATACTCCATCTGTTTCCGTGGGTGTCATAAGACGCGACTAAGGAAACACAAATGAGACCTGCCTTCTAGTAATCCATCTTAGGCAACGACACATCAGTTTGTCTGAATCTGAGGTGGCGTTATATGGTCTCATGTGGTGTGGTAGGCTCTGTAAAGGGCCTTCTGGTTCGCGACCACCCTCCTACCCGTCGTCGTTCCGTCGGTGCATGAGAATTCCAGTGCCTTAATTGGAATTTTCTGGGTTTACTCGCTCTATCGTCAACCTCATCTATGACCTCGGTCAAGATTGGGGTCAAGAGTTTACCCATTTCATAATAATAATAAAAAAGATGTCATCTGCCTATAACGTTCTGATGCAATACAAAGAAGAGGGCGGAACGAGATTCATACTACAATATTATATGACAAATCTATGTAAGCTATGCAAAACGGATAAATTGTCATTATTATTCTACTGCTATTATAATTCCATTGATTAGGTAGGGAAATAGCCCCCATGAGTAAACACCCACAACATTGTTTATAAAAATTCGTGAAAACTAAAAACATGAGTAGGTTTAGGCAGTTAGTAGACCAAAAAATAGTAGTATATTAGTATAGTGCTTTATTTGAAGAAATAGTTTTAAAATAACGATTTTAATCATTCTCAATGAATTACGAATAACTTGAAGCATATAGACATACTTTCATGTTGAACAGGGAGTGAAAAAGAAAACTTAGAATATGCCAGCTGACAACTATTCCCAGGAATCTTCATCAGCCCATATACGTCCCACTGCTGGGGCACGGGCCTCCCTCGATAACATGAGGGGTAAATGCCATACTCACTACGCTTGGCAGACGGGTTGGCGAGGGTTTTGATATAATTGCAGAGTTTTCCTTCTCTGTGTGCAGATGAACTTGCTTGCATAATTTTACCTTAGTCGCCTTATACGACACCTCGGCAAGAAAGAGGGTGGTTCTATTCTACTCTGCCTGGTCCTATTCCCAGGAATATTTTGTAGAAACCAGTTAGAAGGATGCAAGGGTTTTGCTGTATCATGGGCGAAAGGCTAACAACTTATCACCGTTTTACTCATGTTCCATCTAATAACCCTCGGAGTTATTATAAAATATATGGCTTCAAGAGCTTCTCGAACTACATGACGTTCTGCCTTCCCCAAAAGGAATCATATGCGTGAGTGTACGGATATAAACGTAAACACCATATTGCTAGTAAGCAATATTTTCTAGGCACCGTAGGCAACATAAAATAAACTTTGGTTGAATTTTTTTTTTACCGATTTTCTAGTTTATTTATTGAGATGTATTTTGAGTATTTTTTGAGTAAATGGGTAAAAGGCTGACCACCTTTCACCATTATGCAAACTTGTTCCATCTGATAACCATCACTATTTGTGTCAAACGTGGTATCTAGTGGTTCTAGAACCACTGATGCTCTGCCTACCCCGTCAGGGATAATAGGCGTGAGCGTGTGTATGTATATGTGTATATTTTGAGTAGGTATAGTGTAAACAGTGTAGAATGGTTAAGTTTGTTCAGTCCCGCTCAGAAAGAGAAACTGCATGTTTGCCGCACAACTTACAATACAAGCTGAAACGCTGCTGAAACCTGGAGTTTATTGACTTCAGAGGTTTGTTGAAATAACAGATTCATTTAGAGGACTGCGCTAAGCTAAAACAAAGTAGAAGAGTACACTTACCAGTTACTTGCTATTTGATCTGTGACAAATGGGATCCCAAACTCTTTTGTTAACTATTTAACTATTAGGTTACTTTAGCAAATTGGACGACAAACCCTATAATGCCAATTAAATACATGGCAACTGTGATAGCCTAGTTGGTAATGAGCCAGACTTGTAATCCAAAAGTAGTGGGTTCAAATTCTGGTGCAGGTCTGTACCACTAAATTCGCCTTTTGGATTTATGTTCAGATATATAATTATCACTTGCTTAACGGTGAAGGAAATCATCGTGATGAAACCCGCCCGTCCAAGAAAATTTTCGAAAGATGAGCGGTTTACCAACACGCATTGGAAAAGTGTGGTGGACTATGACCTAAATCCCCTTCATGTTTCAAAGGGAGGCCCGTGCCCCTCAGTGGGGACGTATATGGGCTGGTAAAAAAAAAATACATGGGGTGACTTCAAATCAGCTAGCGAAATTTTTGGGGGTTGTTCTCCCCGTTAAACTGAATAACTTTCAGTTTAACTGAAAAAAATTCGAACTTCCTATAAAAAACACTACATGTGTGAGGACAGGCGATTTTTTTTCGATTTTTCGACTTAATAGAAAACTTTAATGTGGGCCTTTGAGTGTGTAGCGTTTATTTATTTATTTTTATTTTTACTTCACGTTTGAGCTGATTCACATCTATATTTTCGGTAACTAATTCAAAGTCATTTAATATAGAGATTCCAAAAAATGATTCAGCTTACTTTAATTGCAGTATTTTTTTTCTAAGACCGTAAGTTTGGTATCGTGTATGCCAAATTTAAGATTTTAGCCTCGAAAATGGGCGAAAACTTCTGGGAACCGGAAAACAACGTTTTCAACACAAGCAACGTTGGGTCAAAAATCCCAAGTGCCAGTTAGCGAAAAAAAGTTAACTCCCCTGTTTGGTTACTTCCTTCAAATTTTTTACTCAGGATCGAGCTTTCAACAAGCGGAATGACATCATAATGACCAAATTACCTCACGCTTATATGTTACTACTTATTTTTCTTCTTATCGTGTAGGTATAGTCAAGTAACCCTGGTGTCAGAGTTTTCAAACCACACAATGGCCGACTGCTTAACGTGCCCTCCAAATCACGGAAACGCTCGCGATAAATTTCTATTTTGGTCACCCATCAGGTTCCCTGCCTCTATTTACGTTGCTTAACCTCACTGATCGGTTGAGATCAGCGAGAGCCACTGGGCTACGAGCGCTCCGTATAAGTACTCATGCTGATGCTATGCGATAGATCGAGAGGGTGAAACGAGATACATGTGACAAAATTATCACTCGTGTCTATGTTAGCAATGCAGGCTACTACCAAAGGGAAGAGGAAAAAAAACCAAAATAACGAAAAAAATTTTTTTTATTCAAAACATTTTGCACGATCTTTTAATTTATTTGGTACTAATACGCCCTTTATCACAGCGTACTGCATGGGTTCCCTCGGAGTTACTGCAGTTGAACTAGGTTTTACATCTAAGTTGGCATATTGAATTTGAGTTTCCGAGTAAATTGGAGTTTCCTGGAATGGAGAATATTTTTTAATTAATTCGAAAAGTATTATAAATATCGTATCTGTACTTTATAGGGTCGGATTTTTAAGTTACATTTACTGTGCGCGATCCCTGATACTATCCTTTAGATATGGCTCTTTCTGTGCGCTCTCAACCCGTGGTCTACCTCATAGTTAAGTAGGTATATTAAGCCACTTTAAATTAGCTAGGAAAAATCAAGGATGTCGAATCTTAACATTGCTGAAGGAATATAAGCCGAAATGTATAATAAAATTAAACAACTTGTGCGATAATTACCTTTGTACAGAAAAACTAATATGAAGATTTTTTTTAAGGTACGAGTGGCTTTATGTAGGTGAATTTACTACATTCTTGACCACACCTCTCTCAAACTGTTAGATCGTGGTCAAAAGAACACTCGTTCTTTGAAAAAACCTGCATAGTGCACATTCAAGCGACTGAGATAATCCAATTTTCTTTTTAGATTTTACTATGAATCATCTGCGGTTTGTTCGTGTTTAAATTATTATCAATATCATATGTGGGCTTCTGGATCCTATTGCTGGGCAAAGGCTTCCGTTATCTCCTACGCATCGTAATCCCCAGCTTCTTGCCACTATTCTTTTAAGTCTAAAACGTAGCGTCATCACTTTCTTTGCAACAGCGTCTCTTTGTCACATTAGGTGGTACCTCAAACGAGGCTCAAAAATTGTACGTATGATTTGTCATGTAAGTTAGGTATGTTTTTTTTAAACAGTTAATTTTTCATCCACAGGCTTGAAGTTTGTTCAGTCTGTAGACTATAAAATAAACTTCGACGCTTTCCTTAAATGTATTTCTAGCTATGATTGTACAATTAACCAGGAAACCAATTAATACGTTAAACTGTGACCAAACCATACTTACGTAAACGTGTTCCATGAAGCTGGCTCGATGGTTCGGTTTATTTTTTCGTAGAACATAGTACAGTAATAATACTATGAGTAATACTAGTAACAGTGTTCCAACTACTCCATAAATAATTGGTTTTGACGATTGATCTAAAAAAAATTCATAACACGTAAAAAATAGGCAAAGAAATCATTTGATGTCTTTGATGCTTCTTGAATTTGCTAGTTAGGGTTTTGCAGTAAAGTACAAACCATTGAACTTCCGCTCGGTCCGTTAGTCGGGATGCTCTTTTTTTACTTTTAATTAAACTCCATCGTGTAAGATACCATTGGATAACTATTTAAAAAATAATAGGGCTCTGAGAATATCGTTTTTGATTTAGGTATGTGTTTGCCAAATATTAAGTTTAAAGTGATTGTTACACTTAAGTGTTAGCCCTTTATTAGTTAATCCGTTATTTTTTAAAATGTGAAATAATTTATAAAAGTAGTAATTACAAGAGTTTAAAAAAAACAAGTACCTACAGACAGAAACCTATATTGTGTGTGACTCGATCCGCTCTTGGCTGGTTTTTTTTTTCTGATCACTGCTCACAATGTAGGCAATAAATAAATTATTTAATACCTTGAGCCAAAATAAAGTGGATCACACTAAACTTATAAAATATAACATTTTAGACTTTTGTTTGGTAATTATGAAAAGGTGTGGCTAGATTTGAAATAAGTAACAAGTGTAACATAAACTATTTATTTACTCTACATTACTATGTAATGGGAGTTCTGGGAAATATTATGCTTCTGACGTATTTTGTAAATAGCAATAGTAATTTTAGGCATTTTGTAAAGTCTTTTTACAGCCCAACATGCATTACGCTTTACAGTGCATGTGCGGTAAACAGTACATAAACAAGCCTTCCTGCTCATACTGTAGTTGACTAAAATTCGAGTGAAGTATTAAAAATTCTATCAGAAATACAGTCTGAATAAATACTTAGTACATACGTGAAAGGATTGTTTTATTAATATTTTTCTATTAATATTTATGGATAATATAAATATACAGGGCTTTAGGTAAATCACTTTCAACCTCTCGGGTGATAAATCAGTCCATTAAACTGAACAACTTTCCCAAGGAACAAAGGCCGGAATACGAAAATTTTTTTTAAAGTTCCCATACAAACTGCGTCAGCTGATAGCGCATTTTGTATGGGAAGCCAAAATTTTTTTTCATACTTCGACCTTTGTTCCTTGGGAAAGTTGTTCAGTTTTATGGACTGATTTGCCACCCGAGAGGTTGAAAGTGCTTTACCTAAAGCCCTGTATACATAAATATTAATAAAACAATCCTTTCACGTATTTTTATGAAGAAATATTCTTAATTAGGCAAAACGCATAATTTAGACAAAATGTCGTACTTGTGTAATAAAACAAAGGTTTAAAAACGATGAAATACATTTATTATTGAATACATCACATTATTAATTCTCTGATACGGGTGTCAACCTACGTATGTCAGCATACTCTTTTAATTTTCGTCCAATGCTTATTATCGCTGAAGATAAAAACGTATTTCAGTCTTATCAGAGAAAATCATGCAATATATTCAGGAAACCTTGATGATCCTCAATTCGAAGAAAAGGTAGTATTCCAATATTTTAGCAGCATAGGAGAAGTCATCTTTTTTACAAAAAATATTTTATTATTTTCAGTCCTCTTTTCAATCACTGTTTCTTCGTAGATGATGTCTTATGAAGATAAAGAAAACTGTATTTTGTACTCGTTAACGGTAGTTTTATCGGATTTTGACGGGCTTGATGATCTTTCTTATAAAATGGAAGCCCTTCGTCTCTAAATTGTGTAGTACTTTTTCTGTTATTCGTGTCGTTTGAAGGTAATGTGTTATGAAGAAGAAGAAAATCGTATTTTGTACTCGCTAAAGGTAGTGTTATCGGATTTTGACGGACTTGATGATCTTTCTTATAAAATGGAAGCCCTTCGTCTCTAAATTTTGAAGTACTTTTTCTGTTATTTGTTTCGTTTGAAGGTGATGTCGTATGAAGAAAAGGAAACCCATTTTGCTTGCTTGTTATATTTGGTAGCAATCGATTCTGAAAAGCTGGATTACCATTTCTACCTAAAGAAAAAATCATCTTCCTTGAAACTGCAGAAGTTGTCGTTCTTATTATTCTGCCAACTTCTTTGTCCAATGTTTTTCTTGTAGATAATGTGTTACGAAGAAAAGGAATAACGTGTTCTTCAGTTGTAATAGATGATAGTGTCAGGTTTTGAAGAGTTTGATTATTTTTTTGATGACGAGAAAGAACCGAGTCTGTCAGTAGATCACGAAAGTCGTCATCCTCCAACGGTAAATGAGGAGTCGCACCTATTATTATTTTGTTATTTTAAATTTTAATTAAATAGATTAGAAAAATACTTTCAAAAACTAACGTTATTTTAGTGCTACTACAACTTGTAGTATTATTCATAACAATAATAGGTCTTTACCCACAAAATTGTCGTTTTCCATACTTTATTTTGGATAAGTTGTTTTCATACATTTTTGGAATACATTTATGTTAACAAAATTTTGTGGTAAGCTTTACTTGGTTTATTAAAAGTTGGTTTATTGTAGTTGTACAGCAAAAAAAAAATGAAACAGCCAAAATATGAAACGAGCTATATACTTGAGCTTAGTTTTCAGTAATCATTTTTAATTTAACTTAAAACAATTTTAATAATAAGTATTATTAATAATAAACCAATCAAATAAATTCTAAACAATTTAATAGGTAAAGACCACAGCACTGAAAAAGATGTATGACTCTTTTAATTTTGTGAACTCTCAGTTTTTGCTTATTTTCCAACTGTTCTGTTACAGACTAATCAGTAAAGAAAATATTTAACTTTATTAAAGAGTATTAAGAACCCTTGTTAATATCACAAAATCAAAGCTATCACTAATCCTTTTTTTTATAACAAACACTTAATGTGTGGTTCAATCGCGCGCGATTGATTGTTTGTGTTCGACACCACTTGAAACCACTAACAATAGATACTTAAAATAGTCATTACCACACTTGTGTCTTATGACTTATGAGTGAGTTACTTACCGCGTTTGTTTGTTCTTATTATTTATTGCTAGGTCAAATTATGTGCATTTTAAAAGTCGTAACTTACCTTCTTCAGAGGAATTTGTACTTTGAAAACTTCTACCTTTTAAAATATTATTGTCAAGTGCTTCTGTGTTTGTTCCGTTTGCAATCAGCAATATACTCTTGCTTCGCCCTGCTTCATGATAACCACTAGCCGTGTTATAGTTTGCAAGACAAAATATCTCAGAGAGGTTTGATATTACGGAAGTATCTACTTTCAATTTTAAGTAGTTTGGATCATTGTTTACGTTAGGATAATCGTTTCTCTCTACTACTACGCTCGGACCTGTGGAAAACGGTACATCATTTTAAACTGATTGTTTTTCCTTTCAAATTTATATTCTATTTATCAAATTGGAACGTGTTACAATTATAGCTATTAATGCATAAATTAATTCATTAAAATAGTCAGTCAACATAATTTAGAGGAAAAGCCTGTTACATCATTTATTCTAAAATAATAGCAATTATTGAAAGCGATGATAGTCCCGTTGGTAATAAGCCAGACTTATAATCGGAAGGTTGCAGGTTGAAATTGTATTTTCGGTTTCGCATGTATGGATTCTTCACTAAAAATTTTGTTAGTCGGTTTGGTCGAGTGGTAGTGACGCTGCCTCTTGATCGGCGGATCCTGGGTTCGATCCCCAGTCAAGGTAAACATTTGTGTAAAAAGCAGATGTTTGTTCTCGGGTCATGGGTGTTTGTGTTTGTCTTTATCAGGGACCCACAACACAAGGGAAAACCTTAGTGTGGGTCTTTCAGTTTGTAGCGTTTATTTATTTATATTTATTATTTTTAATTGCTCAGCGGTGAAGAAAGACATCGTAATAAAACAAGTACTTCTAAGAAAATTTGTTTTCGAGGGGTGTGCGATCTACCAACCCGTATTGGGCCAGCGTGATGGACTATGGCCTAAATCCCCTTAGGGTTTCGAAAGAAGGCTCGTATAAAAAATACTACCAATAAAATTATCCCCTTCACAGTTTTGAAGTCAAGCCAAAAATTATTTTTGAAGAACCCAATTTAAACGAAAACTTGTTACAAAAACTTACCGTTTTTTAGTGATTGATACCAAAATAAAAACATTTCCATTTTTTCAAAACTGTTCTTTTTGCATTCATATTGAAGTTCTTCGTTTAAATTGTAAATTTTTATGTCTTCATTTGGTGTTATAGTAATGTCAAAAGCTAAAATGAAAATAAAAACACTTTTTAAATAAATTAAGGTAAGTAATTTAAATTACTGCAAAAACAAAGAAACTTACTATGACACGGAAAAACGTTAGGACAAAGAAATAATAGGCACAACTTCAAAGATGGGTGCATGACGAATGACTGGTCTTACGAATGAATGAGGAAAAAATTTGTTTTTAATAACTAGAAATTCCATAGTATGTTGATGTAAGGATGCAGCTATAGAACATTTTAAATTTATTATTTATAATTAATTAGTGTAATAATATGTCATAAATACACTGGGCAGACATAATGTTTTACTTTTTCCTGCTTACTATTTGTACTACGAGTTTTTCTCTCTAAAGTAAACAAAGCTTACAAATTCTACCTTTACAACGATGCTATTTTAGGGGATAAAACAATCTTTACCAGACACGAGTATATACAAATACTCTCAAACAAAAGCTCATAAACATTTACAATTTGTTCATTCTACCAACGGGGCTAAGATTCTGTAACTTAAGTTGTGTGGCGATAGAATTGAGGCCATTTTATCTGTTTTATCTGAAAGTTCAGTTGCTGGTGGCGCCACCAGTCAAATCAGCCGTCATTAGATGTATGAAAGGGTTACGTATTATAATAACTAAACGCAGTTTAACTATTTTCGATATAACTACGGTCGAATAACATATGTTAATTGCGCATATTGGTCAACTCAAGTACTGTTTAACTTACATATTTTTGATTAAACTAATGTCAAATGCACTATCGAACAGATGTTAAAAACATCGTCTCACAGTCTGTTCCCTCATTTAAATTTCTTTCTCTCACTATCAAAATGACGAAGACGATTACTACTTAAGTATAGGTCAGAGTCTGAGTAGCGCTCTATAATACGCTCTATAATGTTGATGATTGATGTAAAATTTTTGAAATAAACGAAACAAAAATATTAACTATTTAATACCGTGTAGTATTGTATGTTAATCCTATACTGTATATCAGTCAAAGGCTATATGACTGACTAACATACTGACAGATATATCAACGTATTAAAAATGTCTTTGTTGTTTGAGAAACAATGGGATAATATAAATATTTATTTGTTGTTACAGTCGGAGTGCGATTTTACTTCTTATATTTAACATATCGCCGAAATTGTCAAGATAAATGTTCTTTAAGTGCACATGTTTAGAAATCGTGCTAATACAATTTATTTTTGTTTTCAATTGTTTAAACCAGCATATAGCCATAAACGTAACAATAGTAAATAATAAAATAGTATTATAACATTAATAATATACAAAGCTAAGCAATTATTTCCAAATAACATAAAATAAAAAAATCAGTACAGAAAATAAAATAGATTTAACTTTAAACTTAAGGAAAATTAAGCAAAATTTGATTGTGATTAGATATTTAATCTTTTATTAAATGTTAATACTAACAAAAACTCGTTACATTATAATACACTCACGCCTTATATACAAGTTGGGGTAGACAGAGCATCTTATGGTTCTTAAACCACATGATGCTATGTTTGATATACATTCTGAAGGTTAATATTGTACTAACACCAAATAAACTTGGGAAATATCACAAAAAAATAAAAGCTGAAGAAGAATATGTTTCTACAAAAGATTGTCGACATCGAGAAATCAGCAACAGTTAACAAAATCACACTTTAAAAAACATTTAAACCCAGCTTTTAATTACAAGTGTCCACAATTTAGTCTAATCAACTCTAGCCTTATTTAATTTATTATTTTTTGTATCTGCCGTTAAATGACTTAATGAATCTATTATCCAGATTTCGGACTTGATTGGGCCTTTTATAATTGTAACGGCACAGCAGAATTTCTATTACCATCGTTGCCTCCTATGCTCCCAGCTTCTAGTATAATATCACTAGTGTATATATAGGAGGCAATCGCAACACAACTTTTCCGTGCCGCTTTCGAATTATTAAAAGGCCCACTTAGTACCACAGAGAGCAAATTTGAATTTAAATACTTAATTTGTATCAGAAATCATTTCTTCCTATTCAGTACGCCAATAATTTCAGCGTACGGTGTTTCTTCTGTCTTTATCACTTTTCGTTCATTCTGTTTAACAAATTCTAATTGAGCGTACAGAAGATTGTTAGTAGGTGTGGCCTGCAAAAAACAAAAAAAATCAATAATGCTAGCAAAACAATCGCGTAGTTATCCCTTAAGATCCGATGACATAGGCAGAAAAAAACTATCTTAACCCATGAAAATATTTTTATTATTTGATTCCTGGGTCTTTTTGCCAGCAATTTTAAAAAAACGCTTACTGTCTGTAAATCCTCATATTATTGACATTTAATTTTTAACAACATAGTTGACATTAGTATAATTTTAGTGATAGGAAAGGAAGTGAAAAAAATAACAATTTTTTTTTAAATTTATCTCAACATGTTGTAGTTTTGCAATAATGTATCGAATTTTTTTAAGAATTTGATCCTATAGGTATTTTACTAACATAAGCTTATACGGTGGGGACGTATATGGGATTATGGGCTGATTACAAAATATAGGCGCTACAGGTGATACTGTAGCATTCTGCTGAGCCAACGCCACTTCGTCTGTGCAACACAGGCAGCACGATGTAGCACCTTTTTAACCCTCAACAAAATTAGAGGGGTGGTATAAGTTTGACATGTCTGTGTATCTTTATGTCTGTGTATCTATCTGTAGCAGTTTTTTTGTTTGAAAGCTGAAGTAATCGAAATTGTTCTTAGCTATATTTAATTAAAGTTGGTTCAGGAGTTTAAAGTTATAATCAATCGAATGCCCCGGGTGATACAACATTTTGTAATTTTAGTTTTATCTTTACTTTATGTTTGTTAGTGTTTTAACCGACTTTAAAAAAGGAGAAAGTTCTATTGGCGACAGTATGTATTTTTTTGATGTATGTTCACCGATTTCTCCGCCAATTAAGGACCGTTTTTCAAAAGTCTTTTTTTGTTCGAAGGATTTATATGGGATCCAGAGGTGATCCCATATAAATTTTATCGAGAATGATTCAGCGCTTTAAAAAAAAATACTACAAACCAGAACATTATCTAAATAAATGAGTGACATTTTCGTTTGTTGTTATCTGCTAATAGGCATTGTACTCTCCAAAAAATACTAGTTATCTACTTTTTGCGAACTGTTGTTGGGATTGAAGTCAGTGAAAATTATGTATGTCTGTTATTGTGTCTTTAAAGTTTCTTTTGTATTTCTTTAGTGATGTCTGTGTTGTACCAAAATAAATATTTTCTATTCTATTCAATTAAATCAACTTACGTAAATATCTTCTTCTTTTTTTGAAAAACGTCGCCTTCGTATTACGTAAATAATACCCATAGTTATTAAGATTACAACTATCGTAGATATTATTATACATCCAATTATCACGGGAGAAAGATCTGTAAGCCAAATTTAAGGTTTAATTAATTAGCAGGATACGTTATTAAGGTCAGTAGGTAGTTATAGACTAAGAAATAACTACTGAAGTAGATTATTTTAGATTTTGTTACTATAAATGAGCTCTTGTGTGCTTGGTCTATTAGAACATCGACTATTTTTCTTATCCTGCAGGTATAGTCAAGTGAGTGGCGAACTTGACTAAACCTGTTGTCAGAGTTTTCAAACCGCACAGTGGCCTCTGACTTGGTTTAACGACTGTTGTCAATCGACAATAGCCAGGATCGTTAGCTTAACGTGCCTTTCGAAGCACGGAAACGCTCGTGGTAAATTGCCACTCGCTCTTAAAACTATCGACGCTCTTACTCGACATCTCAGACTTGCAAGCAGTAACTACCAGTTTGATGCCCAGAGCCGCTACATGACAATCATTTATGTACATTTTGGCTGCACACTAACAAATGCTCAAACGTTGAGGGAAAACCATCGTGAGGAAACTTAAACATCCAGGCGACTATAACCATGATGCAATATGATTCACAGAGGTCAGAAGACGTTCACACGGCCGGTTTGGTCGAGTGGTAGTGACGCTGCCTCTTGATCGGCGGGTCCTGGGTTCGATCCCCAATCGGGGCAAACATTTGTGTAAAAAGCAGATGTTTGTTCTCGGGTCATGGGTGTTTGTGTTTGTCTTTATGTGTATTCCAAGGGACCCACGACACAAGGGAAAACCTTAGTGTGGGCCTTTGAGTGTGTAGCGTTTATTTTTATTTTTACATTACATTACATTACATACGCTCAATCCTCCTGTAATCCCATACGGGGTAGGTAGAGCATCAGTGGTTCAGAACCACTTGATGCCTCAATTGATATTAAAATTCTGAGGGTTATATGAAACATGATGAATAGTAATGAGAGGTTGTCAGCCTTTCGCCCATAATACAGCAAAACCCTCGCGTCTCTATCACTGACTTTTACAGTATGCCTGGGAAGAGTTGGCAGCTGTTACATTCTAAGTTACGTGTAACCATGATGCAATCCGGTTCATAGAGGTCAAAAGTTGCTCCATTGTAATAACTTGATCTACTAAATTCTGGGTCATGGTCAAAAAAATCCCGAATAAGAAACAGGGATGCACTAGAAATTAGAAGAAAACAATAAAAAAGAGCTTTGTGACCACGTGAGGGTAGGTACGTTTTTTTTTCAAAAAAAAATGTATTTATCGTTACAATGACCACTGTTGACCTGGTGCTGATATTTATTTTTAAATAGCATATAATATTTTGAAGTCCCTGCACAATAAAATACAAAATTATACTTAATTTTAAACAGAAAATATTATACTTAACTAGCTTTCCGCCCGCATGGATTACGTAAATAATACCCATATATTCACAGAGGCTCAGGTTATATTGTGCCCAATTGTGGGATAAAATGTAGTCTATATCCTTTTTCAGGCTCTAATCCATAATTTTAATCCAACTTAAAATTTAAACTGTCACTAAATATAAAGTTATAAAATCACCATATGAACTTACTTGATTGAAATCCAGTAATTTCTTGTTTTTCTGTGAAATTCACGTGTATTGTTTTCGTACGCTTTAAAAAGACGCCCTCAGAACTTTCAATAGAGCAATAAACAGTCAAGTTTTTAAATACTGGTTTATATGGTATTGTATAATTAAAAGTGTCTTCGTAACTGCTTTCTTCATAATATAGAATGTGTCCTGAAATTGCAAAGCATTATATATTATTTTACAATATAACATGATAACTATTTTATGCCGTGTGGTGATCGGTTGAGAATAGCACCACCCCATTTCTTTCCGTGGGTGTCGTAAGAGGCGGCTAAGGAAACAGAAATGAGACCTGACTCCTATTAATCTACCCCAGGCAACGACACCTCAATTTATTCTGAATCTGAGGTGGTGTCCCATGGTCTCATACGGTGTGGTAGGCTCCGTGAAGGGCCGTCTGGTTCGCGACCACCCTCCTACCGGAGTCCGACGCCAAACAGCTTGCTGTGTTCCTTCGGTGCGTAGGAGTGCCAGTGCCTTAATAGGCATTTTCTGGGTTAACTCGCTCCATCGTAGACCTCATCTATGACCTTGGTTAAAACCCAGCTTATAATAAAAATAAAAAACCCACGTTACTGAAAATCTGTGTCGGGCCGAAAGTTTCGATCCTATACGAGGACCTCATCAGGGAGTGAGGCAGGTCATGCCCGGCATATATTAGGTCCTTTATTTGAAATTGGCGTTTTCCATAAAATTTTTCGCATAGTCTTTGTTCAGTCTTCTTCTTCTTATCGTGTAAGTATAGTCAGAAGTTAAAACCTTAGTGCGGGCCTTTGAATGTGTGGTGTTTATTTATTTATTTAACTTACCCTCATGCGACCTCACTGTAAAAACCAGCTTATCAGTGTCTGCTTTATTATAAGCTTTGCAGAATACTTCACATGGAGTCCCGATTTCACAGGTAATATTTGAAGATGGTGTGATCGCTACTCTGGGATCTTAAACAAAAGAAATAAATGTTTTAACATTGTTTGAAAGTGAGCTAATAGTTTTTTTTTTCCTTTATTGGCAATCGGCCGAAAGGCCATTTGTGCCATTTTCAAGTACCATCTAATAAGCAACTGACGGCAGAATAATAAAAAGAAACAAAGAGAAAGATAAATAAAAAACTAAAAAAAACAAAATTTGATTACATATTTATAATTCGTCTTTCATATTATGACGTCTCTTGACATTTTTCCTCGCTTCATACATTTTACGCGTTTGGAATGATGGAGAAAATAGTTTTTATGTCTAAAAATCCCGATGTACCGGGCGTCCCACGGCTATGCCACATGGAAGTACCTTGGACATTTTACTGAAACAAGACTTTATTTTAATTTTAATACCAATTAAAACTGCATTCACACGTTTTTAATTAATTGCCTAATTGAACCGGTACACAAGAAAAAATAACATGAAATGTAAAAATTCATGGACTTCCTTTTCTTTTTAATGCTATGGCATGTAGTAAAAAATAACCCGTATGATCGGAAGATCAGGATGATTAAACTACAGGATGTTTTTTTTTTATCTAGTACCGGGTTCGATTCCCGGTTCAAACAGGCAATTATTTAAAAATGTATGAATGCAGTGTAAACTGTTTTTAAAATTAAAATAAAGTATTTCTTCAGTCTTCTTCTTCTTATCGTGTAAGTATAATCAAGTGTGTGGCGAACTTGGCTAACCCTGGTGTCAGAGTTTTTCAAACCGCACAATGGCCTTTGTTCAGTAAAATGTCCCATTTACAATAATTAAGGTACTTGCCCTCCATGTAGCATAGCCGTGGGAGACGACCTGTTTATATTTTATCTTGTTTAAAAAAAAATCCCTATATCAATTTTCACATTTTGCGGAAGTCCCATACAAACTTCTATCCCCTTGTTCCTTTACATGGATTATAAACAGGCACACTTGTTGCCAAGTAAGCAATAAAATAACTGTTGTTATTGGTGAGTTATTTTTGAGAATATTATTGAGTAAACTTAACTTTTTTTTCAATTATAAGCTTCTTATGTAGAATTTTTTTTTGTCTGGGTGATATTTCATAGATATTTTTATTTTTCGGTGATAAGTTACCCATTACTGAATATGTCATCATCATCATATCCGCCTATTGCGATCCAATGCTGAACATAGGCCTCCCCCAAGGTTGCACAATTCTCACTGAATAAAATAAAAAGTACAATTGCTTCGTTTATTATTTTATTGTAATTGACTTCGTTTATCATTTACATCTTTCCTATTGATTTTGTTCAAAACTATACTTATTCTATAAACTTACTTTTCGCTGATTTTGTTCCGTCAACTTTGGATTTGGGATAACAAGTATAAACACAGTCAAAAAATATCCACATATGAAAAATCACCTTTAACATCATTATACAAAATCAACTAAAAAAAACTTATACACTTCTATCACAGTGACTCATCCAATAGCTTTTGATAATATTATTGTGTTTATAATAGTTATAATAGTATATGTAAAATGTTAACAACAAGAACATGTAGCTTTGTTGATAATGTTAACACAATAGAGGTTAGCGGGAAGGAAAATAGTTGATTAAAATGAATAAGGTCCTGACACTCATGATGCAGTGTTGCATGTTCTTCACTTATCAAATTATTAATAATACTGTGCTTCAACAAGTACTCAAACTTTTCATTTTTAATAATAATTATACATTGGCTAGCTTTTTCTCGCGGCTTCGCTTGCGCAACGAACTGTTTTTGTCACCCATTTCATTCTTGACCCCTTAGGGGATGATTTTTGAAAAATCGCGAAATACGTGCCCCTTTATTTGCTACAAGATAAATCTTGACGAAGTTTCGAGTCAACATGCCCAAAAAAATGGTTTTCTCCATACAAACTTTGAACCCCCATTTCAACCCTTTAGGGGTTGAATTTTGAAAATTCTTTCTTAGTGCTTTCCTACGTCATAAAAGACAACTTTTCGCCAAATTTCGTCTTTTTAGGTCTCAAGGTTTGGGCTGGGCGTTAATGAGTCAGTGAATCAGGATCTCCAGTTAAGTATATAAGAAAGAGGGCAGCTACCCACTTCCTAAGCGCGAACTAAATATTCAGTCAAGCATTATGACATTCATATACTCATGCCTATAATCCCATTCGGGGCAGGCAGAACGTCATATAGTTTTAAAACTACTTAACGCCATATATGATATTTATTTTGATGGTTATATCTAGGAGGGTTATATCGTGGGCGAAAGCCTGACAACCTGTCACCACTATACATCATGTTTCTTCTAATAACCCCCAGAAAGTATGTCAAACGTGACATTAAGTGGTCCTGAACTACTGGTACTCTGCCTACCCGTATGTCATAGTCATAGTTATTTATTTGCAATAAAAATGCTAATACACAAAGATGTTACAATTCTATATATAGGCCAACGTGGTTAGCCGATAAAAATTAAGCATTCAATGGGCCTTTTTATTATTCGAACATCACGGCACTTCGAAATTTGAATTACCATTGCACCCTATGTTCACAGCTTCTAATATATAGATTACTATTAAATAAGAGGCAATGGTAATACAATTTTGCCGTTCCATTTTCGAATTACAAAAAGGCCAATTATGGCAAAATTATTAGAGTAGAAATAACTGAATTAAACACTGATCAAAATTATTCATAAGCAAAAAAAATCAAATACCTACAGAATATCATAACTAAACACATGTCAAAAAATTAATTAGCAATGTCAATTGGGATTATAGGCGTACAAGCTTATGTAGTAATTATATGTGAACAACTATCGTGACAAACTCGCGTTTCTCACGTCGTCCACTGCGATAGTGTCATGGCAATAATATATATCGTAATCCCAGCACAGATCATGCTGTTGCCTGCAGTGACCATTTGTAACCGACGACATTATCATTGTCTGCCACTGGCCTCATATTCGGACGTCATTTGTCAACTGCCTGTACTCCGGATAGTGAGACACACGGTTGGAAAGCGCAAAGAGTTAACCCATCTCATAATGAAAATAAAAAAATCTCTACATGGTTGGAGATTTTTTTATTTTAATTATGAGATGGGTTAACTCTTGACCCCAATCTTGACCAAGGTCATAGATGAGGTCAACGATGGAGCGAGTAAACCCAGAAAATTCCAATTAAGGCACTGGTACTCCCACGCACCTACGGAACACAACAAGTTGTTTGCCGTCGAACTTCGGTAGGAGGGTGGTCGCGAAGTACCAGTACCAGTGCCTTTATAGCTGTGTTCCGTCGGTACGTGGGGGGTACCAGTGCCTTTATAGGCATTTTCTGGGTTAACTCGCTCCATCGTCGACTTCATCTATGACTTTGGTCAATAATGAGGTTACGAGTTAACCCATCTTACAAAAAAAAAGATATTTTATGTGTAAGACCAACCTGCATTGGGCCAGCGTGGTGGACTATGGCCTAAATCCCCTTCGTATTTCGAAGGGAGGCCCGTGCCCCTCGGTGGGGACGTATATGGGCTGGTAAAAAGAAATTTGTAAGAAGAAGATAGTATATAATAGGTCTTTAACTATGAAATTGCCGTTTTTCGTACAATATTTTTGGAAAACTGAATTTTCCATACTGACGTTTTTGGATTTTTCTCGGGAATGCGAAATCCAAATTTAGCAAAATTATGTGGGAAGGTTTGGACAACATTAAGTTAATTTTCATCATACTTACTTTATTGAAAGTTGTAACTGTAACAACGGTACAGCAAAAATAAGCAATGAAACGGGCAACGGATGAAATAAGCTATATTTGAGCTTCTTTTTCAGCAAATAAATCTAAAGTAAATTTGTATTGATTTGACTTGATAACTCCGTTATACGGCCTAGGTTTTAAATAAAAAACCAATTATAGTAATAGCTGTTCAATCAAATAAATTATGAATAAAATAAAACTTGAGAAAAAATAGGCAATTTCATTTCAGACCTATTAATCAATTAAACAGGGCAAAATTTTGCAAGAAGTTTAACCAAATACTAAACCAGAACACTGCAATTTACCTAACTAAAACCATATTTCATATTTCGGTGTGTCCATTACCACTATTTAATGTTAACATTTTCCAATCACGGAGCAAGACTTGATACCACCCGACATTTAAAACACAGCGAAAACCGCGCAAGATTGTCTTCTTCCTGAAAATTCCCGTGAAAAATAGGTATATAGTTGCTTAGATTTGTTTTTTATTTATGACTTTTCTCACAAATGTATTGAAAAACGCTGTGTGACACACGGGTGTAAAGGTTATTTTAAACTTGTGACACTGGTGAGCCCTCGCCTGTGGCTCGTGCTCACATACGTCTTCTCGTTTACAATAACCTCCTTCACACCGTCGTATCACAATGTACTATTTATTTTTCTTTTGGTATTAGCAAACATTTGGAGATGTGTATCACAGAATGAAACACTGTAATGTTCGGGTGAGCCATAAATAGGACGTAACAAGCAGTATGAAACATTGAAATGAACGAGAAAAAAACTACATAAAATACGCTCACGCC
Source organism: Aproaerema taeniolella (assembly GCA_949987775.1). Lineage (NCBI taxonomy): Eukaryota > Metazoa > Arthropoda > Insecta > Lepidoptera > Gelechiidae > Aproaerema > Aproaerema taeniolella. Next base: position 3,681,237 of record OX465250.1, on the reverse strand, counting down.
AGTAATCCCTAAAGGGGTAGGTACAGCATCTGTGGTTCTCAGAACTATTAGATGCCACGTTTCACAAAAATTGTGACGGTTATCAGATGGAACAAGTTGTATAATGGTAAGAGGTGGTCAGCCTTTCGCCCACTGTACAGCAAAAATCTTCATCCCTTTTACAGACTCTTTCTGGATATCTGAGAAGAGTAGGCTTAAATTTTTCTATTACTCGCAGTCCAGCATAGAAGGAAAAAACATTTTATATGTATAATATCTTACTATAAAAACGTTTGCGTATACACTCGACCCTATAATCACCTTCGGGGTAAGCAGTATTTATAATCCCTGTATCGCATCACGTTCAGGTCAATTCAATTACAGTAGAACCGGTGCTATCTAACTGCCAATAGGTAAGGGTTCTGACAATAAATAATATGGATACGATATTGATATAAGCATGAATGATATTGTTGGATAAGCAAATAAGGGTTATAACCTGAATTCGATGACATTGAGTTACAGTCAATAATAATTTACTTCATAGTACTTAAGAGTGGTAATAGCCCAGTTTACTTATCACCGTAAGGTTGCAAGTTCAAATCCTGATGCGGGCTGGTACTATTAAATTCGTCATTTTGGATTTATGTCTCGATTTTTAATTTTTTTTTACTTGCTTAGTGGTGAAGCAAAACAGCGTGATGAAATGAAACCCACACGCCTAAGAAATTCGTTTTCGCTCAGCGCGCTGTTCACCAACCTGCGTTGGGCCAACGTAGGGGACTTACGACCTTAATCACGTCAGTGTTTCGAAGGAGGGTCCTTCCCCTCTGTGGGGATGTATATGGGCTGATAAAAACAATAGAAAACTATAAGAACGCACTTTTATAAAACTAAATTCGTTTTTTTGGACTTATGTTCGGATTTGATATTAATGATCACATTGATCACTTGCTTAGCGGTGAAGGAAAACATCGTAATGAAACCCGCACGTCCAAGAAAATTTACTGTCAAAAAGCGTCTACCAGCCTGCATTAAGCCAGTGTACTGTGGCCTAAATCTCTTGGTGGGGACAAATATAAAAAAAATGCACTTAAAATATTTTTTTAACACTATGGCTTTATTAGCAAAGGTGCAGTCTTCCGCCGAGATGAAAAGCCAAAATACTCTCAGGGTTTCTCTCTTGATGATCTCAAATTCGTTTACCAAGAATAATAATATCGTCATAAGAATAATAATATTTATATTATTATTATTCTTTATGACGATCATAATATGGAGTGACACTACATGTAATTACATATTGTAAATGTTATCTATATTGTGAAATAAATGAAACTAAACTACACAAGCTAGTGTATGAAAAATTAATCGTAAACAACATCCCTCTATAATCTCTATATAATAGTCCCCTAAGTAAAGCTACCGCTGTTTTCACATATGAAATGATAAAAAAATATCCTAGACCTCCATTAAGATTAATCTGAGTCTAAGGAACGTATGAAGGTACTTTACATATTTGCTTTATACAACATATTATGTTTGTTGTAGTACTAACCGCCCCCACATTATGGTGCCGTTTAGTCTTTTAACGTTTAGGATGAAGGCGTGAATGTAATTGGAAAAATCAATTATTTAACCCTTCACTAGTGGGTTCAAGAGCCTACAGAGAAAATACCTAAAGACAGATACGAAGACCCATGACCCGATAACAAACATCTGCTTTTTACAAAATTCAAATTATCCAAAAAAAGTGAACTTCTCAATCTCGTACTAATGATAATACAATAAGGATATCTCAAGTAGAATGCAGACGCAAATAATATTTTTAATTTATTTAATTAAAACCATCTAATATTACCTGTAGCTATATTTTATAGGTATACTTAACAAAATTGTGTTACAAAGTGTAATGTTCCTCAAAATCAGTATACATGTGGGTTCATAGCGCTTGAGCATTAAGAGGTTAATTTGCTTAATTTGGAAAGTGATTCCCCGAGCGAAACTGTAACTAAGTACTTAAGTGCGGAAATAGTTTGCTACGAGGTAACTACTAAACGTTTTAGTGTAGATATGGTAGTTGTTTGTGGTATACTCATATTTTGAACGATATAGGTACATGGCTGGATATTCAACATTCGGGAATAAAGAGCTGAATCAAAGAAACATCAAAACCTTTTTGTAACCAAAATACTAGTGTCGAAGGCACTAAGACTTCTAGTATTTTGGGCACGAAGACTACTAGTATTGTTGGCACCAAGACTACTAGTATCGTATGTACCGAGAGTACTAGTATCGTAGGCACCAAGATTACTAGTATCGTGGACATGAAGACTACTAGTACCAAGACTATTAGTACTGTGGGCGCCAAGATTACTAGTATTGTGAGCATTAAGACTACTAGTATCCTAGGCACCAAGACTATTAGTATCGTAGGTACCAAAACTACTAGTATCAGGCTTGGTACTACTAGTATCAGTAGGCACCAAGAACTTATCTTCCTTACATCCCGCTGTATACATCAATATATTGATGTATTTTTTGCTATGTTTTTTGCCTCAACTACGACAGTGCCACCTGTGTTAGCGCACACACTGAGACGCGCGCTCTCAAATGAACTGTTATAGGTATCTATCTACGTTTATGATTGGTTCACTGTTTCGTGTATCTTTCTTTTTGTATTATTTATAGTTTTTTAGACGCATATTGTTACTTAAAAGCAGTATACGGAAAAACCTATTTGGTTTATGTTATACGTTATTTAAAACAATGTAATTTGTACTTGTAATAATTTATTTTAATTTAAAAAAATACTACTAGTATTGTGGGCATAAAGAGTACCAGTATTGTAGGCATCGTCAAGAGTTCTAGTGTTGTCAGCATCAAGACTACTTTTATTGTAGGCACCAAGACTACTTAGTACAGTAGGCACTAGGATTACTAGTATCGTGGACATCTAGACTACTGGTGTTGTGGGCACCAATGCTAGTATCGTGGGCACCAAGACTACTTGTATTGTTGGCACCAAGACTATTTGTATAGTAAGCATCGCCTAATTCAAATTTTTTTATAAAATTAATGTATTAACATTGATTAAACATTGGGATTATTAACATTGGAATGTTAATCTTTTTTCAAAAAAATTGTTAACGTTGTTCTTTAATTTTTCTTGTTTTCTTGAGTTGTTTACTCAAAGAAAACAAGGATTGTACGTATTTAAAATAAAAAAATTCTAAGAAGTTTTTTTTTTTATGTTCCGTGTAAATAATTGTAAGTTAACAAAATCACATCCAAAACTGTTAATAAAATAATTAATAGTTACCTTAAACAAGGCTACATTCTATTTTAATGCTAGTGGCTTTTAGAAATCTTTAAAATCTAGGAGAAGAAAGCAGAATGATATTGCATAATTCAAACCGATAATTGTGTTGAGTTCTGGTGAAGGATAATCTTTTATTAGTTTCAATGATCCGCACACTGTTTCCAATAAGGAGTTAAGAACCTCTAGAATCTGGAAAGCAACTCAAAGGAAAACTCAAATAAATCGTATAGTTTAATCCATAGCAAAGCAGAAAGTGGACGTTCAGCTAAGTAACAATGCAAATAGAAAGGATACTGTTCAATTTATAAAGAGCTCTTAATTAAACAAGTTGATTTGTGCCCCGACGACGCGACGGCACAATATATGAACGAGTTATAGTAAAGTCACTTAATTTGAAAAAAACATCCACGCTAAACTGAATGCGTCTCTAATTGTACAACACATCTTACTTTAAAATGAAATGATTTATGGCTTTCATACGATAACAGCAGCAGAAAAAGTAAAAACTTACTTACTTACTTCGCTGGCTCAACGATCCAAAGTGGATCTTGGCCTCCGACATTAAAGTAGGCCATTCTATTCTATCTTGTGCCAATATTGATCAGTCGGGCGCTTTGAGATATTTTAGGTCTTTGTCGACTTCATCTCTCCAGCGTAATCTTGGACGACCCACCGGGCAGTGCCCGGAAGGTTGTCCAAGATATGCTCTTTTGGCAGCGCAATTCTCCCCCATCCTCTCTACGTTGCCGAGCCAGCGAAGTCGGGCGGCTTTTATTTCTCCAATAATATTTGGCTCGGACACTAGTTCTTCTATCTCTTTGCTATATCTTCGCCTCCACTCTCCCTCATCTCTTTTTGTGGGTCCAAGAATATTTCGGAGGATTTTCCTTTCTGCAACTAAGAGGCTATTTTTCTCCTTTAATGTTAATGTCTAAGTTTCACAGCCGTACATTAAAATTACATTAAAATCACGGTTCTCAAGACACGAAGTTTTGTCGCTTGCTGATTAACTTGGACATAATACCTTGTGAAGAGCTGCGGTGCACCTTAGCGCGTTGACAATGCGGATGTTGATTTCATCCTCCCTTAGATTGGTGTCGGTTATCGTACAGCCGAGGTACTTGAACTTATTAACACCTTTGTAGATTGTGTCTTTGACAAGAAGGTCTTTTCTCTTGACTTTGTAGTCTCTATATCTCTTCATATAGAAATACCTCCAGTATTCTGTCTTCTCGCGACTGATTCTGAGACCCACTAACTTTCCTTCATCTTCTAATGACTCACAGTGTCCCAGTATTGCAAAAGTAAAAAAAAGTTTTTTTTACATCAAAATCACATGCGTGTCCATTACGACAAGTCACAGAAGTAGCTATTGGTATTGCGAATGAATATGTTTATTCTCTGTTAGTTGTCTGATGATTGAAAAATTCAAGCGGATTGTTAGACGAAATAACCACAAATATGGAATGGCAAACTTTATTCCTATAGAGACCTGAATGTATGAACACACACCCATACACACATTAGAAACCTTAAGATTTATTACTGACAGAGGATTGTGTATTGCGTTTTGGTGCTTAGCGCTATGCAATTAAATGCTTGCAAGGAAGATAAATAATCCGTTCCAGTCCAACAGAAACTAGCATTTTAAATGAACTAGAGACTAATCATGAGAACACTGGAAACAAAATTTGCAGCACTGTAATACAGTTCTGTAAAAATGTACTTTAACGATATATTTTTTAAATATATTTATATATCTTTATTTTAAATAGATTTTCTAATAACCTCTCTCTGATTTCCTTGCATCAATTATTTCTATTTTATGTTCTTCCTAGCGTTTTCCCGTTTCTTTCCAGGATTTTGGCAAGTTGGGGCAATCACAGTGAAACATTTACCATCTGGCCTTCGTGTTTATGCTAACGGGGTAAACTCTCTTTCAAGTTCGAGTGAATAATAGGCTTCATTTAGATCAGTTGCTACATCCTCGACCGCATCTTTGCCCTAGAACTAGATCAGGGTTTCTCAAAGTGGGGTTCGCCAACCTATAGGTATTCGCCTTTTAGTGGCAGCTCGTGATTAAAGTTACGTTATGGCAGTTGGATAGCTGGCATTACGTAACTTTAATGGAATATTTATTTTTGTCTCTGTACCTAATAGGAGTTATCCAGCTGGATACCTTTTAGGAAATTAAGATTTAGGATTCGCAGTCATTATAGAATTTTAACAGGAGTAAGATGGGCCTAAGTTTGACAAACCCTGAGCTAGATTGTGGTCAAGAGTGGACAAATTATTAGAAAAATAAGGTATTTTTTTAAATGTTGTATTTTTAAAATGCTTTTTATATAGATCTAATCCTGGGGTCGTGGGTCCAAGTCCCATTCACGACTAACAGTTTTCTTTTCCAATCATTTTTTTTGAAGTGAAAACTTCTTTAGCGGCGTTGTGCACTTTGAAATATGGGTAAAAAATGTTAAACTCGCGTCAGTATACGTGACCTGATCGAAAATTCGTAAGACGGAGGGAAAGTAGACCACAAGGAAGTAATATGTGTTCAAGTTTTCACTTCTGCCGGCACTCCCGGAGTGCAACCCGTTGTTTTTTTTTACTTTGTATTTTTAGCACAACTGCTTACTGCCTCCACAGATGCTAATAGCATAGCTTTTAAAACAATGACTGTTTAATACACCTACCTAAGGTTAACTAAAAAAAAACGGCAAAGCTTTTAAGCAATTTAAAATGTTTTTAAACCTAGGAACCGAAACGGTTATTAACAAAAAGATAACTAGGTTTTAAACTAGTTAAGAACACTGCTTGGCACTTTAATGCATTCTACTTTTGTGCAATTAGCAAACTGTATTTTTGTATAACTACAGGGTAACTTTTAATTAGTTAGTGCAACTATAGGAGCTGATTCTCCCAATTCAACTGAACAACTTACCACAATTCAACTGAACAACTTACCACAATTCAACTGAACAACTACTTTAAAGCAATCAGCTGATCGCTCAAGTTGTATGAAGAGGCGAAATATTTTTTATTAAACTAATATCGACCTATCATCCTAGGGGAAAGTTGTCTAGTTTTGTAGGCTGATTCAGATTCATTTTCGCTGACTTATTTAAAGTCACTCACTATAAAGGTTTTTCGACGGTAACTAACTTAGTCTGGCATTGTGTTCCTTTTATTTTTCAGAAAAAAATTTAGAACTTTTAACAGTAAAAAAAAATTAAACTCTATGTATTTGCTAGAGAAACAAATTAAAAAGTTTGTTTTAAATCAATAGTAGATTGTTGCTATCGGGTATTCTTGTCTGTCTTTATGTACGTTCCAAAGAATTCACAACACAAGATAAATGAGTTTGTAGCGTTTATTATTGTTATTTTATTGAAGAAGACCTTTTATTCTCCCGTTTTGCTATTATTATTATAAGTTTGGTTATGGACCAAATATAGCACCCCTTTAGTTCTATTTGTTTTTTATTTTGCCTTTATTTGGGGTCTGTTTGTGTATAAGTCCCAGAGGATCCAGGAAAAACTTTTTACAAAAATCTCAAACGACATACTATTTATTGAAATGTACACAAAAAGACACAGATTTTGGCTCTTCTAGTGTGTATGGAGACCCATGCCTCTTGGTGGGGACGTATATGGATTTGTTACACACGTTTTAGTTTTAGGTCCATGAAAATAATCATAAGGTATCGCATAGAAAGAAGTCAAAAGAATTTCTGCTGTAACACCCTGTCATATTACTTACTAAAATGTAAAGTATATGGTTAGTTGAACAAATTCATCATCCCCATTTCTAGGGTATGGGTTGACTTGATACCCTTCTCAAGGAGACGAATGTGCGGAGGTAAGCTTGACAAATGACAACTTGGGCACCGTTACGTGACTGGACGACAATCTAGTTGAACAGCACAGACAATAGGTGCAGAACGCCGATTTTTTAAACTAATTTTCCTGCTCGGTTATGTTCGGTAGCATACTGTCATTGACGTTCGTTCCTGGCACTTTCCTGGATTTGATTCCCGGTCGCGGCAAACGCCTGTGTAAAATACAGATCATCGCCGTTTCGATCCCGGCACCGGTAAGTGAAAAACCTGCCAATTATTTTCATGCATTTTTGTTTCCACGGTACCGGCGCCGGTGCCATGCCGTTGCCGTGCCGTCAAGTGGAAAAACGCCCTTTGTTTGTTTCCATTATAATTTAACTAATTTCAGTGTATACGTATACGCTCAGGCCTAAAATCCCTGCTGAGATAGGCAGCATCAGTAGTTTTAAAACCATTTATTGGATGAAAAACTATACAATGATTTTGAATAGATAGATACTCTCTATTGCACATAACATAGTCAAAAAAAAGTTTCACTAAACTTAAGTACAAAATGCACAAAGGCTTGTTAAGCGCAATCTCTTCCAGGCAACCCTTGTTTTAGGGACAACTTTGCGGAATCGAGAGTAGTGCATAGTGTGGAATATACTAAATGAATGATGATAATCTTTAAGAAAGTCATTAAAAAAATGATATATCACGAGAGAACCGTGTGGTGATCGGTTGAGAATAACACCACCCCATCTCTTTCCGTGCGTGTCGTAAGAGGCGACTAAGGAAACACAAATGAGACCTGCCTCCTAGTAATCCATCCCAGGCAACGACACTTCATTTTTTTTCTGACTCCGAGGTGTCGTCCTACGCTTTCATGCGGTGTGGTAGGCTCTGTAAAGGGCCGTCAGGTTCGCGACAACCCTCCTACCGAAGTCCGACGCCAAACAGCCTACTGTGTTCCGTCAGTGCGTGGGAGTACCAGTGCCTTTATAGGCATTTTCTGGGTTAACTCGCTCTATCTTCGACCTCATCTTTGAACTTTATGGTCAAGATTGAGGTCAAGGGTTAACCCATCTTATAATAAAAAATGAACATTACTTTTTAATGACACAAGTACGAAAAAAATGCAGAAGTTTTATTTAAAATGGATTGTTGAGACCATTTTTAAGTTTTATGATTGATCTTCTTATATATCAAATTGGAGGTCCTGACTCATTTAATCATTAACGCCCAGCCCAAACCCTTGGACCTAGAAAGCTGAATTTTTTCCCAAAAGTTCCCTTTTTAATGTAAGGAAGAATTTTACGAAATTCCCACGGGAACAAAGTCCGGGGCATCCTCTTTAAATATAAGCGACGTTAAAGGTCAATAGACTGCCACTTTAAGTTATTCCAGAACACTCAAAACGCTGTCTCAGTAACGCACGAATGCATTAAAATGATGGAATTGAGACAATTTTGATACCATCAAAATTTCATTTTCTTAGTGCTTGAACTTTAATGTAAATCTTCACTCATCAGACTTCACCTGAGATGAGATACTCAGGCCTGGGACGTGCCTAGCATAAATTTATCCATCATATTAAACACTTTTACACGTACGAGAAATACGCTGTTACTTTTATTTGTTGCGAAAACCGCATCGCGGCGGCCAAACCAGTCACTTGTTTTGATATAATTTTTAGAGATTTATTTAAGTATTTTTTAAATTTAATAAAATATTTAGAACGTAGTTATATGACAAAACATATAAGTGGTGGACTGTATTGAAACACAGGTTGAGTTCTTCAGTAGGGTTTATTTTCCTTCGCTTGAGAGAGTTCTTCACTTGTCGATCGCTTACTGCTGACTACGGTTTTACAAACAAAATGCGCGACTTATATTCTAAACTAGCCTAAACAATTAACCAATCACAACGTCTACATTATTCCGTCCGCCAATCAGAGTGCCGAGTTTTTCTGTCGCGCCGATTCCTATTGTTCTGTCGCGCCGTCTCTGTCTTGCACTGCTGTCCTGCTCGCACGGTGCCTCGCGGTCGTTCTCGGCGCTCCACTCCTGTTGTGATCGGCTAGTTGCGAGAGTTGTTTTGTCTAGGTCGTGCCGGAAACGTGTTTGTCTCGTTATTTGCTCGCTGTCCTTAACATCCTCCCCCCAGCGAAGTCTTGACGTAGCTTCTACTGGTTGACAGCGGGCTCAGCTACTTGCAAGATGGCGAGCTTGGATGTAGGCCTCCGGAACACTCCTCCTGTGGTTCGGACGTCTGCGCTGCGAACTTGTCCATCAGGGCCCGGGTAGGCGCGTTCAATGATTCCCCGGGGCCAGGTGTTTCGTGGCAGTTGAGGGTCAACCACGACTACGATGTCGCCTTTGCTGAGAGGTTGTTGTCTTCCTCTTGGGTCTTGTCGTGGCACCAGGTCCGGCAGGTACTCCTTTACCCATCTCTTCCAATATTCGTCGGCGAGTGCTTGTGAAACTCTCCACGTTCTTCTGTCGGCTGGCTCACACGGTCCGACGTAAGGCACGCCCGTTGACGACCCAATTAGAAAGTGATTGGGTGTTAGGGCCTCAGGATCGTTGGGATCGACTGAGACATGTGTGAGGGGTCCAGCGTTCACGGTGCTCTCGGCTTCTGTCATCAGGGTCTGGAGCACCTCTTCTTTTGGGTTCTTCTCATTGAGGGTCGCCGCGAGTGCTGTCTTCACGGATCTTACGAGCCTTTCCCACGCTCCTCCTTGGTTAGGAGCCCCCGGTGGTATGAACTTCCACTGCATGCGGTGCTGAAGTCCTAGTTCCTCCATTGCTGGCTTCCACTCTTGATAGGCCGCTTGAAGTTATTGATTTGCACCTTTGAAATTAGTGCCGTTGTCGCTTTATATCGTTGCCGGCCACCCCCTTCGCGCTGCCATTCTTCTGATCGCCATTATTGCAGAGTCCGTAGACAATGAGGCCACGAGCTCCAGGTGAACTGCTCGGGTAGTTAGGCACGTAAAAAGGGCCCCCCATCGCTTCTCGTGGCGCCGCCCGATCGTGACTACCATGGGTCCAAAGTAGTCCAGTCCGCAATTTGAAAATGGACGCTGATACGCTGCTACTCGTTCGCGTGGCAAGTCTCCCTTCAGCGGTGTTCTAGGCGTCGCTCTTCTGACTCGGCAGTAGGCGCATTCTTCCATTGATTTCTTCAGAAACTCCGGTCCGGTGAACCACGGGTCTTCGTGAGTTTCAGGAACGTAGCCGGGTCTTGTCGCTAGGTCGGCGACGTTCTGCTGCGTAGGAACCCATCTCCATTGATGTACGGAGCTAAGTTCGATGATTTCTCCCAGTCGATGCGCTACATAAGGTGTGTAACGTCGATTTTCGTTCTTGAGCCAGTGGAGGACTACTTGAGCGTCGGTCCGATACGTAACTTCGTCGACACTCCATCTGTGTTCCTTGATGATGTGATCCCCTAGCCTGGCTCCAATCAAAGCCGCTTGCAGCTCCATGCGGGGAATCGTTTGCGCTTTGAGTGGCGCTACTCTTGACTTTGCTGCTATCAGCTCGACTCGTATTTCCCCGTCTTCATGTTCCAGTCTCCAATAGGCTGCTGCTGCGTAAGCTTCCTTGCTGGCGTCACAGAATACGTGCAGGTGACGTTTCTTAACTGGGCTCCACCCGTTGTAGCTTCGCGGTAGTTCCAGATGGCTGATGCGTTCCAGGTCGTTTAACCATCTCGCGAAGTCCTCTGCCGAATCCGTGGGTATCGGGTCATCCCAGTCCAACTTCTGTCGCCATAGGTTCTGCAGTGTAATTTTCGCTGTTATTGTGCAGCAACTCAGCAGCCCCAGTGGATCGTTTGAAGCACAATCCTGCGCCTTTTACCAGGTCCCAACGCTCCTGGATTTCCATTTTCTTAAACTTTGGGCATTTGGACAGCCAATGTTCTTGACCACAGGCTGCGCAACTTGCTGTCTTCTGAACGCCGACGTCTTCAGTTTCAGCGCTGTTAGTGAAGACAGACTTCCTTGTTTCCTTTTTCCTCGCGGGTAGCGCCTCCTTCTTAGTCGTTGTCGCTGGCGGGCAGTAGCCGTGTTTCAATGCCCGATCCGCTTCTCTCATCAAGAAATGAGATAATGCCACTATCTCCGGAGTAGTGTCCTTCTCGTAATCTTCTTCCTCCTCCGCGAAGTCACACCACAATAGTCCCAACTTCTTCTCATACTGCGCGTCCCTCGTGATTGGCTGCGTGGTTATCCGGCCTCGGCGTTCCTCCGGCACGTTTTCCAGTACCTCTTCGACGTTTGTGTTCCAGCCCCTCAAGTGAAAACCGGCCCTGCTGTGGACGTAGTCAACTTCTTCAATGGTTTTCTTAGCTTCTTCCTTGGTTGAGTAGCTGCACACGTAGTCGTCCATGTAGTGCGCCTTGGTAATTGCCTGAAGTGCCGCTGGATGTGAGTTGGCGAAGTCTTCGGCGTTTCTATTTCTCACGCTGTGTGCCAGAAACGGTGAACTCCGTGCTCCAAATATCATCGAAGTCATCTTGTACTGCACGGGAGGTTCTTCTTTGTTTGTTCTCCACAAGAACATCTGGGCGGGCTGATCTTCTTTTCTTATTTTGACGCGAAGGAACATCTCTTGAATGTCAGCCGTTACTGCTACCGCTTCTTCTCTGAATTGGAACAGAATAGCTGGTAATGATCGAAGCAAGTCGGGGCCCTCCAATATGAAGTCGTTTAAGCTCTTGCCGTATGACTTGGCCGCTGCGTCGAACACCATTCGAATCTTCCCGGGCTTGTTTATGTTCTTCACTGCGAAATGAGGTAGGTACCAGGCGACCGGACTGTTGGCTTCCGATCCATCGCATTTCTCAGCATAGCCCTTCGTGATCAGGTTGTTCACTTGTTCTTCATATTTTCTTTGTTCGCTAGGATTCTTCTCTAATTTCTGTTCCAGATTCTTCATTCTTCGTAAGGCGGCGTTGTAGCTTTGAGGCAGCTTGACATCATCCTCGCACCACGGTAGTCCCACCTCGTACTGACCATCTTCTCTTCGCTTCGCCGTTTTCTCAAAGATGTTGATGGCCCGTTGGTCGCTCTTGTTTACTCTGGGGTGGAGTGATATCCCCAGAGCATCCACGCTGAAGTGTTTCTTCACTGCATCTTCCAACTCCTTGTGATGCTCAACGGTCGCGATGTGAAGCACTTCCTCTTCCTGTTTCACAATCCTTGTGGGAATGCTTCCATGTATCACCCAGCCGAGTTGTGTTCTGGAAGCGGCTGGCTGACCCTTCTTTCCCAATCGCAGCTCTCGTGAGACAATAAGATGCCAGTTGTCTGATCCGATCAATAGCTGTGGCTTCGCTTCTTTATAGCACAGCTCTTCTGGATCCAGGTCCTTCAGTTGCAGCTGCAGCAGCTTCTCCGGTATCGACTGACTGGTAATGTTCATGCCAGTGATGGTCCTTGCTGAGATCGTATGCTCCTTCTTGTCTCTCCCGCTGATCTTTAACTTGACTAGGCGGCTCTTCATCTCCCGGCGATCGGCGTTAATTCCACGCATATTCAGGACTCTGGCTGGTCCCTCCGCACCGATTGCTTGTGCCACCTTCCCATCCAGCAGGGTCACCGTCGATCCCTCGTCGAACAAGGCATAGATCCGAGCCTTCCCCTTGGATCCTGACACAGTGACTGGACATATCTTCAGCTTGACCTCCTTCTCAGTTGTGATAGAGGCTGCAACTGTTTCCTGTTCTTCAGTGAAGGTCGCTGTTGGCTCCTCTTTAACAGCGCCCTCTGCAGAGTGCAACAATTGGTGATGCCATCTCTTGCATCCATTGACTCCGCATCCTATAGCTCGGCAGTTAATCTTCCTGTGCCTCTTGCTGATGCATTTGAAGCACAATCCTGCGCCTTTTACCAGGTCCCAACGCTCCTGGATTTCCATTTTCTTAAACTTTGGGCATTTGGACAGCCAATGTTCTTGACCACAGGCTGCGCAACTTGCTGTCTTCTGAACGCCGACGTCTTCAGTTTCAGCGCTGTTAGTGAAGACAGACTTCCTTGTTTCCTTTTTCCTCGCGGGTAGCGCCTCCTTCTTAGTCGTTGTCGCTGGCGGGCAGTAGCCGTGTTTCAATGCCCGATCCGCTTCTCTCATCAAGAAATGAGATAATGCCACTATCTCCGGAGTAGTGTCCTTCTCGTAATCTTCTTCCTCCTCCGCGAAGTCACACCATTTTGACTTCAGATAAGGGCTCAGCTTCTCCAGGTTCTCGCGTACCATCAGAGGGTTGTGTAGGTACTTCGGCTTCAGTTTCTTTAACACGGCAACAGCGTTCAGCACTTTCACGGAGAACGTGTTCAACTCTGACGCGCTTCCTCCTAGCTTCGGCAGACGCTTCAAATCTTCCAGCACCCGATCCATTAGCACCTCGGGTCGGCCGAAACACTGCTCCAGGGTATACATGACCTGGTCCGGATGCGTCGCTGCACTCAGGAGGGGTGCTACTGCTTCCTTGGCTTCCCCTCGTAGACTGTTTCTTATACGGGCCAGGTTCTCGATTGCAGTGAATCGGTACAGTCGCGTAGTCTCCTCCATGGCTGCCTTGTATTGCAGCCATTCCGACGGAGCTCCGGAAAAAATTGGCAGGTCTGTAGCTTGTCTCGGCGGCGGTCGGTTCCTCATCATCTTGTCCAAGGTTTCAGCCAGCTGTTCTATTCCTCGCTTTCTTGTCTCGACCGGCGTAGGTGAACGCTTCCTCCTTGGGGTATCCCATTCGACTCGACGTTGCGGTGCTTGCCTCTCAGCCCCCGAAGGTTGCGGTGCTTGTCTCTCAGCCCCCGACGGTTGCGGTGCTGGTGTCTCGGTCACAGCCGGGGCCGATGGCCTCGAGGACTCCCCCCGTAGCGTCTCCGACTCAATCCGCTGTTTGGTAAGCCAGTAGTTCACCCTCTCTTCCACCCGATTAGCGTCCTCTTCCTCGCTATTGCCGTCGCTTTCTACGGCCGCCATGTCGCTAGCTAGCTTCATTTGTACAAGGCGCGCTTCCAGTTGCAGCTCCTTCCGTCTGATAGCAGCCAGCTTCTCTTCAGCTTCATACTTCAGGCGGGCCACGGCGCTAGCAGTTGATCTCCTCGACGTAATTGATCGCGCTTTTCTCGGGTGAGCGTGCGTAGGCCGAGAATGTTCGCCCTCTTCCATGAATTCCGCCCATTCCCTTTGCCGGCGGCGTCGTTCGTCTAGGTCCCGTTCGTGCTCACGTTCGCGTTCACGTTCGCGTTCACGTTCGCGTTCACGTTCGCGTTCGCGCTCCAACTCGTGTTCGCATTCGCGCTCACGCTCCGTCCGCTTTCCCGCTGACGATCCCACTTCTCCCTCCGACGTAATGGGAAGAAGTGCCTCCCTCTGACGAGTGAGGGAAGGGTGCACCCCCGCGGAGGCGGGAGGGGCACTCGTCTCGGCTGACGGAGAGCGCGGCAGCTGCTCGAACACTACCGCTTAACCCGACTGTTCTTCGGTCCCGGCTTGGCTTCTGGTGAGGACCATTCTTCGCTCTTCCCACTGCAGAACCGTTGAAACACTGTAGATCCGGCTCGAAACGCTGTAGATCCGTTTCGAAACGCTGTAGATCCGGCTCGAAAATCTTCTGTGGTGGACTGTATTGAAACACAGGTTGAGTTCTTCAGTAGGGTTTATTTTCCTTCGCTTGAGAGAGTTCTTCACTTGTCGATCGCTTACTGCTGACTACGGTTTTACAAACAAAATGCGCGACTTATATTCTAAACTAGCCTAAACAATTAACCAATCACAACGTCTACATTATTCCGTCCGCCAATCAGAGTGCCGAGTTTTTCTGTCGCGCCGATTCCTATTGTTCTGTCGCGCCGTCTCTGTCTTGCACTGCTGTCCTGCTCGCACGGTGCCTCGCGGTCGTTCTCGGCGCTCCACTCCTGTTGTGATCGGCTAGTTGCGAGAGTTGTTTTGTCTAGGTCGTGCCGGAAACGTGTTTGTCTCGTTATTTGCTCGCTGTCCTTAACAATATAAGTTGTTATAAAATTATTGTAGTTTTCGCCTCTTATGTCAGCAAATTTTTGCTTGTTTAGAAAATAAACCGATAAATCGATAAATACTTGTAAGTACAGAGTTTTAGGCCTTGTCTACACATATTACAAAGAGGAAAGATTTGATCGTTTGTTTGTTTGCATTGAATAGGCTCCAAAACTACTGGACTTTCACCAAAATTCTTTCACCATTAGAAAGCTACATTCAATGGACATAGGCTACATAATTTTCCCGAATTCCCACTGGAACGAAATCCCGAGAGAAAAGCTAGTCACTTATAAGACAAAAGTCACAATGGGGTTGCAATAGGTTAAAACTTTTTTTTTTAATTCATCTTTATTATTATGATTATAAGATAATAAATAAATAAACGAAACACACTCAAAGGCCCACACTAAGGTTTTCCTTTGTGTCGTGAGTCTTTCGGAACATACATAAAGACAGATAATAAAAATAAAACTTATGGAGATTTTTTAAAGTTAGGATTTAAAAATTATAATGCCGTCTTTTTTGCGTAAACAAGATGGAAAGTGACCGTATTTAAAATGTCATTAACTTTAGCTCGTAGCTCAGTGGTTCTTGCTGATCTGAATCGTTATCAGGAGCGTTAGTCAAGTTCGCCATACACTTGACAATACCTACACGATAAGAAGAAGAAGAATTAACTTTAATGGTCGTTTCAGCAATTGGATGTCAGACCATTATTTAGTTAGTTAATAAATGCGGTATTTTAGTTCGCAGTTGATAGCGTAAGTGTTAAAGTCTTTATTAACAACTCCCTAGAGTCATGTGTGAGCATGTTTGCACTTTGCATCTGAATACGTGAAATCAGTATACGTAGCGTAGGTTATATTCAATCTGATCAAATCTTGTTCATTGATCATCTCAAGAGATCTTAGTTAGACTAATTTCTATTAGCTCTTATTATAATCCTACGTATCTACACTTCTACACTTTATATTACAAAGTGGAAAGATTTGTATTTTTGTATGTTTATAACGAATAAACTTAAAAACTACATTACATTTACCGATTTCAAAAATTCTTTCACCATTAGGATGCTACATTATTAATGAGTAACATAGGCTACATAATTATCCAGAATTCCCACGGGAATGAAGTCCCAAGCGGAATGCTAGTAATTTAAAATCCTACGTATCTACACTGCTACACTTAATATTACAAAGAGGAAAGATTTGTATTTTTTGTATGTTTTTATCGAATAAACTTCAAAACTGATTTTTTAAATTCTTACAACAATAGAAAGCTCTCTTATCAGAAATTTACCTGGATTTCCATACGAACGAAGTACCGGGCGGAAACTTAGTGATTGTAGCACCTGTTCTGGGGACAAAGAGTGAGACACGTAGCTCTTCTAACAGGTACTATATTTTTTAATACTTACTTGCACTTTTATTACACTTGTTGTTTATTGTAAACGTATACACAGCTATTTATAATTAAATAACGCTTAGGAAAGTGCTATTTGCACGCCTATGATCGCATACAAGAACTTATTCCGCGAGTTCTCTACAATGAATGGCGCAAGACCAGATCTTCAATCATTTCGAATGTTGACATCGAATACCATTTCAAACCTTTTAAAGTGATATTCGAATTATCTTCTCCGAAATGACCGAATGAGAAAGAAGTTGCGTTATGCCAGATCCTCCATGAAGGTCTGCATACCACATGATATTATAAACGTGAAAGTGTGGATGGATCTTTATTTGTTACTCTTTCACGGAAATACCACAAAATACAATTGTATAAAACTGCAGTAAAAGGACTTAACCATAGTTTACATAATTTTTTCATGCTAATTAAAACGTTCTAGGCTATCTATACTCTATACTAATATTATAAAGAGGAAAGATTTGATTATTTGTTTGTTTGTTTGCATTGAATAGGCTCCGAAACTCTGGACCGATTTGAAAAATTCCTTCACCATTAGAAAGCTACATTATTCCTAATGGACATAGGCTACATCATTTTCCCGAATTCCTACGGGAACGAAGGCCCGGGCGGAATGCTAGTATACATATAAAGTAAGCTCCTTGATTTCCAGTATGGCTTTTCTTATTAATTTAGTTTTTAAATCTCCTATTAGGCTGTCATGAGCGTAATTAGTCGCCCCAAGCCTCGTCGAAATTGAGATTTAAGTATTTGAGCACCGATTCTGTAACTTGTGTGTCGATGGAATGGAGGCCATTTTATTCGTTCAGGTGGCGAAATTCAGAACTATCAAAATTTCATACATCTAATGTCGGCTGTTTTGACTGGTGGCGTCATCGCCAACTGATTTTTAGATACTAGGCAGTTTGCAACTGTACGTTAGGTTGGCGGTGGTGCTGCTGGTCGGGGTGGTTGTCAGCAAGTTTATGAAAATTAAATAGTTTTCAATTTTGCCACCAGATACACTGGCCGCCATTCCATCGACACACTACTTTACCTATAGTTACAGAAGGTTGCCTCAAATTTTTGCTACGTATTTTATTTAAATGACTTAGTCGACTGAGCTGATGCGATTTTTTTTAAATAAAGCATGAAGATACGTTTTTTTTAGAATAAAAGTATTGCAAATCAGCTTTTTGACCCAAATTTCTCCTTGCATCAAAATCGTTGCAGTCCTTTCTTAAAACTAATTACAAGTATAGTATAAAGGTTTTTACTCACGTGGATGTTCAGATGAAGATCTAACAGTAGATCCCTTAGCCGGAATTTGTGTAGTATCCATCTTAGTTAAATTATTATTTATCCAATGTCGTGCTTTCACTCTGACAGACCACCACGCAATCCAGACAATTCGAGAATCCAATTCTTTGTAATAAGCCTTACAAAAATAATCCCCGACGGTTTCGTTATTAAGTTTTTTAATATTCAGAACAATTCCATTAGCTTCATACAGAACATCATTAAATGGTGCACTATTATAGCGACCATTATGGTACCAAACAATATCTGTGGCCGAAGAAGGGTTGGTCCCAAAAGCAAGGCAAGTGATGTTTATACTTGCGCCGAAATAACCATGAATCGTGGTGTTGGTCGTGGCATCTGAAAATATATATATTTATATATTTTTTTTATTTTTTTATATAAACGCTACACACTCAAAGGCCCACACTAAGGTTTTCCCTTGTGTCGTGGGTCCTTCGGAACACACATAAAGACAAACACAAACACCCATGACCCGAGAACAAACATCTGCTTTTTACACAAATGTTTGCCCCGACTGGGGATCGAACCCAGGACCCGCCGATCAAGAGGCAGCGTCACTACCACTCGACCGAACCGGCCGTAATGATATTATGACTTTCTTAACGTTTTATTGTTAAGAAAGTCATAATATCATAGCTTTTACTGATTTCAAAAAAGGAGTTTTACTTTTTTAATAAACTCACCAGCATTCTCTACATCTCCTTGATCAGGAAATGCAACTAAAGGTTTTTTGTTGCTGTCAAACTGTACTCTGGTAAGCCATTCCTTATAATATTTTTTTCCACTGTACATATATTCGGCAAGGCATTTCCAGTCACCAACACTTTGCTCATTTAGTTTTTTGATTTGTAAAGTTATTCCACTAGCTATGTATAAGTCGTTCTTATGAGTCGTATAGAATCCAACCTGGCAATGTAGGTGTGAAGTAATTTTTGACAGGAGATTAAAAACGGTTAAACCAAATAATGAGCAATGTACAATCACGGCAAAATGTGGGAATGGAAGCTTATGAACATGAGAATAGACTATAAACAACAACACAGACTACGATCAGTCTTTGTATGTGTTATAGCGCTTTTGATTTACTAGATTGCCGACTTTGATTGTAAATTATCAAGAATGCTGTATTTGAACCCAACTTAAGTAAAGATTGCCGGTTTTGATACCAAACAGTGTCTACATTGCCGGATTTGATACTGATTAATCCTATGTGGAAATAGGGTTGTCAAAACGAAATTTATTTTTATTAGTGACTTTAATGCAAATAAAATTAACACATAGTTCACATGTCTATATTATAATATCTTAAGATAGGTTAAGGTTTGGTTAAGGTTAAGTTAAGGTTAACATAAGGTTAAGTTAAGGTTAACATAAGGTTAAGTTTTAAGGTTAAGTCTTATTATAATGTTGTGCAATTTTTCCTCTGTTTAAATTTGTAATGAATTGATTTCTTCGACAGGTTCATTGCAATAATTAACAATTTCTGGGCCCTCTTCTAGCGTTCGTTGTGTTTCGAAAAGTTCTTTGTAAAACAACAATGATTGTACATCTGCCCACTCTGCTCCAAAATGGTTCTGTAGCAGCTTATTCACATCATTTAGCTTTGCTTTCTTTACAGGTACAATTTTTGGCAGAGGCTCTGGAGCAATCATGTTGATTTTTTTTCCACGCAGACAAATGTTTTCGAATTTTCCTAAATCGACCTTATAGTTCATCTCACCACGGACCAGCACATTTCCAGCTTGTTTGGATCTTTTAAGTATGAATCTCTTGCAATTTTTAAATTGAATCGACCATGAATTCGTCGGCTTTATTACCTTTTTTACGGCTTCTCTCCAATCTTTAATGACACAGTCATTGCCGAATTTCAGTACGCTCGACGATTCCGCGACGATTTCAGTTATCTCGTCCGGGTGTGTCATCACTTCTATTTTTCTTAGTTTCTTTTCAATTACACCGAATTGTCGGTCAGCGGGCATGAATGAATGGCCAGTTACAGGGAATACTATTTCTATTGACTTTATAGTAGGGTTCTCTAACAACCATTTACAGCAGCAGCCCAAAACTATACAGTTTTTATTTTGGCCACCACAACCGTCAGCGACCAAACGAATGATGGAAATTCTAGTTTTGTCGGTTACATTTAACCTGTGGTACACAGCTGATGCAACCAGATTCGAATCCTTATGGAATTCGTTTTCAGTGCAATGGTAAGCGAAAACGTTTCGAGGTGACAGAGAGTCATTCGAAGTACCCTCTACCATTGTAAGATTATAGTAGTACAGTTGGCGACTATAATAAGTAGATTGGTCCGGTAACTTTGGGAGAGGTAAATTCTTTTGACAATCAAATGAAATTATTCTCATATTGTCTTGAAACTCTCTCAATTTTTCGAAAAAGGCTTTCGCCCGAAGGCTGTGAACCCGCTTTTCCACAATCAGCGTATTTTTTTTTACAGGATCTGTTTCTATCTTGATTTTTTCTGATAGTTCTAGGCAAGTTGAACATACGTCCGTTTTTGGTGTACCGAAACCAATATTGTATGAAGTATTGAAAATACGGCGAAAATACGATTTCTTTACTAGAGGATGCGCATCTTCGCTTGTTTTGTAAATTTTGTACAATTTAGCAATATTTAATTCAGAAGGAAGGTATTTCCTCTCAGCTACCTTTGATTTGCGGCAATAGTGGGACTCAACGCATTTCAGTTTGCTAATAAAGTTGTGTACAGTTTTTTTCTGTTCTGCATACTTTTTTGCTTTGTGGTCTCCTCCACGATGCTCAGTCCCGACTTCTCCAGTGAAGTGAAATTTTTGCATTACATGTGACACCCGGTGCTTGGTGATACCGAAGATATGCAAAAAGTACTTTTGGCAGACAGGTATTCTCTGTTTATCCACGATCACTGCATATTTGATTGTTGTTTGTTTTTTGCCTTTGTATTTGTGACGATTTTTTGTACCATTGTTTGCTGTTTGAACTCGACACATTTTTAGAATAATAGCATCTTGCTTTTGTTTGGAAGTATGTGAATAAAAAGTCTTATGAACCTTCTGTAACTGGCACATGCTTAACTTTTTGCATTTCAGCGATGGTGTGTCGTGTTCACAAATACGTTGTGGCAAATATTTAGGTACATACCTGTACAACAAAAATACAGATGTTAGGTACCTACCTAGGTATATAACAAAAGACTGAAAATTTGGTTAGAATTATACAGGAAGTTGAATTGAAAGGAAATTCAAAAGTGACAACCCTACGTGACTAAAAGACACTGTACTCGCCTTTGCTTTTTCAACACATTTTTCTTCCATGTTTCTGGATTTCTGCTTCGTTTGCGAGCGGTATTCGTTGTCACAGGTGTTGGGCTATGCTCCATAATCAAAATTAGGTTTGAATCGTCGAAAAATCACTAATAATGCAATAAAAACACACAAACAGACTTCTATGAAACTGAGCGATCCGCCATTTTGTGGCGTCATCTGACTGACGCTTCTGATTGGTTGGCAGCGATAGATGGCTGTCTATAGTTGTAACGTTCAGACGATAGCCGACTTTGGTCCCAACATCAATATTTCCGACGAGTTTTGAAGGGTATATTGCCGTCTTTGGTAGTGAAGCACTCTATTGGTGGAAAGCAATTTGAATTATCTGTGTTGCCCCATACTCAACTCATTTTTGACAAATGACCTACTTTGCCGACTTTGATTTTATACGACTCAAATGGCGCTTTTTGTTCTTCTTCACCGTGATACCAAGTTATTTCTGGTAACGGATATGGTGTCTCACCAAAGGGTAAGCACTGAATATTGAAAGGTTTTCCGTATATCCCTCCTACTATTAAATCTGGTTTACCTCCCCCAGAACCTGAAACTGCAAGGTGAAATTCAAACTATATTTATGTCAAACAATAAAAACATATCTACATAGTTAAAAACCTATATTCAAAATAATTTAAACAACAAAGCAAACACCCACACAAATGTTTTCAATTTGATCCGAATTATAACTCTATAATCCCTATTAGATAAAAATAGTTCTTGGGTTATGTTAGAGTACTTTTCGCCCTTTTTTATATTTTAAAACTAGCTTGTCTCCCGGGACTTCGTTCCCTTGGGAATTTTTTCGTCAATTTTCTAATATTTTTAATAGTTATTCTGCTATTCGGGACAGAAACAAATACAACAAATCAAAAACCATGAAAATCGGTCCAGCCGATCTTGAGTTATAAGTGGTGTAACTAACGCCCATAATTACTGACGGATTATTTCAAAATTAAAGTCGAATGAATGTATATGCTTGAAATGTCGATAATTTCACAGTAATGTAAATTTAAGTTTAGGAGCTACGATGCCATAGGCAGACACACAGATATACAGAGGTACAGAAACGTCAAATTTATAACACCCCTCTTTTTTGTCGGGGGTTAAAAAGGAATTCTGGGCAGATACATCGGCGTATTTATGAACCTACGACATACTAAAACAATCTTAGGAAAAAAATTATTTTTTTCATTTTTTTGTTTGAAAAGGTGGTGAAAATTGGCAGGCAATAGTGTAAGATATACATCTAAAACAATAAAAATGACATGACAATTATTATTTTTAAAATAATTTAACTGTTTTACCTCGCTTCTGCGCAACCAATAGAGGGAAAACCAGCAACAAATGTGTCACACGCATCGCATTATACGTCTGTTAGTCACGAAAAAATTAGAATACTAACAAATAAAATTCCATTACGAACTAAATTAATAATGTTCGAGTTATCAGCAGTTCAAGCACAATACGAAAATAAAAAAAAAGGAAAAAGTCTTGTTTATTTGCTCAAGTGGTAGTCGGCCAAATTGGCTGACTGGTGGTGGCGCTGCTTTTTAATCGACGGGTACTGGGTTCAATTCCCAATCGATTAAATAATTGTGTAAAAGCAAATGCCTTGGGTCAGGAGTGTTCTTGTTCGTTTCTGGCTTAGTGTGTATTTTTGTGTGTGTGCTCCAAAGTACCCACTAGAGTGCGTGAAAGAAGGGAAAATACATTTTTCACCATAATAAGCAGAAGTCAAACAATACCTAATTATACAGTGCATAGATTATAATGGAATGATTTTTTATTATTTTTAACTCCCATAGATGAGGTCGACGATGGAGTGAGTAAACCCAGAAAATCCCAATTAAAGCATTGGTACTACCACGCACCGACGGAACACAGCAAGCTGTTTGACGTCGGACTTCGGTAGGAGGTTGGTCGCGAACCAGACGGCCCTTTACAGAGCCTACCACACCGCATAAGACCATAAAACGCCACCTCAGTTTCAAATAAAACTGAGGTGTCGTTGCCTAAGATGGATTACTAGAAGCAGGTCTCATTTGAGTTTCCTTAGTCGCCTCTTACGACACCTACGGAAAGAGATGGGGCTGTGTTATTCTCAACCGATCATCACACGGAAGTACGCCATCATTCAGATACAATACACAAAATACACAAATGTAACTTATGCTCATGCCTTATACCTATTTTGGTGTAATTCACCATCTCAGAGTAATGCAAGGACGATGTAGTGTGTAGTTTTTTTAAATTTTTTTATTCCCCGAATGCAAAAAAACGCTACGAATAAAAAAATCCCATTAGAGATCTGTAAATTGCTTAAGTTTTAACGTTTATACTACACCCACTAGTATTACCCAAACAAAGACTTAAAAATGCTTTTAAAACAAGTAAAACTAACATTTTCAGAACTACAAGTAGGTACAAAGTTAGTTTCACTTGAAGCGTATTGTGCTCCCCAAAGATTTAAAGTCGAAATGAGTTCTAAACTCTAAGAACTGGTTGTAAACATAGTTTTGTCTGTATCAGTTTAAAAATCGTTCTAGAAAAAAGAAAAGTCTTCCCAGTGTTATTATCAATGGACCTTTTTAAATTTTAAATTTTAATTACCATTGTCTCCTATGTTCTCAGCTTCTAGTATTACTATTACATTGGAGGCAATGGTAATACAATTTTGCCGTGCCGTTTTAGAATTATAAAAGGCCCATTAGGTGACTTTAAATTTGTTTGCAAAAATTAAGGATTTGAATCAGCCTGCGTTACGGAATAAGTTTTTTTGATCGAAATTAAAAAAAAAATATTGCCTTTCCATATAACTTACGTTGATTCGTTTTCCGGTGCCAGCAACGGCAGGAAGCAAAAATGTATTAAAACATATGACAGGTGTTTCCACTGACCGGCGCCGGCACCAGCACGGCGATGATGACTCCTTGTCATACATTTTTGTTTCCATGGTTACCGGCGCCGGTGCAGTGCCGTTGCCGTGCCGTCAAGTGGAAAACCGCCCATTTTGGCGATTTTCGAGAGAAAATCGTGAAACACACTAATTTGTGTACTGATAACTAAAAACACCATTTACTCATTGTACAGTCCTTTTAATTCGATATTTAAGAAATTACAATGAAAGAACACATAAACTCCGATCTACGCGTGTAAAACGATCTGTCAAGGGGCTGTTTGCGTGGATTGGTAGTGTTGTTTCACTTGGGGGAACCATATTTGTTATCCAATTCAACCAAATTAGGTATTATTTAAGTACTTGCTTAGCTGTATCTTACTGTTAGAATTTTTTCATCATCCTTTATTTATTGAGAAAATATGCACGCCTAGCCTGACATTGCCTAAACGCTAAATCTAGATAGTTGCTCATACGAAACTGTTGCGAACGGCAGACATAACTGATGAGCCATACGTGCATGGACTACAAGTTTAACTAAATAGGACAGAAGCCAAATGCATTACTGTTTGTTACTACAAGCAGTGTACACAGGAAAACATGTTTGTATTTCCTATTGCTTAGTTAATCTTGACATATTTTTGTCATATTTTAACGAAACAAAACAATACACTTACCGCCTCGCTTTTTGTACGAAAAGATGTGGGATGGAATTTGGGATTTCACGGACAAAAAACAAATGTTGCTTATCTTCAAGACTAGATATAGGTAAAAAAGTCACAGATTTCGTTACTCACACTTCTCACACAACTATCGAGCATATTGGAAATGAATCTACGGGAATCAGAAAAAAAATGTCGCTGTAAAAATGTCGTTAGGTTAGGCTATAGGGCAAACCCCTTACCCGATCGTCTTTTTTTAGGCTCAAATTGTAGCTGACTAAATTGTCCAGAGGACTTTTTCTCAAATTTGATATCATTCTTCGTTTCCAAAATATCGAGCGACTTAATATTTTCTTTTTTGACATTCTCGAATTCTTTTTTTTGCACCTTATAGCTCTCAAAAATGGACATCTTTTGAGCATTTTTTGAATATCATATCTTCACAACTCTTCGAGATGTAAGGGGATTACACTTTTTCGTGAAATCGGAGCTTTTACTAAAGCAAACGAAAAGACATTTCCAATGTTAAAAAATAGTAATCAACTAAGATACGACTAAGTGAACGTTATTAACCTTATTAATCAAATCGAAACAGTAAGTGCCGCACTATCCCACACTAAATGAGTTTAAATAATAAAACGAGAGAAAAAAAAACTTTTAAACAAAATTAAGTACCTTTAGTGGGATGTCTTCACAAAATAAAACTTCGATGGCTTCCCTTCTTAAATCGATCTTTGCGTCGTAAGGAAAAACTCGAGTAAAGGAATTTTTTTAAGCATCAATCGCAGTAAAATCCACCTAACACCTGTCTCTACTAAAGCAGTACGTTTATGTTACTATAATATTAAAATATGGAAAATGCAATAAGTTCCGTGAGCGGAGTGACGACATCCGTGCTTGAAGCAATTTGTCAGAACACCATTTGCCTCTGACACTGTCGACCAACATCATGGCTTAAAAACTACTTCGTACTAGTTTCATGCTTGAACTTTATGACCCAACGCCATTATAATGCTTGATTTATCTTTCACAATTTTCCCTCAGAAATATAGCAGAATACAGAAGGAACTCATGGTTGTTATAATATACTACTTTCTATGAAAAAGTAGCCTATGCCATTCTACTGCCTACCAATAAATAAAAAAACTTTAAATTGACTTTGGTCACATACAAAAAATCACAGAGAAGTTTCAATCTTCTTAACTGACTTCAAAACAGGAGGAGGTTCTATGTTCGACTGTTTGTATCTTTTTTTTTGTCTTTTAAATTCTTAGCTCGTATCTTAAATTCTTAAATTCTATTATTATTAGTTGGTATTTGATGAAATTATTTAACGCGACACTATAAACGCAACTTTATATGTATTTAAAGTAGCATTCCGCCCGGGACTTTGTTCCCGTGGGAACTCGGAAAAATGATGTAGCCTATGTCGATCGAGGAAAATGTAGCTTTCTAGTGGTGAAATAATTTTTCAAATCGGTCCAGTAGTTTTGGAGCCTATTCAATGCAAACAAACAAACAATCAAATCTTTCCTGTTTATAATATGTATAGAAGACAAACACTCACAAACACAACACTAACCATATTATTTACATACACACTCACACTTACAAACAAACATAAGCACTAACTGTTTAATGAATAAAGTGTTTATCTATCATCTATCTATCACTCATTCTTCTAAAAGACGCACTAAAGTCGGTATATTTATAAGCTTCTTCTTCTTTTTATCGTGTAGGTGTAGCCAAGAGTGTAACAAACTTGACTACCCCTGATGTCAGAGTTTTCAAACCGCACAATGGCCTCTGATTTGGTTTTAACGACTGTAGTCAATCGACAAAAGCCGGGACCACCGGCTTAACGTGTCCTCCGAAGCACGAAAACGCTCGTGATAAATTGCATCAGGTCACCCATCAGAATCCCTGCCACCGTGTACGTTACTTAACCTCACTGATCGGTAAAGATCAGCGAGAGCCACTGGGCAACAAGCGGTTATAAGCTGAACAATGAACATAGAAGAGATTAATGTAAATCAGACTCATCAAACCCTAATTTGGGATACAGAGGTAAATAACTCAGTAGTTTCAGTTTTAATGGGAGGTTTTCTTTTTGGGTATTAAAAAAAAAAAAGTTGTTCCCCAGAGCTCTCTAGATGGCGCTGAACTGACTCCGTTACTAGGTGTCAAAGCCAAAAGGCTTGGAGAAAAACATTGCATCAAATATTCTGAGTTTGTTTTGGCTTTCCAATCGTCCTAGTTTTCTCGCGCTTTGTTATAATTCAGTTTTGTTTTTTCGTTGTTTTCGTAAAATCGCCTAACTACGTATGGTAGACGTGATATTGATGTGATATGACTATAACGTTTCGTTTTATGTTCTCAAAATTACCTTCAAGTGAATTAATCACAAATAATTTAACGTTCCGTTCCTTGCAGTACCTAACGTACATAGTTTAGCGCCATCTATCCGGCGACTGGGGAAAAATAAAAAAAAATAAAAAGAAAATCCCTCATTCAGTTTAATTTTTGCTAACCCAACTAATTTACTTTTATGCTCTATTTTTAACCACAACCTACTCTATTATAACGTTCCTTAAATTACGTTAAAACCAATGTTGGCTGGAAATATGAATTTATAATACAAATTACCTTAAATTGTTAGGTTTAGAAAGCTTAACTAATAGGCCTAAGTAAAGAGCTGTTTCATGTTGATTGATAAATTATGTATTATTACTCAACTACTGTTTTATAATAAGTCAAAGGCCATCATTTTCGTATATTCATAGTATTTACTTAGAAAAGATAAATTATAATAATGATATACTGCTTGCATATACACACATCAAAAAAGTTTACGATCAGTAGCAAAATCAGGTGTATTCTTTAAAATATAAATTATTTAAAGAAACTGTTTACGTTTTATGATTTTATAATGAAAATGCACTAAGTAAATAAAAGAATCATTATTAATTATTTACTTTTTATTAACAAAAGCTAGGAAATGCAATTTTGGCTTAAATGTAATGTAATGAAAAATTTGAATTAATGAAAAAACAAACAAAATTTATTACGAAAAAATTAATAGTTAGTATAAAATGACTCCTCCCCTGGCTCGCACACATGCGGAAACCCTTCTGGGCATGCTAAGAATTAAGTTATCTAGCATTTCTTGTGGTAACCTGTCCCACTCTTCAATAGCAGCTGCCCCGATTTCTGACACTGTTCGCGGAGGTGGCTGACGGTTCCAAACAGCTCGCTTAAGAGCATCCCACGCATGCTCGATCGGGTTTAAGTCAGGCGAGCCGGCAGGCCAGTCTAACCTGGTGATGTCGTATTGCTGGAGAGCAGCATCAACACGTCCGTTTCGATGTGCGGGCGCATTATCATCTACCATTATGAATTGGCGCCCGTGGTTGATGCGGAATGGTCTGACGTATCCATCGATTGCAATCGTTTTGTACATGGCTCCGGTCATGGTGCCTTGATACGGGATTAAGGGCGTCCTAGCCCCAATCATTATCCCGGCCCAAAAGGACACTGATTTCCCGCCCTGCTGAACGGTTCCAGTGGCAGTTATCTGCCTTTCAGAGTCGCCAGGTCTTCTCCAGACACGGACACGTCGGTTATCTGGATGTGTACTGATCCGCGTTTCGTCAACGAAGAGGCAGTTCTGCCAGATGCTTTCGTCCTCAATTTCTTCATTTTTGTTACGATGTAATCTAAATCATTTTCTGCCTGTTACTAAGACTAGCTGTGTACTACTGTGAGTCCGCGATTACGTCATACGCCGCCTCGAGAAGTCGAGACGCGAGCGCCGGCATTACGCCTCGGGGCTCGCCACGGACCACACGTACTACTTTGTGCCGCGCGATCACTACTAACCGTCGCGTACTATAAATGTACCGTGTCACCTACCGGCTGGTGCATTCAACCTATTTTAATTAATATCGGTAGTTAAACTGTGTTTCCCCTTATTGGGTAAGTTGTACATTTATTTATTTAATAGCCCCGCTTATTAGAAGTAGGTATTAGAACCTAAATTGTTAGTAGTTATTAGAATAATTGTTGATTTAAATATTAAGTTATCCTGCGATCGCTTGTCGCTCTGTTTACCCCGATGGGGAATGTGTATGTAATTATTAAATCTATGCAATGTCAGATTCCTCATGCGTAAATTAATTCTGCCTTTGATTGCATCATTTTATTAATGGTATGCAGGTACCCACTTTCTGGCATTTAGTATTTTATAAGTCTAGACATTTAGATCCCATCTGCTTTGCTATAAACCTTGATTGCATCATCTTGGATCGCTAATTACTTCATCTTTCCGCACTTGCTTACATCAACTGCTTAGCACCGCCCCATACCGCAGTATGTTGCAGTCAAGGTGAAATGTCAGACATTCGACTAATTGTCTGCGTTGGTGGCTTTCCAGGGTCCTATGGTACCACTACCTACTGTTCAGAGCTGAAGCATCCTACTACTGCCAAAGTCACCTCTTCGAACGCGTCGCGGATCTGAATCTACACAGGAGAGTGTAGTGCGGTAACCTAAAGCCAGTGCGACTAAAGTGACTTTTAGATAAAGAACCTATTTCATTAGTTTTATAAAAATAGTACTTACCTAGATAGAAATTATATTTACCTTGTTAGTGTTTATACTTACCTTGTAACTAGTACTAAACCTTTTTGATTATTTTTTTTGAATTAGATGTTGTCGCTTAAAAAAAACTACGTGTTTTATTGATTTCATAGTTTGCCTGGGTAGGTAACGTAACAATGGCGCCGAACTAGTGGTTCTAGGTTCATTTTAGTCGTTCTGGCAATTTTTGTAATTAGTTCTCTTTGGTGATGGCTGCATGGTTTATTTGTAGTTGTAAAGAACGATTTTGTTTGTATATCATACTATAAAAGTTGAACAATCCGTTTTGTTGCTTTATAAATAATAAGTGTTGTTTTTTTTTTAACTAAAGATTTGTTATGTAAATTAACAAACAATATCGTTCCACATTAGAATAAAATTTATTTGTAACAGAAGGGACAAGTAGATTTATATAAGTTAATTAAAAAAAAAACTATATTGTAATCTAACCAGGTACCAGCAATATTAGAAATTGACTAGCTTAGTACATTACACCAATCAGTAGATAGCTGGCATAGAAGACTTAGTACATATTCATGAAATATAACTGTACAACATACCTAATACGGTTAGAAAATTATTGCAAAACACACTATAGACCAAAACAGATGTGTCCTTCAATATTAATTAAATAAAAATTGAGTATTGCTATTTTATTTTTTAAATATTAACACACCAAGATGTCACGAGAAATAAAATATCTATCGTTGCAAAAGGCGGAACTTGAGTACGAAGTAGCCATTAGGGGTGAAGTACCAGGTGATAGCGTTCAGGATCTTAGGAAACAAATTGTAAAACAGGCAGCTTGTATTCCATCAGAAGATATCTTAGAATCGCACTTAGAGCCTAACGAAGATTTGAAAGGTGCAAAAGAAAGTTTGTTAAAAAATCAAAGCAACATAATCAGCCTAAAAACAAAATACGATAAAAATCTTTATCTGAGAAGCGAAAACTTAGCAAATCAGGTATTTCATAGATTAAACAGAATTCATGCTAGAACTCAGGAAGATATGATTTTGAATCGCGAATGTTCAGCGAGTCTGCAAGCCCAACTAAAGGAGCTGGCAACAATAGCTGCTGCTACAGGTGTAAAAGGTGGAAAACCACCAGAGGATAACACGACTAACATTAACGTGACATGTGACCGTGGGATTAGTACCGATCTATCAAAACTTAAATACGACGGGAAAACGTGTGTGCGCTCATTCATTCAAAAAGCGAATGAATTCATTAAAGCAAGGAATATCAGTTCTGATCGTGTTCTATCTTTTGCAACGGAAATCTTTACAGGAGATGCTTTACACTGGTTTCGCTGCACCAGCAGTAAAATTAAAACTTGGGATGAATTAGTCATTTTACTCAAGGAGGACTTCGATCAGTTTGACTATGACTATCGCTTATTGAATGAAATACGTTCACGCACTCAAGGCGAAAACGAATCTATAAAGATATATTTATCAATAATGGATGGTATGTTTTCTAGATTGTCCAAAACGGTCTCCGAAGATGAAAAACTAGAAATCTTGTTACATAATATTCGACCTTGCTATGCTAATATGTTAGCTTGCTGCCCGGAGATAAAAACTATTGCTGACCTCTGCACGCAATGCCGAAATTTTGAAAAATTTTCAACTCGAGTCTCACAATTCAGAGAACCGCCAAAAGTCACTACAGACACATTGGCCCCGGAATTTGCTTACAACCGACCATCAACTAGCAATAACAGTAACACAAACAACAACAATACTAAAAAAGATACAGCATCTGTGGATGCCATAGGAGATCATAAACCACCTGCGCCTAAAAAGAAACTTTACTGCCCTAGATGTCGCACAGAAAACCATTCTCTCAAAACTTGTAAAGCACCCAAATTTCTTATCTGTTTTAAATGTGGAAGAAAGGGTGTTCGCTGCCCAGACTGCCCAGACTGTAACCCTAAGACCTCTGAACAGGAAAATCCAAAAAACTAATTTTGAATTGTAGCAGCACGCCTAAGTTCGATCGTGGCGATTGGGAAGACTGGCTTAGCTTTATAAAAGTATTCCACAACAGCTACAGTGTTGCTGCAATCAAATCACCTAACCCAAACAACCCTAGACCCTATGTCAAAATTAAAATAAAAGTGAATCGCTATCAATTTACGGCTTACTAGATTCAGGTTTTTCAGTAACTATTCTCGGTAATAAGTCGCATGTTGCCTTACTAGCAAATGGATTTGACATTCATAGTGATGAAAAAATATCTATTGCGGCAGCTGGTGGACAAACAATGTTATCTTTAGGGTACATACTTCTACCAATAGAATTCAACCGTAAAACTACTACTTTAAAAGCACACGTGATCCCAGAGATCAGAACGTCATTAATTTTAGGTATTGACTTCTGGAATGAATTCGGAATATTCCCTAAAGGTTATGCCGAAATTGAATTTAAGTTACAAAATGACCCTTGTCTAGCAGAAACATTGACTTATATTAACAGTGGAATCATACAAGGCTATGAAAATTTAAGTTTGAAACAACAACATGTAGCTGATAAACTTATCGAACAGTTTAAAGAGGTATCATTTGAAGTAAAAGGTCTCGGAAGAACAACTAAAATCCACCACCGGATCGATACGGGGGATGCTGAGCCAATAAAACAACGTTACTACCGCATGTCACCAGAAAAACAACGCATCTTAGCCGAACAGGTTGACGAAATGTTAGCTCTAGATGTAATTGAGCCCTGTGAGAGCCCCTTGGTCTTCTCCTGTCCTAGTAGTAGATAAAAAAGACGGAAAACCCCGCTTCTGTTTGGATAGCAGAAAACTAAATTCAGTCACAAAGAAGGATGCATACAATCTACCGTATGTGTCAGAGATTCTAGATAACCTAAGAGATGCTAAATATCTCTCGAGCATTGATTTGTCCAAAGCTTTTTGGCAAATACCAATCCATACTACAGATAGAGAAAAAACAGCGTTCTATGTACCAGGCCGCGGAACCTTCATGTTCAAGGTAACCGCGTTTGGATTGTCTAATGCCCCCGCTACACAACAACGCTTGGTTGATACTCTGTTCGGCCCCGAATTTGAGCTGAAAGTATTCTGCTACTTAGATGATATAATTGCAGTTAGCCAAACCTTCGAGGAACACGTGACACTACTACAACGAATCCTCAAAAAACTGGAAGACGCAAACCTCACTGTAAACCTGTCGAAATGTAACTTTTTCAGGAATAAGTTAAAATACTTGGGGTACATAGTAGACGAACAAGGTTTGCGTACAGACCCAGAAAAGGTTGAGGCTATCCTAAAATTCCCAACTCCTACAAATAAAAAAGAGGTGAAGAGATTTATAGGAACAGCATCTTGGTATAGGCGTTTCGTTCCGAATTTTAGCACAATTACTGAGCCACTAAACAAACTAACCTCTAATAAAAAAAGGGCACCTTCTTTTCAATGGACCCCAGAAGCAGACAAGGCCTTTACAGAACTAAAAACGCTTTTGACTAAAGCCCCAGTACTAGCTTGCCCAAATTTTCAATTTCCATTCGAAGTCCATACAGATGCTAGTGATTTTGGTGTAGGTGCCATGCTTTCGCAAAATATAGAAGGTGAAGAACATCCGATTGCGTACATGAGCAGGTCACTCACAGGACCAGAACGCAATTATAGCGTTACTGAAAGAGAAGCTCTGGCAGTCCTAGTAGCTCTAGAGCACTGGCGTTGTTATCTGGAAAATGGTAAGCCCGTTACTGTATACACGGACCATTCTGCGCTAAAGTGGTTCCTTTCACTAACCAACCCTACTGGTCGCCTTGCTCGCTGGGGAATCCGTTTGTCGGTGTTTGACTTTGTAATAAAACATCGTCGTGGCAAGGATAACGTCATTCCGGATGCATTGTCCCGGTGCTTGCCTGTAGCTCCACTTGACACTAGCCCATTACCCCCTATAAACACTACAGATGAGTGGTACTTAAATCTATACAATGGGTGTTTAAAAAATCCTTCCAGTTACCCTAACTACAGGGTCGAAGGGAATACTCTATACAGATACATGAAAAGTAGCAACCCGCTTCTTACTGAATTTAGCTGGAAAGAAGTTGTCCCTAAAGAATCACGTAGTCATATTATAGATAAAAATCATTCAGAACCAATAGCAGCACACCTTGGTATATTTAAAACATACAAATGACTACTTTTAAAATATTACTGGCCGGGAATGCACTCAGACGTGGTGACATTTATAAGCAGCTGCAGCACTTGCCTTGCGTATAAACATCCTACGCACGCTACACTAGGAGAGATGGGAAGGCCAAAGGAGTGCTCTTGCCCTTTTCAAACCTTATCTATAGATTTGGTTGGCCCATTACCCACGAGTAGGAAAAAAAATCAATACATTCTGGTCATAACTTGTTGTTTCTCAAAATACTGTTTATTGTTTCCTCTACGTCAAGCCACTGCTACATCTATCTGCAAAGCTTTAGAAGATAATGTTTTCTTCGTACATGGAGTGCCGCAAACCGTATTGATGGATAACGGCACTCAATTCGCTGGTCGTGAGATGGATTCCCTCTTACAAAAATACAAAGTCCCAAAGATTCACTTTACTCCCAAGTACACCCCACAGGTAAACACCGTGGAAAGGTATAATAGGACTATCATTACGGCTATCTCGACATTCGTGGAAGATGATCACAGATCTTGGGATGTAAACTTGGCTAAAATACAATTCGCTATAAACAACTCCGCGAACGAGGTAACTGGCTATACACCAGCCTTTTTGGTTCACGGAAGAGAACTTGTTACTTGTGGATCACACTACATTAATAATGACGTCGACCCAATGATTTTCCTTCCTCGGGATGAGTATTCTGAAAACTTGGGTCACTTGTCTATAATTTTCAATAAAGTACAAGCCGCTCTTTGGCATAGTCATCAAAAAACATGTCAGCGCTATAACTTACGTCGTAAACAAATTGAATTTAATGTCGGAGATGTCGTTTGGAAGCGCTGTTATTTTCAAAGCGACAAGGGTGCACGCTTTAGTAAAAAGCTAGCACCTAAATTTGTAGAATGCAAAGTAAAGCAGAAACGATCACCATTAGTTTACATTTTAGAGGATATGTCTGGCAACAATCTCGGAGCATGGCATATCAAGGACATAAAATTACAATCCTAGGAACGGAAGGTGGCTCGTTATGCTATTGTATTGTACTAATTACGGATTTTTCTGTGGGACTGCAAGAAAAATCCTTGTCTAGGGGGGGGTGTACTGTTACGATGTAATCTAAATCATTTTCTGCCTGTTACTAAGACTAGCTGTGTACTACTGTGAGTCCGCGATTACGTCATACGCCGCCTCGAGAAGTCGAGACGCGAGCGCCGGCATTACGCCTCGGGGCTCGCCACGGACCACACGTACTAATTTGTGCCGCGCGATCACTACTAACCGTCGCGTACTATAAATGTACCGTGTCACCTACCGGCTGGTGCATTCAACCTATTTTAATTAATATCGGTAGTTAAACTGTGTTTCCCCTTATTGGGTAAGTTGTACATTTATTTATTTAATAGCCCCGCTTATTAGAAGTAGGTATTAGAACCTTAATTGTTAGTAGTTATTAGAATAATTGTTGATTTAAATATTAAGTTATCCTGCGATCGCTTGTCGCTCTGTTTACCCCGATGGGGAATGTGTATGTAATTATTAAATCTATGCAATGTCAGATTCCTCATGCGTAAATTAATTCTGCCTTTGATTGCATCATTTTATTAATGGTATGCAGGTACCCACTTTCTGGCATTTAGTATTTTATAAGTCTAGACATTTAGATCCCATCTGCTTTGCTATAAACCTTGATTGCATCATCTTGGATCGCTAATTACTTCATCTTTCCGCACTTGCTTACATCAACTGCTTAGCACCGCCCCATACCGCAGTATGTTGCAGTCAAGGTGAAATGTCAGACATTCGACTAATTGTCTGCGTTGGTGGCTTTCCAGGGTCCTATGGTACCACTACCTACTGTTCAGAGCTGAAGCATCCTACTACTGCCAAAGTCACCTCTTCGAACGCGTCGCGGATCTGAATCTACACAGGAGAGTGTAGTGCGGTAACCTAAAGCCAGTGCGACTAAAGTGACTTTTAGATAAAGGACCTATTTTATTAGTTTTATAAAAATAGTACTTACCTAGAAAGAAATTATATTTACCTTGTTAGTGTTTATACTTACCTTGTAACTAGTACTAAACCTTTTTGATTAATTTTTTTTGAATTAGATGTTGTCGCTTAAAAAAAACTACGTGTTTTATTGATTTCATAGTTTGCCTGGGTAGGTAACGTAACATTTTGACGGAGCCTAGCCCATTGCAATCTGCGCCGCTTCCGTTGCTGTGAGTTCAGAGGTGCTCGCCAGGATCTCCTTGCTCATAATCCAGCTTGGTGTAAGCAATTTCTAAACGTTTGGGTGCTAACTTCGCGGCCGGTGGCAGCTCGCAGCTCTGCTTTCATTTTAGTAGCGTTCATTGTTGGGTCACGGGCAGCCAGTAATCTGATATATCGCTTCTGAATTGCAGTAAGAACAGTTGGGCGACCACTGCGAGGTCGATCAGCTAAATCTTCCATGCCCTGATACCTCTCCAACGTGGTCACCACGCAGGATTGGGATACATGAACTCTGCGTGATATTTCCCTCGTGGAATAGCCTTCTCCACTTAAAGTTAGAATTCTGGCTCGTAAAACTGCAGTTAATCCTCTCGGCATCGTTACCAACTTAATTCTTTTTGAATAAATTGAAAATATTGATAAGTTGCGACTATGTCAGATTTCTGAATGAAAGCAAGCAAGGGTTGATTGTCTTTTTAAATGAAAAAACATTTGAATTACGAAATTATTTTATATTTAAATTTCATATTTTTAAATAAGGAATCAAAAGATAAAAAGTGATTAAGTTTTATTCTTCTACAATAAAAATATTAGCACTTTTCCAAGTGATCGCAAACTTTTTTTGATGTGTGTATGCACTCATCAACACGGTGTAGGGATATTGCACGATTTTTCATACAAAAAAAGAGGTCTGTTTGAGAATCTATAACAACATTCTCGAGATACATGAAGGGCTATAATTTTCAGACGAGCAAGTGCTACACCTGAATTATCAATTCTTAACGATATTTTTTTTTCTTTTTTACATTTTTTACAAATAAACAGAAAACGCAATAATTAGAGCTGGAAACTTAATAAAATTTGATGATTTTTCCGTTTTTTCGGATATTCTTTTTTACGTTCATGTGCGTTTTATTTATTTTTTCATATTTTTTATGTAGGACATTAATCAAGCTACCTCCTGTAGTAGTTTGATCCACGATTTCTGGGACAACCTGTATATAGAGTGACATTTAATTAGCTAGCGAAACTTTTGGGGGTGATTCTCCCCATTGTAAATACTAGGACCAAGCATAAACTGGATGTACTAAACAGTCGTCTCCACAAGATCACGAACTCTTTTATGGGTCAATGTATACGTTTCTATAATAAGATTCTCATGTGTATTCTAATTATACCTTTGGATAAATTTAAGACAGTAATTAAACAAAAACTTTGCAGAAAGAGATAATAAAAAATTACTGATTTTCTATCAGACAAGCAGCCATGGGAGTGAACTGCTCAACTCTAGAGTTATTTCATATTTAGTTAAAATGAGTAATGCGATTAAAAAGAGCAACCTCAGAGTTTCTTGCATGTTCTTCTCTGGGGAAGACTGCACCTTTACGAATAGGCGTAGAGTCAATAGGGTCAAAAGAACAAATGTGTATATATGTATTTAAATCCTTTAATGTATGTTTGTGTGTATTTAGTGTAATTTTGACTTATTTTCTGCCGTGTGGTGATCGGTAGAGAATAACACCACCCCATCTCTTTCCGTGGGTGTCGTAAGAGGCGACTAAGGAAACACAAATGAGACCTGCCTCTTAGTAATCCATCCCAGGCAACGACACTTCAATGTTTTCTGAATCTGAAGTGTCGTCCTATGGTCTCATGCGGTGTGGTAGGCTCTGTAAAGGGCCGTCTGGTTCGCGACCACCCTCCTACCGAAGTCCGACGCCAAACAGCTTGCTGTGTTCCGTCGGTGGGTGGGAGTACCAGTGTCTTTATAGGCATTTTCTGGGTTAACTCGCTCCATCGTCGGCCTCATCTTTGACCTTTATGGTCAAGATTGAGGTCAAGAGTTAACCCATCTTATAATAAAAAAAGTAACATCCTGAATGTTCTATGAAATAAAGATATTATGATTTGATTTTGATTTGATTTGATTAAGTTGATCAACTTTTACCAAAGGTCCTATATGTTCAAAAAAAAATTGACTTAAGATCCGCTAGATGGCGTTGGGCGTCTTTTAAAACACGGTATTAAAGTGTTCCGCTAGTTTACATATAAGTTGCGAACAAAAATATTTTGTCAAGCTTTACTGCGTTCTCAATAAACCACTGTGTGCATTGATGTTCGCCTTTTATTTAAGCGCATCCTTGTACACTCGAAGCCGAGACCCTTTGGACACCAGCAGTAGGTTGTTCACACTCAATATAACATTGCTACGTAAAACACAACACATACACACGCAACACACACAAACATACCATACAATAAACATAATTACCTTCTTCAAAATAAACCTCCCAAACTAACAGCTAAATCTAAACCTTTCCTATTCACGCCTACAGAATCCCACTCAACATTTATATCACGTGAACCGAAATAAGATTAAGGGCCTACCGTTTCAATAAAAAAACATAACGAGACCCAGTGTGTAAAATGAAAGATTTATCCCATATAGTCAAGACGGGGGTCGAGTAGAGACCAAACATAAATAAATTCATACTCTCTATTGAAAGTCAAGTGAGCTAGCTGAGTGTTTTTAAAGGAAACCTCTTTGATATTCTCGAAGCACATCAATGGCTCAAAGTGGAAATTGTGGACCACTTTCAACCTTATTCCCTAGTTTCTCTTCTACGTATTTTTTGTGCATACTTAATAAACAAACACATGTTACAGTTAAAGCCCGTTTTAGTTATAACGCGATTTCTCTGCTAAAAACTAGGTTTAACTAATTGTCTTCGTCAAAACTAAAATTTCCTTTTTATGACAAGAATTTATTGTTTTTGTTGGTAAAAACTAATTTTTACGTAAGATAACTCTAACGTTTAAAAAATGCGAATTACTCTAAATGATTGTTATCGTATATTTTATATCCCCATTTTTCAGTATAATCAGTTTTAAGACAGTCAAAACTCTTAGCGTTAAGTAAATTAAGCACAACAAACAGAATCATTTCAAACCAGAATATCTCTAAAATTAAGAATGTTGTATAACCCCTGACATTTTAGAGCCTTTCCCAAAAGGGACAAATTGAACAACAACAAATGATATAAGTCAGTTTAAAACATTGTCTGCAGGCCGAGTACGAAAGTGACAGCGCCGCGACAACACCGCGGTCCTATGTCAAAATGTCAAGATTAACAACGCCATAGGGCGAACAAGGCTTTGCGCGGGACCCTCGCGCAATCAAAGTGAAGTTTCAGCGTGAGTCGAGCGCGAGTTTGTCGTTATCGTGCTAGAGCTGCTGAGTAGTGTTTGATGTTTTGCTAAGACGATCCACGATGCCACAGACAGACATACAGATACACAGGAAAAATTTTTTTTCGGTGTTAAATTTTTTTAAGTTGACTACTTATAGGCGTTATGCAATGGCATTAGAAGTGTAGAGTTATGAAGCCTCGCAAACGACAAGCTTGTAATTTTTTTGTGTTTGGTAAAATTTTGGAAAATTTCTACCATATTTTAAATGTGAGGTAACAAGGGAAAGGGGTGGGTGGCATCAAATCACTGTTCTTATAATAACGCCTAAACTTTAATCGTAACAAAAATTTGTAATTCCATATAGCTACGGTATTTTATTTTTCTATGGCAATTATAATTCAGCTTGCAAGTTAATTTGTTAGATTTTCAGACAATTTCTTTTATCCATTTATCGATATAACAATCTTTACTTCCAACGTTAACGTTAAAGGCGTTAACATTTTTGTTAAATGTTTAAAAAAATACACTGGGCGTCAAAAATAAGTAGTACACTTTTCAAATTGCAATTACTCCTAAACTATAGTAGTTACACTTATGAAATAAAAAGCAGTTTATAGTAAACTTAACGAAGTTTATTAAAGTTATATTTTATTTGGCATGAATAAAGTTTCAAACTTAAAATTAAGATAAATACTAAAAAGTATCAATTTTTAACGATATGTCAACCACTTAATTTTCACGTTTTGGAACTTTTTCACAATTTAATAACTTGTGTTGCCGCCTCGGGCTCTAATTACAGCTTGGATCCGGTTTGGCATGCTGAACACTAAGTTTCGGAGGCGGTGTTGGGGAATATTTTCCCATTCTTCTATCAGCGCATGTTTTAGAGCCCTGAGTGTGGCAGGAGGTGGACTGCGCCTTCTGACTAGCCTCCCAAGCTCATCCCAGGCGTGTTCAATCGGGTTGAGATCTGGGCTTCTCGATGGCCAAGCCATCAAGTTGATGCCAACCTCCTGAATGTACTCTTGTACGTGGTGAGCAGTGTGTGGCCGGGCGTTATCATGCATTAGGATGGCTCCATCACCCATATTTATTAAATATGGCCCTGCATACTCGTTGAGGATCTCCGAGGCATATCTTTCACCAGTCAAAGTCCCATTTTCTATTACCACAAGCTCTGTGCGACTCTCTGAAGAGATACCAGCCCATACGTGTACAGAGCCCCCGCCATATTGGACTCTTTCCGAGATACAAGCTTGAATGTATCGCTCACCGGGTCGTCTGTAGACTCTCCGCCGTCCATCTGAAGTGTATAAAGAGAATCGAGACTCATCTGTGAATAAAACTCTAGCCCATTCTTCTTCGCCCCATTGTACGTGTTGACGGGCGTAGCGTAGTCTTGCTACGCGATGCTCTGTCTCAAGTTTGGGGCCATTTGCTGGTCTTAGAGGCTTCAGGTTAGCTTCAGCAAGTCTTCTTCTCACTGTACTCTCACTGATGTAGTCTGTTCGGGTCCGAAGAAGCTGTTGCTGAACCTCAACTGCATTAAGGTGTCGATTTCTTAACACAGTGGAAACAATAAAGCGATCTTCTCGGGTACTTGTGCACCTGGGTCTGCCATTACCTCGTCTCCTTAGATGGTTTCCAGTCTCTTCGTACCTTTGCTTTACTCGCTGAACCGTTCTTAAAGTTACACCCACCCTCCTTGCAGTACGACGCATACTGATGCCCACTTCGAGAAAAGCTAAGATTCTTGCACATTCTTCTGGTGAAAGAGGCATGATTAGTCAAATTTACTCTCTGAAGATACCTATGCTTTTCAATTACAATTGCTTTATCAGCAGCGAATGTGTCAAACACAAAAATCCTAAGTAAGACAACACCTTTCAACAGTTTAAAAAAAGTGTTTTTATTTATTCGTTTTTTTTAAAGTCAAGCATTATAAGTTCTTATAATGCATGAAGTTTTTATTGAATAAGATTAAATTTTCTTTTTAACCTTTTTTGTTTCAAAGGTCTAAGTTTTATAGTTTGGGAGAAATCGCAATTTTAAAACTGTACTACTTATTTTTGACGCCCAGTGTACATGACAATAGTTTTTCCCTCTAATAGTCTGTAGTCCACAAAAATATATTTTTTAAATGGCACTTGGTTGGTTACCCAAGCACTTTTTGTACACTTAAGTTGCTAAACCTTACTAAATTATTCAAAACTTTACTTAGGAAAGATCAAATCTTATATATAAAAATGAATCACTAAATCTGTTGGTAAGCGCAAAACTCGAGAACGGCTAGACCGATTTGGATGATTCTTTTTTTGTTGTGTTCCTTATTGTCAGGAGAAGGTTCTTATGAAAGAAAAAACTTAAAAAGTGCCACGGGAACGAAGTCCCGGGCGGAAAGCTAGTTCATTATAATAATAATGATATATTTATTTAAATGCATAAGACAACAAGAAAATTAGAAACCACATTGCATATACTAAAATAAAATAAAAAACATTCTTGAGCTAGGATAAAAAATTAATCCCGTATCTCTGGCGAAAGAGGACTTAAAAAAAATAAAAAATACGCCATACTTTTCCCTTGTGTCGTAGGTTCCTCGGAACACACATAAAGACAGACACAAACACCCATGACCCGAGAACAAACATCTGCTTTTACCACTACCACTCGACCAAACCGGCCGTCAAATAATACAAACTTCTCCACGTCTCTTTTGAATTTTACTTTTAATAAGTTGAGAACCCGCTCCGCTTATCGCTCTTCTACTCTATAGTTCCCAAGAACAAGTAGCACGTAAGTATCGATCAGCGTTTGAGAGGTTTCCCATAATGGTTCGTTAGTCTTGTTAGATCCTCAGTTCTCCCGCACCCTTTGAACAGCCAAGGTAATATTAGATCAGATAATATTTGATTAGGGGGCAGGTGTTTTCTTAGCAAAAGTCACGATTCCTCTGTTGTTTTAATTTCGTACGTGTAGTGTATTTAATCAGGTTAGTAAGTAGTGTTTCTTCATTTGGTTGTGTTATTTTAAAGCTTTTGTTATATGTGCAAACCTTATTATTTTTACTTTCTCGTTTAATTAGTAGTTTAAAAACTACTTTGCGATTGAGTGCTCTTGTTAAATACAAGATTTTGCCCTATTTCTTAAAAAAAATTAAATTATTTTAAGTAATAAAAAAATCAAGTCAAATGATCATTACCTCTATATCAACATCAGTTTTTAGTACTAAACTAATTTAGTGTTGTATTATTTCTGTATTTTAAATTTTAATTCGTATCACGTTTTTCAGAGCATGAAGAAACCTAAACGAAATAATGACCCAGTAAAAAAGAAAGAATCTAAAACAACTGATGAAACGGTAGAAGCAGAAAAATCTAGTAGAAAAGAGACATTGGATGATGAGAATCAAGGCTTTGGTGGATGGCTAAGGTAAATAAACATATTCTATCCAATTTTATAAAAAACTAGTTTTCCGCCCGGGACTTCGTTCCCGCGGGAATTCAGGAAAATCATGTGCCCTATGTTCGTCACGGATAAAGTAGTATTCTATAATGGTGAAAGAATTTTTCAAATCGGTCCAGTAGTTTCGGAGCCTATTCGATGCAAACAAACAAACAAGCAATCAAATCTTTTCTCTTTATAATATTACTAGCTTCCCACGCGGGACTTCGTTCCCGTGGGAATTCGGAAAAATCATGTAACCTGTGTCCATCCCGGATAATGTAGGATTCTAATGGTGAAATAATTTTTCAAATCGGTCCAGTAGTTTCGGAGCCTATTCGATGCAAACAAA
Organism: Aproaerema taeniolella; assembly: GCA_949987775.1. Classification (NCBI taxonomy): domain Eukaryota; kingdom Metazoa; phylum Arthropoda; class Insecta; order Lepidoptera; family Gelechiidae; genus Aproaerema; species Aproaerema taeniolella. Next base: position 3,638,476 of record OX465250.1, on the reverse strand, counting down.
CAAACAAACAATCAAATCTTTCCTCCTTATAATATGTATAGATTAAGTATAGATGACGTCGAAAACATCGTGATTTTTTCAATGTCTGAGTATTTTAATCAAAATTTAAACATATAATTGCGAAATCGCCAATTTAAATTAGAAAAACCCTTCACGAGTTGTAGTACGTCAGAACCTCGTTTGTTGATCACCAGGGTTGAACCCGGTGAGGATAACGATGTTAGAGCATTTACTAAGATGCTATGATACCACGTATCCCAAAATTAAACATGAAAAAAAAAACAATAATTGATATTTCTAAAAAAATAATTAATTCATATCAAACGTGGCCAAAAGTGATTTAAGAACCACATGATGCCCTGCCTACCCTGACAGGAATATAAGGCGTGAGTGTATGTATGTGTTAAAAAAATTATATTACAAATCAGTAAAAAGTCACCGTTGACACCATCCGTCGTCATCGTCATGGAGCTTAGTTTACAATTATTAGAACTTCCTTTAATGAAAATGATCAGTAACTTGAATAACCTACAGCTCGAGTACGATGGCGATATCGTACGTAATGCGCCGCGTTCCAATATCAAAATGTCAACATTGACAACGCCAGAGGGCGAGCAAGCCTTTGCGCGTCAGCCGAGTGGCGCGCCGAGCTGCTGCAAACAGGTTCTGCCTCAGTATAACGTAGTTGCTTAGCTGTGACGGATTCAATCTAACATATTGTGTTTTTTGTTTCAGATCCGAAGACGGTCTTGAAACTATGAAATTATTCGTCATAGCAAACTCTATAGTTATGCTAACAACAATTGTCTTCCCGCATTTGAAAGACGTTGTAGAAATTCTTGGAGAAATGATTTACGGCGTCGAAGAAACTTTTTAATAAATCGTGAGAGCCTTAAGCGCAGATACTTATAAAGTGTATTCAGAAGTAAATTTTTGACGTTGTTTTCAGTTGTTTTGTTTGTAAGATCTGTAAACGCGAGCTTTATTACTAGTTGGTGTTCCTTCGTTAGCAATTGTCTTGAAAAAACTGACTGAGATTTGAATGTTTTTTTAAAGTTTTAACTTCTTTTCGAATACCGTATTAGTCCCTTTCTTTTCACTATTTAATTAAACGAACTAGTGGAAATATTCCAGGTATAGCGTTTTTGTTTTTAAGAATATAAGATTGTGTCACTCATTGATAACCAAGATTAGGTCCATAAAAAACTTTTCAGTTAATTACAGAAATGATTGGCTTGCTTTTCCGTTTACTTTTTTCCATGTCAGTAATAGTGTGGTACTCTATAAGTGTATGGAATATGATATCCGATTACTTTAATAAAGAGTTTCATAATTTATTGTATAATAATTCAGATAACATCGAAGTTATAGATGATGATGATGAATTGTTGTAATATTTATTAATAAATAATAAGAAGTAAGCCTGATTTTTTTCTAAAACAAAGAAAATTAAAAATTTGCTTCATAAAAGTACACAGTAAGAAAAAAGATAAAATCAACGAGCGTTGAAAAGGTTTCAACCCTAAAATTAGATACCTACTTCATTATGAAAATAAAATCGTTTTTAATGCAACAGAATTCTTCTCTTCACTGCTTGTTTATTTTGAGTAAAGTCTTGTTAATTAAATTGGCGTTATTATTATCATAAATTGTCAGTTATTAGACAGCCAATGACTGAGATTGGTTATTGGCACTTGCATGTCTTTAGGCCTATTATTTAAAGTTCATTACACTGTAAAGTTTGAACTTCAGTTGTTTAGTTTGACTTGTATTGTTTAATATTAATATTTGATAGATTCACTGGCCAGATTGTTGGAAATTCTAACTATTCCATAACTCGTAGAGTTTAATAAACTCTTGCGTCTTTTGTATTACTGAGCTTTGAATTGTAATGGGCCAATAACGACCTGCGACAAACTCACACGATACAGTAAATGTTCACTTAACAATGCGAGGATACTGCGCAAGGCTTGCTGCAAAAAAATATGACCAGGCAACGAAGTCAGTAGTAATTTCCTTTATCCATCAGGATTGGCAAAGGAAGGAGCCATACAGACAAATTTTATTAGGTATTTTTTTCCAAATAAAGTCTTCACTATAAGGCATTTGAATTTTCTATTTAATGAAGGCATTAATGTTACAAAGTCACGCAATCAATAATTGATCATCTATCGATTTTTATTAACATACGATTTATACTTGACAACGCGTCAAGGTATCATTTCGATCGCTTAATTCCTCAGGCTTCTTCTGATCGTGAAAGATAAGATAATACCCAAAAATCTTGAAATTTTTGTAATTTCTTATATGTAGGAGGTCGCTTATATTATCAAATAAAATATCTTTATTTGCTAAAATGTGAATAATACAGTAGTCAATTTTACCTTATTTTGCTCGCACATTCAAACTGCCACCAGCAGCACTAGCACGTTAACGATAAACTCGCGCTCGGCTCACTCTGAAACTTCACTTTGATTGCGCGAGGGTCCCGCGCAAAGGCTTGCTTGCCTTTTGGCGTTGTTAATGTTGAAATTTTGACATAGGACCGCGGTGTTGATGCGGCGCTCTGTCACTATCATACTCGGCCTGCTGCATGAAAAATGGAACGTTGCAGTCAAATTATGTGCAAGATTACGAGACGAGATCCTCTACATCAATCGAGATGCTACCCTACATTAATCCATACAAGATAAAAACTAAAAACCGCATCGATATATGTATTTCTGTTTGTAAGCTACGATGCCATAGACAGTCACACATATACTCACGCTAAACCTATAATACCCCTCTTTTTTGTCGAGGGTTAAAATATCGTCAATTTAAATTCTTGCGACTAATTTCAACGGTGTTGAAACTAGATTGAATCGGGCAATGCTAAGCTCACACGATATATCTATCCGAAGATGTCAGAAGCTCAAACGCCCACAAATTATGCGCTTTGTGTGCTACAACTCGTGTTTTAGTCAACATTTGCCCTGATTGCCTTCTGAATTGTAGCCGGCCAATAGCCAAAGCATAGATGGACGGTATTAGGCACTGACTAGCAATACCGTTTCAAATTGAGACGCAATTAAGTTGAAACTTAGGTGAGAGAATTAACAGCAGTACCATTATGAGCGTATCTATTATTGAATATTTGTATGAAATTGGAAAAGAGGTGCTGTGATTATTGCAATAACTGGCTGTCTGCCCACGACTTTGTTCGCATGGAATAGTCGCCTCATAGCATTTTTCGGGCCACCATTAACAAGAACATCTATCTAACTATACACTCACGCCTATGATCCCTTTCGAGGTAGGCAAAACGTCGTGTGGTTCAGAAACATAACCAACATATAAATACACTTTGACATCTTTATTTTGTTTGATGGTCGATTTATTATGCGAAAGAAAAAAAAGGATGTGAAAGTGTATACATTGTTGTGAAAGAAGATTTGAAGATAGACGTCAGCGCAGCTAATATAAAGATACATTTCTTTGGGGGACCTTTACTTGATCCTCTGAATCAAATGCAATCTTTGTAATATTTAACAAAAAATCTGTTTACAGGTTACATTATTCGTGAAAAAATACTAATCAGAACAATTTGCGCCGGGATCGACTGTGGGCGGTTTAACAGACTGAAATTTCAGTCTTATTGTGATTTATGTTATGACCGATTTAATTAAATAAATTAATTTGAACTTTAAATAAAACACAAAGAAATATACAGTATTTTAAAAACCATTGTTTATTAAAATCAGAACATTAAAGTAGGCAAGATCAATAAACAACTTGCATGTAATCGTGCTGGCATTCATCCAAGTCGTTTGTATTCCATTTAGCAACACCAGTCAGCTGTTTTAGTCAGCAAAACCTAGTCAGGTTTAAAGGATAGCTTTGTGACACCTCCTTTGTTAGGTTGGCTTTATGCAAGCTATGGCTCTTTTGGAAGGTGGATACCCAGTTTCAAACTACCTTACTTAGTTCAATGCCTAAGGGACGCGATGAGTTTAGTAGCACAAGCACATTTTGTGCTAAGCAAAGTAATCTATTCAGTCCAGTGTTAGCTTAACAGTAACTGCAAAATGTGAAATGGAATTGTAATTGTTATGACCACAAAATATGTAGTTTTTGAGTTTAACTTTCCAAAAAGCCATCATTTTTGTTTTTATACAGTGTAACGTACAGCTGGCGTTGGGACATTATGACATTTCTTTAAGGAACCGTACTTTTAATTCACAAAAAAATTTTCTTTTCGTACAGAGAAAGTCAGCTTTTATGCCCAATTTTCTACACAGACACATACAATACAATACAAGACATAATGTATACAATAACTACATCATGTCGAAATCATGAAGATATCTTGAACCTTAGAACATGAATAGAGTTTCTTTCATTGCACTTTGTTTACAGGGATCCGATTCTGTACCTTAATTTGTGTTTTGACGGAACAGAGGCTATTTTATCTATTCAGGTGGCGAAACTGACAACTATTTAACCTTCATATACTTGCTGACAACCACCCCAACCAGCAGCGCCACCGCCAATCGAACGTAAAGTTGCAAACTACCTAGCAACTGAAAATTCATTTGACGGTGGCGCCACCAGTCAAAGCAGCTATAATCAGATATATGAAATTTTGATAGTTGTCAATTTAGCCACCTGAACGGATAAAATGGCGACCATTCCGTCGACACACAACTTAAGTTACAGAATCTGAGGTGGCGTCCCATGGTCTTACCCTATTACTGGGCTCCGCTGTCCGTCCGTTTGTCACCAGGCTATATCTCATGAACCGTGATAGTAAGACAGTTAAAATTTTCGCAACTGATGTATTTTTATGTGCCCTATAACAACAAATACTAAAAACCATAATAAAATAAATATAGGAGCCTATACAAAAAAGTATGTCCGAGGCTGTATCTCATGAACCGTGACAGTTAGACAGTTGAAATTTTCATAGGTGATGTATTTTGGTTTCTGCTATTACAAAAAATACTAAAAAGTAGAATAAATTAAATATTTAAGGGGGCTCCCATACAACAAACCGTTTTTATAGAAATAATGGTTTTTATAGAGTCCGACTCGCACTTGGCTGTTTTTTTTGAAATCCTAACTAAAATCTAACTGCTCATTATTATAGCATTATTTTGTAGGCAAACAGACCAGCCACGTTGGTTTATATCGGGTAATATGGTTACCATCGAGATAGCGGCTTGCAGCCACGCCTCCTGTCAGGCTGATTGTTAATATGCAAATTATCCAGGACCGAGCGTGCCTTGTAATTGATGCTAGCTAAGGTTACTTCGTGATTTGGCTAGAGACTGTGCGTTAATTATTTGCTATATTTTAACCCGCGACTTTATTTGTGTGGATAGTAACCTACACCACCTCGATTGTTTAACTGTCTCTCCACAAAAGTCACATCGATCTGTTGCTCAGATTTTAACGTGCAGAATATCTATATATCTATACACTCACGCCTGTAATCCTTGTCGGAGTAGGCAGAGCGTTATGTAGTTGTATAACTATGTGATGCCATATTTAACACACTTCGAGTGTTATTAGGTGGAAAGACTTTTTTGCTGTTCCAAAAAATGTAATCATGCTGTAAACACATCCTGTTGAAACTCAATCTAGTTAAAAACCTGAACCATGTACCACTAGCATATAAGAATTGTTTTCTGTTATGTTTTTCAATTAAATAAATAATAAATATTTTGGTGACAGATTGTCTACCTCGTGTCTCACTTACTGACCATAGAAATGATAATCACTATAGATGGTTGACTTCTTCAGTATGCCTAAAAAGAGTTGGCGGCTAACACATCTTAAGTTTTTTTTCACCCCCAGCGTGGAAGGACAAATAAACACACCTAGGTGCTGATCTGCTTCATCCAATTGTTACAAAATATCTTTCACACCAAACAGTATCACATTAGATACAGGATTTGTATCGCACGGCGCGTAAGCTGGTGCGTGACTTATTAAATCCTTAAAATATTGATGTGCAAAACACGGCAGTCGGCGGTGCGTATGAAACAAACAGATTAAAAACGTTTTATCGTACTCTTACTAATATTATAAAGAGGAAACATTAGATTGTTTGTTTGTTTGCATTGAATAGGCTCCGAAACTACTGGACCGATTTGAAGAATTCTTTCATCATTAGAATCCTCCAATATCCGTGATGAACATGGGCTACATTATTTTCCTGAATTCCCACGGGAAGGAAGTCTCGGCCAGAAAGCTAGTTAAAAATTAAAACTTTACTTACCACTTTACTGCAGTAATTACTGTTTATTATTTATTATTAATATTAATGATTGTTTGTTTGCCCAACCTTTACAATATTTCGCACCATGGGTGAGTTGGAGTGAAGTTTTTTTTCCAGTTAATAATTTTACAAGAATAAATCAAGAGAAATTATCACGAATTAATTAAGTGACCTTTGAAATGATTCAGGAAAACAGAGTCAAATGGATTTTAACCAATTAACAAGCTACAGCTAAAAGATAGACACTTCCAAATTGCAAAAGTAAGGCTCTTTTAAAGCTAAAAGTTCAGAGCACTCGTTCACTAATTAGAGGCATTCAAAAGATTCGCATTCCCTTCAACAGAAGTGCCTGTTAGTGAAATGAGTCAAATAATTAGCTAACTGTTAGAACTTTAATAAATCTTTGCAAACTAGGCACGGGTTGTACTGTCGCAGACTAAATGCTTTGTCATTTAAATTTTTTAACTTATTTTTTTATTATAAAATGGTTTAACTCTTGACCCCAATATTGACAAAGGTCATAGATGAGGTCGACGAAGGAGTGAGTTAACCCAAAATGCCAATTAAGGCACTGGTACTCCCATGCACTGACGGAACATAGCAAGCTGTTTGGCGTCGGACTTCGGCTGGAGGGTGGTCGTGAACCAGAAGGCCTACCACACACCGCATGAGACTATAAGACGCCATCTCAGATTCAAAACAAACTGAGGTGTCTAGGAGGCAGATCTCATCTGTGTTTTCTTAGTCACCTCTTACGACACCTATGAAAAGAGATGGGGTGGTGTTATTCTCAACCGATCACCACACGGCGGATTTGGAATGAACCATACTTGAAAAAAATTAATATGATTATGAGTCAATACTAGGTGGGGTGACGATATTCGTAAGGTAGCGGGCAGTGGTTGGAGGAGGAGAACTGAAGACCGAGGTCAGTGGCGTGCCACAGAGGAGGCCTATGTCCATCAGTTGACTGACACATGCTGATGATTTTCTTAACGTTCCTTTCTATCAACTGAGCATAGCAATCTTGACATTAGAAAAACAGTGAAGCGTCTTTGCTGTCTTTAGTTGCTGCATTTTATGTTGGTAGTATTTTTTCTCTACCTTCCCGACGTGATTAACAAATTTTTGGTAGAAGTGTTTTATTTGAAAAAAAAAACAAACTGTAGTTCTTGAATCCAAATAGTTTGCATTTTTATTCGATTAATTAAGTATTTATATTAAAAGATTAAGTAAACAACTTGTGTGTTGTGTCTAAAATAGCCAAATTGGTTATTGTAGATTTTACTTGTTTTCAACCTTTTCAACTTTACAGGAATTTCGAATGTAACAACTAAAAGGGTCGTTGACATAAAAAGTAGGTCTGTAACATCAACGTGAGGTAATCGATTCTACGCATAAGCCACTCGGGTGTCGTCAAAAGTTTGAAACCAATCTATCATAGTTTGACGCCACAACACTTCGCTGTATCATAAAGTTGCTTTGAATTTGAGAAATATTTAAAAAATTGATTGTGAATGACTCCATGAATTTTAATAGCCATTAGCATATCAATAGTTTTTAACCCCCATCAAAAAAGAGGGGGTATTACAAGTTTGACGTGTGTATTTGTATGTCAGTGTGGCTGTGTGTCTGTCTGTGGCATCGTAGCTCCTAAACAAATGGAAAATGCAGTTTTTGTCTTGATCGAGATGGTTCTTTGCTTTATTTGGTCAAAATCGGTGCAGCCGTTTAAAAGTTATACGCAATAAATGTACGCAATTTTTTAAATTTTAGAGTTATACAGCAAGTGTTTTCTTATGTGAATATTGCCTTTATATTCAGTAACAGTTTTAGTATTTTGCAGTAACAGTTACTTTATGGTATTTTTAAGCTCAAAATGGCGGTGAACTTCACTTTGACAGCGTTTTACCTTCGATCACTACCACTTTTGAAGTTTTACCGTCATCTGAGTGGTGCGATTTGCAAGTTGTTCTCGAGCCGTAGGTACACTTTTATTTTATAAATTACTAGCTCATGCCCGCAACTTCGTTTGCGTGTTATTTTTTTCTTTTGAACAGATTACACTTTATTGACGGTCCATTGATTTAGTTTAAGATTTAGATTTTTTATTATTATTAATTTATTAATGTCAGAGATAACAAAGATCCATTATTATTACAAATAAAACAAAAGTCACACAAATTACACAAATAAATTCTCATAATCCGACCCCCGACTAGATGTTTGTCCCAACCGGGAATCGACGTCACAACTTTTTATTATTCTTAGAAAGCACCTCGGCCCAGTGACACATGATCCGAGAATCGTACCGCTCAGAGACAGTCTTCAAGATGGAGCTAGAACTGGCCCGCACCCTGCTTAGCAACGAGTTTGTTCTTTTGCGCATTATCGCGAAAAAATCATCCGTTCGCGCCTGCGCAAACATACCCGACGCGCTGCACGAGCGGGACAGACCCAACAACATCCTGAAGCCGTTATTATACTGGACGCGCAGAGCGTTGATGGTCTTTTGCGTATAGCTGGTCCAGAGGCTGCACGTGTAGAATACTTGGCAATAAGCTTTAAAAAGAGTGACTTTCACTTGTTCACTACAACGTGCAAACCTCCGCACCAGCATGTTACATCGGACCGCCATCGCTCTGCGCTCCCTCTCGATATCTACCTGGTCCTTAAGGTCGTCGGTTACGAAGTGTCCTAGATATTTAAATCTAAAGACCCGCTCTAATTCAATGCCATTTAGTCTGATGGCAGGCACTCTCTCAGGACATTTCCCCCCGGCGGCCTTAAACACCAAGTACACGCTCTTTTTGATATTATAAGTCAGACCATGTGCCACTGCATATGCCTCGCATGAGCGGAGCAGTTCATTTAGTGCCCTGACCGTTGGGCTCAGCAACACCATGTCATCCGCGTAACTTATATTGTTGATAGTGACATCATCAATCCGGCAACCCATGCGTTTGTTGCTGAGCCCAACGATCAGGTCATTTATGTACAAATTAAAAAGCTTAGGTGAAGTGAGGCCACCCTGTCTCACACCACAGTCTAGCCGAAATGAGGACGACAATTTATCGGCCCACTTCACAACGTTTTCTTGGTTGGCGTACCAGAACTGAAAAATGCGTAATAGCTCCGCTGGAACCCCCCTTGCTCGTAACTTGGCCCATAACACATCGTACGATATAGTGTCGAACGCCCGCGACAGGTCTAGAAAACACGCATACACGGGCGTTCGGCGCTGCGTATAATACTGCACGGTGTGCTTTAAGCCAAGTATAGCACTCTCAGTAGATAGTCCGGGTCTAAACCCGAACTGCGCGTCGTGCAGTTGTAGGTACTTATCGAGATGAGAGTCCAGCAGGCCGTCAAGCACCTTCCCAATAGCGGTCCCCAAGGAAATGGGCCGATAGTTGTTTTTGTCGGCTACATCACCCGTCCTGTTCTTGATGATGGGTACAACCACGGCTCTCATTAGGTCATTCGGAAGGTAAGAGTGCCCCATGCACAGAGAATAAAACATTGCAAGAACTCGAGGCAGATGAACGCCAGCATTTTGCAAGTGTTCTATGCTTAGCCCATCATGACCCGGGGACTTTCCTCTAGTCATTCCTCTAATTACCTTTCTAACCTGCTTTGCAGAAAACCGCACCAAATCCGACCCGTAGCAGTCACCATCATCAATCACACGGACAGATGGCCCCAAGGGAGGCTGTACACTAAAGTGCTTCACAAACACATTCGCTATAGTCTCAGGCTCATTCGCATCCCCGATGCTCATAGGTATGCCAGGCCTAACGTCAAGTTTATTAGTGGCTTTCCAGAACTTGGAAAAGTTGTTAGAGGAGCGATGTGTCGTAATAATGTCCAATTTTATTTGCTCCTGGTTCTTTTGACACCATCTCAATCGGCTTTTGAATATTTTACGACTCTCGCACATCTCATCATAGACAGACCCAGACTGAGGCTTGTTGTGCGAAAGCCATACCTGAAACTTAAGCCTGGCACACGTGTAAGCGTCTCGAACAAACTTATTCCAGCCTGACAGAGGAACCTTTCTATTCTTATTCCGGCTTTTAGGTAGCTTATGTGTTTGTGCAGCGGCTTCACATAATATGGAGACAATAGTAGAATACATTGTATCTATTAATTTTCTATGTGCCTTTTTGTTACAATGACAATCACTGCAATTTGAAAAGTCCAAGGGGAAATCCACTAGCCTTAACTTATCATGACATATTCTATGATAATCATTAATTTGCTCACTGCTTCTATCGCCCCAGAGTACCCTATTAAACTGTGACTTACAATTAACAACCTTAGGTTTAACTAAGTCCAATTGACACTCCATAAAAATAGGGAAGTGGTCAGATACATAGACGTCATAAGATACGCTAATGTCCACAACAGTACACCACGCTGCCTCTGTAACGATACAGTGGTCAAGCCACCGCCGGCAGCCATGCGCTTCACTAACATATGTGTAAGTGTCCGCGGGTAACAACTCCATGTCCGCACATCGCCACTGTTGCTCACCACAGAAGTCCAAAAGTTCAACGGCAAATTGCTCACCTGGATGAGAGTTTAGGTCTCCTAAAACATAAACGGCCTCAGCGTCACTGGCTTCAATTACTGCACTAATTTCAGATAGGCACTCAGTAAATTCAGGGAGGTTTTCATATTTATCCACGGGCATATACGCACAAAACACCAAAATGCATCTATCATCTCCCAAAGACGCCTTGATACATGCTAGCCGCCCACTCTCGCACTTAATTACGGATACAGATTGGAACATGCCTTTGCGCCATAAAATCGCCACCCCTCCAAAGGGCCGACCCTTGAGTATTCCAGCAGCTGTGTCCACAGGCGATTTGCCAGTATACTCGAACTCAGCATCTAGTGATCCTAGGAACGGTATGTCGTCAGGGACAAGCCAAAGTTCTTGCAAAGCTAATACATCCGCAGTCTCACACAATTTCCTGACGTCATCAATGGAGCGCTTCACAGATTTGCAATTATAGCTTATGAATCGTATCTTCTCATTTTGACATTTATCCATAATTAAGTAGTAGTCGATTTTCGTTCTTGCCCAAGTAAGCTGTTATTTCGCCGGAACTTGTCATGTACAAATCGTCTAAAACTGATCCCTGATGGCCAAAACTCATCGTCTAGAAATAAGCTCAGTTTTTGCTTTGACACATACAATTTAAAGGAGTTATAGCTTTTCTCCGTTTTTCTATTAATTTTGAACAGTGTTATTTCCTCGTGAGTTTTCTGCTTTACGTAGTCTACTATATCGCTTTCCGTCGTATCTTTTGAAACATTAGAGATAAACAGCGGTATTCGAGTCAAAGTTGCCTTGAATTTGTCATCTTTTCTAGTATTTGCGACTCCTATGCGATTGCTATTCATAATACTTCTTCTCTTTTTTCTCGTCATATATAAATTCCACGAATCTTTTTCCCTTACCATTTGTTTTAATTCCTCATAGTTGCGTGGCTCGGCCGCGCTCACATCGTTAGTAGCTGCGCGGGTTGTGTTTGAGTTCCGGACTGCTTCGAGAAAGTTAATCTTAGTAGGGGTATTGTCATTCTTCATGCGTAAGCGTGACTCACTGTCACCGCTGCCGGTGTTACTGCAAGGCGTGACCGAGACAGCACTGTTTCTTGATTCCCGAGTCTTCTGGGTGTGTGGGAGTGAGACAACTGTAGCATCATGATTTCGTTTGTGCTCCGGCGCATGTTTCGAGAAATTCAAATGGTTTGAAGCGGCAGTTACGGATTCGCTGTGTTTTTGAAACGATGCGTTCGATATTGTTTTCCTACCTCCGGAATTAGTGATTGTTTTCTCAAAATTTGTGCTACTTGTATTCCTTGGGCTTAAATAATTATTAACTTCGTCGAACAGTTGCGGGGATAATGCCGTAGGTCCGCTCTCGTAATCAAAGCTGTTCCAGCGGCAGGCACCCCGAGTTTTGTTTACAAATTTCAAAGGACTGTTTACTACCGGGACCTGTTTTAGGTTTTCTACTTCCATTCTTAACTCGGTTAGGTCTGACGCCAGGGCACAGGTCTCTTTAAGATGTTCAATTTCCTCACGGAGCATAACTATATCCTTTAGAGTTTTAGTCGCGTCCAGATGGTCCCAGGTTACAGGGGGAAGTTTGTGCAGCTCGCGAGCCACAAATACAGGAACGCTGTCAGGCTCTGTAGATTTGAGTAAGTTGACGATATCGTCAATGTCGCGTATGTTTTTGCCTTTATTTTTTCTCACTTTTCGCTTCGAATTATGAATGGAGTCAAACAGCAGCTTCTTCGATTGAGCTATTTCAGTGTCACTAAAGTTTTCACAACATAACTTTGTTAGACTTATTTCGTCCATCACATCTGCTTTGTTTTGAATGTAGGCTAATAATTCGTCAATAACAATATTGCAGTTAGAACACTTCACGATATTTGACGCCATAACGCGTAATTATCGCGGGCTACGAAAAGAACATATGAAAAACACGTCCGCCCACACGATCGCGAACGAGAAGACTGACAAATTTTACATACAAAATTTTTTTCCCGCTAACTCCCGTTCCCGTGGGAATTTTGCAATATCCTGTTGCAACTTAGCTTTAAGTTTACTAAGGTACCTGCATGCCAAATTTCAAACGTCTAACGTAAGCGGTTTAAATTTTTCATACAAAAGGATTTTCCCGCTAATTCCCGTTCCCGTGGGAGTTTCGGGAATTCCTTTCTTAGTGCACCTCTACGGTACTGTGGTATGCAGACCTTCACAGAGGATCGGGCATAACGCAACTTCTTTCTCATTCGATCATTTCGAAGAAGATAATTCGAATATCAATTTCAAAGGTTTGAAATGGTATTCGATGTCAAGATTCGAAATGATTGAAGATCTGGTCTTGCGCCATTCATTGTTTGATCGTGGCGGATTGAATATTTGTTCTTTGCGGATTAATAATCTTAGCCCGCGATATAACTGTATTCGATGATAGGCGTGCAATAGCACTTTTTAAGCAGGTGTTTTAGTTTTTCAGCTGTGAATTTATTAACGAAGTAAATGATTGTATTACGAAGAAATTACTGTTATTAATTATAACCAAGCTTCACGAGGAATCCAGCTGATGTTTTATTACTGCCCCCTAGAAGACATCTTGCAAGTGGTGTCAGGCGCTTAATGATCCCAGGATTACAAGCTAAGTTAACCTAAAATTTTTATTTTATTAATTGAAAATTAACCTATTTTAATATGGATGTGTCGACCAAGTTTTGTGGCACAAATGACTCCATTGAAGAGTTTCTAGCCCAATTTGAGGCACAGGCCATCCTTAAGAAACTCGAGGACGAACACAAATTAATTATAATACAGTCTGTACTAGCAGGTCCGGCCTTATCCTTTTATAAAACAATTATATCTCAATGCAAGACCTTTGCCGACCTGAAGAATTTGCTATTAGAGGAATTTCAATCTTCAATTAATTTCCAAGAAAAATTTTACAACCGACAACAACTTAATGACGAGAATTTACTTGAATATTTTTATGCCTTACAAGAATTGGCAACAAAAGCGAAAATTCCAGATGATATTTTTATTAGACAGTTTATTAAGACCACACGTCCATTCTTTAAATCCAAGCTTGCCACATCACTACATAGTGACAAAAATAAATTGAAGGAACTGATTAAGCAGATGACGGAGCTATATGTTAAAACACCAGAAAAGCAGCTGAATATAAGTTTAAATAATGGCAATAATACAGTTCATTGCCACTGCAACCCTTCTGGAGACTCGACGTCGCATTCGCCGTTTTTTACTCCGGGTCGTGAACCACGCCGTGCGGAAACGCATCAGACCCCAGAATCGGAGGCAGGGACCTCCTCTGGAGGACCTTCACCAGGCGCAGAGCGTGTTGACCACAGCACGCCTAACTGGCGCCAGCGGCCGGGTGGCAATGGTTCGCCAGCCCCGCGAGGAAGATACAACTTCCGCCCAAGGCAAGCGCGGAACCAAGCAGGAAGCGACTCGGGAAACGCCAGGCGGCTCCACTAAGGGGAACGGTAGAAGAGCCGTCTACACCATCCTCAGTTCCCCAACAAGAAGAAGTATTGGTTGGTAACCAGAACCACATTTCTCCAAACGGTTCAACCGATGAAGAGGACATTAAGAAGAAGCTATTTGGTTATAAGAGCAAACCTTTGGTTATTTTACAATTGAATGATCCGGCCAAACGTAAGGTGGTAGCTCTCATAGACACTGGTGCCGCGGTTTCGTGTATTTCAGCATCTATGTGCCATATTTTAAACATTCCGTTAAAATCTGCGCCACCAATGTCTCTTAGAGCAATTAATAATCAATTGATTCAGGTTGCAGGTTACATAGAAACACCAATATTACTTCATGGAGGATTAGAAGTTACTTTTCGTGGAATGGCAGTATTAATTCCTTCCTGTCCATTAATTCTTGGACAAAATTTTCTTAATGAATTTAAAGCTTGTGTTGATTTTAATAATCAATGTTTGAGCCTACAGGGAGCTTCTATTCCTTTTATAACCAAACATGATGAAAAAACTTCATTAGACGCGATTTATAGCGAAAAGTTACATAATAACGACTATGTTTATTTTTCAGAAGCGATGGATTGTAATTTGGGTGTCGATGTTTTTCAAAGTACCACTGAAGGTTCTTTTATAATTAATGAAGAATTAATTGATAGTCAGAGGACGACACTGCATGACTTGTTAATAAAATACAAAGATCGATTTGCATTCGAGAATCACCAATTGGGCCGATGTAGTATCATTCCGGTCCACATTCAAACTAAAGATGAAGAACCTGTATTTTCAAGACCTTATAGAGTGTCCCCAGTACAAAGAGACATAATTGAGTCACAAGTACAAGAAATGTTAAAACTTGGCATTATCTCGGAAAGCCAGAGTTCATATGCTTCTCCTGTCGTACTTGTCAAAAAGCCTGACGGAACATGGAGGTTTTGTGTTGACTATCGACGTCTAAATAAGAAGATTATAACGGATTCGTACCCAATACCAGTGATTGACGACATAATTAATTATCTATCTGGAGCTAAGTATTTCGCTGAGCTGGACCTCAACAGCGGGTACTGGCAATCTGTCATCAGTTCAGGAAAAGAGAAGACCGCATTTATTACAAGTTCCGGTTTATATGAGTTCAATGTGGTACCCTTTGGCTTGCGTACAAGTCAAGCTGTATTTCAACGCATGATGGACAAGATCATAGGCGATATGAGGTATAAGAATGCTATTGTCTATGTGGACAACGTAGTCCTGTATGCTAAGAGTTTTCCAGAATTTTTAGAGGTTTTACAAAAATTATTTGAGCGACTAAGGAACGCTAATATCACTCTTAAGCCTTCAAAATGTAACTTTGCCTTTACAGAATTGTCAATTTTAGGTTATTTTATTTCGGGCAATGGATTTAAACCCGACCCAAGCAAAACCCAAGCCATTAAAGAGGTAAAGCCACCAACCACTTTCAAGGAAATAAAGAAAGTACTTGGTTTATTCTCGTATTATAGAAAATTTGTGGAGAATTTCGCTAAGATTGCACAGCCACTCACTTCTCTACTAAAGAAAAATACAAAGTTTATTTGGCAGGAGCAACAACAGCAGGCATTTGAACTTCTAAAGAACAAGCTGTGTAATCCACCTATTTTATCTTATTTCAGCAGTGATTCCAAGGTGACCACCCGGTTATACATTGATGCCTCTGATTTGGCATTAGGTGCATATTTGGCTCAAGGATATGATGTTATGAGACCGATAGCCTATGCATCACGAAGACTTTCAGACCCTGAAACCCGTTATACAACCACTGAGAAGGAATGTCTGGGTTTGATCTGGGCCTTGAATTATTTTCGTCAATATTTATTTGGTCTTCGATTCCAGGTTGTCACTGATCATAAAGCATTATGTTGGTTGACCACAAAAAAGGATACTACTAGTAGACTGGCCAGGTGGGCATTAGCCATCCAGGAATGGGATTTCGAAGTTGTACACTGCCCGGGACGTGAAAATGTGGTGGCAGATTTCTTAAGCCGAAATCCATTGGAAAAGGAAAGATCTATCACTTCAGAGGTTCAGGCTGTCCCTGAGGATTTAGAAATTTTTCCATGTGATGTATCCATGCATATGAACGCTCAAGAAAGTGATGAATTTTGCATTAATATTAGAGCTTAAATAAATAATGGTAATAGCTCTTCCTATAAATCATATATTATGATTAATAATCTTATTTACAGAGTGGATAAATGCCATGGTCAAGATAGGAAAAGACTTGTATTGGCACGTGAATTATTTTCAAATGTGATGGAAAAATTGCATGACGACCCTTATTTAGGAGGTCACTTAGGCCTCACAAAAACATTTGAAAAATTCAAAAATAAATATTTCATGGCTGGAGCTTTGAAAAGTATAGAGAGGTATGTAAAATCTTGTTTAATTTGTCAAGAGCGGGCAACTACGAAAACAAGAATGGAACTTCACCCTATTGAAGTGAAAAATATTTTAGAAAGAGTGGGAGTGGATATTCTGGGTCCGTTCAAAAGATCCTATAGAGGTAATGAGTATATAATTGTGGCAGTTGAGTTCCTGTCTAAATATGCTATCTGTAAAGCGGTACCAAGAGTGAATGCTGATGTGATATGCAATTTTCTTATTGAGGAAATTTTTTGCAGATTAGGAGCAGTTCAGACGATATTAACTGACAGAGGAACTGTCTTTACCGCTCATGTTGTGAAGGAAACGGTGGAATCTTTTGGTGCTAAATTAACCCATACTACTTCTTTTCACCCACAGACCAATGGGTTAGTGGAACGCTTCAACAGGACTATCACTGACATGTTAGCAAAGTATTGTTCACCAAATCAACGTGACTGGTGTGCGGTTGTTCCATTGGTGGTACACGCTTACAATACGAGCAAGCAGAGCTCCACTGGCATGTCACTCTATCTCTTATTACATGCAAGAGAAGATTCTACGCAAGAAGAAAGAACTTTGAATATAAATTGCATTGGATTGTTGGGAAATATGTCTCAAAGGCAAGAATTCTCTAAGATGCTTATTCGTAAAGCTGTAAATAATATAAAGAAGGCACAAGTGAGGCAAATAAGGAACTACAATAAAAGGATTAAACCAATTTTATTTAATGAAGGGGACAAAGTATTAATTTTTGTACCAAGAAGAGTTACAGGAAGATCTGTCAAATTAATGCGGTTCTTCCAGGGTCCTTTTCGTGTCGTCAGAAGAATTTCAAGATATTCTTATGTGGTGAAGAGATTCTCATCGGCACTTCAATTTGTGGTCCATCCTAATCGTATGAAACGATTGGTCTTGAGACAATGACGCATGTTTTTTCTTCATGTTTTTGTTCTGCGTTGTGTAGAATTTTTTCCTTTATATTGTGTTAATATTCTTTTATGTTTCAGATCTTGATTAATATTATGACGTAAGTTTGTTGTGATAAAGAAAGATGTCACAGACTCCATATTTCGGTTTATGGCATGGATCTAATACATCAGGATAGAAATCTTCGAGCTCAAACGCGGGCCGAAGAAGAGATAGAGCAACGAGGCAGAACGTCTCGTTCTAGTAGGGTGACAATGCGATTACTCGTATTATAATTTTTTTTTTGGGTGTGCAAAGTATACGTAACAGACAAATACACTTCCATTTAAGGATAGAAGTTTTCCTGTAATTTTATTTTTATATAACAAACCATCAGCAACATTTACGTTACTACATTTTTGTTATGAAACACCAAATTGTATGATAATATACAAGGAGGACACAGAGTAGTGGACATCGGGAATGTTTTTTTTTTTAATTATAAGATGGGTTAACTCTTGACCTCAATCTTGACCAAGGTCATAGATGAGGTCGACGATGGAGCGAATTAACCCAGAAAACATAAGGCACCGGTACTCCCACGCACCGACGGAACACAGCAAGCTGTTTGGCGTCGGACTTCGGTAGGAGGGTAGTCGCGAACCAGGCGGCCCTTTACAGAGCCTACCACACCGCATGAGACCATAGGACAACACCTCAGATTCATAAAAAATGAGGTGTTGTTGCCTGAGGTGGATTAATAGGAGGCAGGTCTCATTTGTGTTTCCTAAGTCGCCTCTTACGACACCCACAGAAAGAAATGGGGTGGTGTTATTCTAAGCCGATCACCACACGGCACAAAGTTGTGTAGTTAGGTTGCGAAAAAATAAAACAAAAACTCACCTTTCGTCTCATCTTATAATCAAATCATTAAAACATGCTTTTAACTTAATTTCAAAACTTTTCCCATGAAAAAATTTTCCCCAAGCAATCCATATTGGTTTTTTGTAAAATTGGAGTTTTATGCTTTGAATTTGTTTTTTCCTATTTTATCTAACGGACCTTAGTTCCATAGGAGCCCGTTTAGTTCCATAGGTATATATAAGTTAATTTTGATCTTATGTTATTTTTTATTAGAAACTATTAAATAATAAATTCCCCCTTTCACAGAATAAAATAGAATAGAATAGAATAGAAAAAAATCTTTATTTTATAGGATAATCAGGATGCCACTTAAAACAAGTCAAGGTTACATGAAATACATACAAACAAACATTAAAGGATTTAAATACATACCATACATACGCATTCGTTCTATTGACCCTACTGACTCTACGCCTATTCGCAAAGGTGCAGTCTTCCCCAGAGAAGAACAGGCAAGAAACTCTGAGGGTGTTCTTTTTAATCGCATTACAAATTTTCCTATTTTCTAATTTTAACTAATTCTGAAATAACTCTAAAGCTGAGCAGTCATTCCCATGGCTCCATGTCAGTTAGGTCATCAGAAATTTTGTAATAGCCCTTTTTGTAAAGTTTTTGTTTAATTACTGACTTAAATTTATCCAAAGGTAAATTTTGAATACCTTCGTTCGTGACCTTGTGGAGACGACTGTCTAGTACTTCCAGTTTATGCTTGGTCCTAGTATTTTTATTGTGCCTATCGCTATTTTTCTTAAACAAATGTTCATTTTTTTTCACATATAAAAGATTGTCACATATAATATATTGGGATGCAGAAGTCAGAATATTTATTTCTTTGAATATTTGTCTAAGAGACATTCTAGGTCTCATTTGATAAATCGCGCGAATAGCCCTTTTCTGCAGAACAAAGATCTTATTGATATCCGCAGCAGTACTCCACAGTAAAATGCTATATGACATAGGCTGTGGAAGTGAATATACGGTTCTCGCGGTTTCAACGTCCGATAATTGACAGATTTGTTTAACTGCGTAGGCTGCTGAACTGAGTCTGCTCGCTAACTTATCAATATGAGGACCCCATTGAAGCTTTGCATCAAGAGTTATTCCTAAGAATACAGTAGATTCCACAACGTCCAGTTTTACATTCTTAATCTGTACATTGGTATTAACCTGTTTAACATTGGGCAAGGTAAACTTAACACATCGTGCCCCTCGGTGGAGACATTGTATGGGCTGATGAGAGTCAGAGAGATATTTGTTATACATGAGTGCAAAGTTGCTTTTAACCGCGTGCTCAAATTTGATGACCGACCAAGCGAAGGATTCTAAAATTGGATCACAAGCGCAGCGAGTGCTACAACAATTAGAATTCTGAGCGTTAGCGAGAGAATCAAAAGAGCACAAGGTCAAAAATCGTGGCACTCGAGTCTAACACGTAACTTTTAATGAGGTAGTGGAAAATGAGGTAAGCTTCCAAAAAAATCCCATAGATGGTGCTGTTTAAGAACGCTACACATTTTCGTAGTTTTCTTCAAAAATAGAGTATTTTATTTTATAAAATATCAACTAAAGTTTAAATTAAAGATCTCCCTGATACTATCATTTGGACATGATTGGAATTTAAAACACTTTGCAATGTTGTATTAAAAACCGATCTTGGATTTTGTTTCGCTCAAAAATCAAAACTAGAAATTGTGACTAGTACTTCTTACCATAGGTCATTCAAATGTCACAAGGTTGAGTTACGATGAAGTTATGTAATAAATATTTTCTTTATCAAGAAAATAGGTAAAGATGAGCCACTGATTCTCTGCCTACCCCCTTAGGAATTACTGACGTGAGCATATATGTATACAGGTTGAAAAAGGACCTACTAGCTTTAAATGAAAATCCTGAACCAGTACCTATCTATCACTTACTGAACACTTTTTTTTATTTTTTTTTGACATGGTGTCGTTCGGCGCTGAGTCTATTATAGTGTTGGGCTCAGGTATACTTTAAAAATATGTTTTACCATATTAGGGATTTAAAAATATACCTGACGTCAACGCGTTTCCGGGGTATATTTTCAAACTGGAAATTCCGTGTTGTGTTATTGCAAAATATATCAAAATATACTTCTAAATTCCTTTATCCCTACTGAAAATTATAAATGTTGGTAGTAGACTTTAAGTATAATGGGATTTTAGTTTAATAATGGGACTTTAAGTTTAATTAGACTTTAGTTTAATGGAACTATAGTTTAATGAGACTTTAAGTTTAAAAGACTAAGTTTAATGAAACTTAAAGTTTAATGACTCTATTTAACTTTTTACGTACCTAATGAAAATTCGTTACTCGTTGTCAAAATTAAGCGGGCGTTCTGATCTAAATGAGTGAGTGCGTTGCCGTGTTGCGTTCGGGTATGTTTTCAAATACCTACGCGCGCGTTTAGTAATTTGAAAATATACCCGATGTCAACGCGCGCCAGTGACGTCACAGTGTTGGGTAAAGGTACATTTTAAAAAAATCTTGCCTTTTTTCGATTCGTTGTGGCTAGGTATATTTTCCAAATATGCGGTTATTCATTAGGTTGTAACATCCTAATCAAGTCAGCAAAAAATCAGAACTACCAGATTTAATGCAAGGTCGCTAGGCTTTCAAACTACAAGGTAGGTACAACCTTGTACCTGGCCTAATTATTTTTTTTACATTGTTAAATTACTGTCTTAAATTTCTCTAAAGGTAAACTTTGAATACCATGACGCAACTTTGAAATTTCACTCTCAACGCGCCCAAAGAAGTTTCATTTCAAATACTCCAAGTTTGAAAAGGATGATGATGCTAACTGTACTTGGACGGGGGCGGTTTGGAATGAGGGCGGAATAAACTAACCCTGGATAGTGAGTGGGACCTGTGAGCGGAGGGTCGTG
Source organism: Aproaerema taeniolella (assembly GCA_949987775.1). NCBI lineage: Eukaryota > Metazoa > Arthropoda > Insecta > Lepidoptera > Gelechiidae > Aproaerema > Aproaerema taeniolella. Next base: position 3,617,009 of record OX465250.1, on the reverse strand, counting down.
GGTTCGATGCCAGGTTGAGGCCTGTATCACTATACATTCGTCTTTTAATTCGTATTTAATAGTTATCACTTGCTCAGCGGTGAAGAGAAACATCGTAAGGAAACCCGTAACTCTAAAGGTTATTTCCGAAAGACCCACCAACCCGCATTTTAGGCCAGTGTTGTGGACTATGGCCTGAATCCCCCTTCACTGTCCGAGGGAGGCTCGTGCCACTCGGTGGGGACTTTACACTTAAAACTATAACTGTTAAGTAGTATTTTATAGGTCTACAAAGGTGACAGTTGTAGCTAGAAGAACTTGTATTGTAAATAAAGGCGTCACCATGGAAACCGCGGGCCAAAAGATCTTTGTAGACATGTAACGTGTATTTATGGTGTATTGGTGTGCGAATTCAAAAAAATACAATTTTGCAATAGTACATAGTTTTTACCGTGGGAGGAATATTAGGAATTGCGTTCATTTTGAGTAACTGGCGGGAATTCCCAGCATAAAAGCAAGTTGGCACAAAGTGCCGGCTGCATACAACGGAATTTTTTGTTATCTTTTGTCTAATCTCAACGCTGTTGAGCCATTTTTGTCTTTGTTCTGAATCTTTATGCACTCTGCAATAAAATAGCACAGCATTGTTGAGAACCTTTCTCCGCCAAACACAAGAAATCATGGACAACATAGTAATAGATTTATAAGAAATTATTTTAGCTTACTTGTGAAAAGATATGTTACATCCACCATACGATTCACTTGAACAAGTGTGAACACAACATCTTTCTACCATTTTGTCAGTATTTTAATTTAAAAAACTGGTATAATCCTTGCCGTTACGAATTATTTTTATACGATTTAAAGCATGCCGCCATGACATTACGATGACACTTTACGGGATGCCAGTAGTAATAAATGGTTTGAAAAAAATTTTCGTTTTCTTTTGGTAATTTAGGAAAAGATGACGAAGTTATTATGATTACAATTAATTTACATCAATTTGAACTGAAATTCATTTCAAATGCAACGTATTTCTTCGTTATTAACTTCATTTTCAAAGCTGGACTTTTTTGATTAATGATGTTTTTTTAAATTGGCAAGAAAAAAGAAAGAGACAATCCGCCTCGCACATCGGTGTCCCTTTCGGTTTCAATAGAGGCTGTCGGAGAAGCAGTCGAAAGTGTACCTTATTGCTATGGGGTTAAGTTTCATATTTCTTAATACGATTTTTCTAAGTAATTGGGCCTTTAAAAGAGAAAGTACTAAGTCCATGGTTTATGGTAATGTTTTTCTTTTTTCATTGGGGTTTGTGATTGATTCATTCATCAATCTTTCTGGCATAAAAGGGGCGGTGTACGCCAATGCCAATTAATTTACCTTTGCCTAAATAAATAAAAAAAAACCGGCCAAGAGCGTGTCGAGCCACGCGCATTGTAGGGTTCCGTAGCAGCATGGTTCAAATATGCAGCTGGTTTCTTAATTCTACGAGCCTATTGTCATAGTCGATGTTAAAATCCCCAAATACTCTAGTATCAAAAAGAAATGTATTAAAAAATTTGTAGTTTCAGAAATAATAGTAGTTTTGGTCTAAATATAACAGAATGGAAGTATTTAATGCGCGAGCGAAGCGAGCGCGAATTTTTTTTTTATAGATTTTTTAGTTTTTTTAGTTTTTGATTTTTTTTGCGATAATATTATTGTTAGGCATAATATAATAATATCGAGCTGCTGCTAAAGCAGGTCGCGTGGTGATCTTCTATAAATTTGATATCATTTTCGTACTTAGCACCCCCAAAAACCTATTAAACCACTCGATGATATCGGCGAGAAAAAAAAACCCTCGCGCTTTCACGTGTATGGAAAACACCCGAAAAACAATTTTTTTCCACCATTTTATTTTTTAGATCTGTCGGCGTAATCAATATTACGACCATGCCAAATTTTAGCTCTGTAGTACCAAGGATCTAATATAAGTAAATATATTCTTGTTAATCCCAACAACGTTTGGCACTTGGTCGACTATTACTCACAAGCTTGAAGGGCCAACTTATGTGTGATAGTTTTTCTTTTAATTTTGTTCTATATTCTATCACCGTGAATTTTTCCATATTTTTAAAAACAATCGTTTTGCTTGTAGTGGGGGACACTTGTTTTTAATAAAAAATTTCACTTTAAAAATTAATTTTTCGCAAAGGGACTGCTGAATCGAAAGACGTTCTTAGTAAACCTCTTCTATCTTTTAAAAAGCTATCCTATGACATTTCATTCGATGATATCGGCGAGAAAAAAAATGAAATAAATAGAATGAAATGGAAGTATTTAATGCGCGAGCGAAGCGAGTGCGAATTTTTTTTTTTATATTTTTTTTTGTTTTTTTTTTTGCAATAATATTATTGTTAGGCATAATATAATAATATCGAGCTGCTGCTAAAGCAGGTCGCGTGGTGATCATGTATACCTAATTTTGATGTCATTTTCGTAATTAGCACCCCCAAAAACCTATTAAACGACACCTGAAATGTCAATATGTTACAGCTTGGCTTTCAGCTCGCCTCACTTTTAGCGTGGAACCTTGTATGGCAGCCATTTTGGATTGGGGTACACTTCGTCGTAAATGCTACCCTCTTGAATTATTCCACATTTTTTTCATTATAAAAATTAATGTTTCTCAAACGGATTGCTGAATCGAAAAACGTTCATAGTAAACCCCTTCTATCTTTTAAAAAGCTATCCTATAATAACCTACTCGATGATATCGGCGAGAAAAAAAAAACCCTCGCGCTTTCACGTGTATGGGAAACACCCGAAAAACATTTTTTTATCCACTATTTTATTTTGTAGATCTGTCAGGGCAATCAATATGTATGACCATGCCAAATTTTAGCTCTGTAGTACCAAGGATCTAATATTAGTGAATATATTCTGATTAATCCCAACAACGTTTAGCACTTGGTCGACTATTACTCACAAGCTTGAAGGGCCAACTTATGTGTGATAGTTTTCCTTTTAATTTTGTTGTATATTCTATCACCGTGAATTTTTCCACATTTTAAAAACAATCGTTTTGCTTGTAGTTGGGGACACTTGTTTTTAATAAAAAATTTCACTTTAAAAATTAATTTTTCACAAAGGGAATGCTGAATCGAAAAACTTTCGTAGTAAACCCCTTCTATCTTTTAAAAAGCTATCCTATGACATCTCATTCGATGATATCGGCGAGAAAAAAAAAAACCATTGCCCTTTCACGTGTATGGGAAACATCCGAAAAATTATTTTTTCCACAATTTTATTTTTTCAATCTGTTGGCGCAATCAATATGTATGACCATGCCAAATTTCAGCTCTGTAGTACCAAGGATCTAATATTAGTAAATATATTCTTATTAATCCCAACTAAGTTTGGCACTTGGTCGACTATTACTCGCAAACTTGAAGAGCCATCTTATGTGTGATAGTTTTCCTTATAATTTTATTGTATACACTACCATCATGAATTTTTTCACATTTTTAGAATCAACCGTTTAGCTGGTAGAGGGGGGGGGACACTTGTGTTTGACAAAAATTTTCACTTTAAAAATTTATATTAGGCAAACAAAGTGCTGAATCGAAAAACGTTCTTTGTAAACCCCTTCTGTCTTTTAAAAAGCTGTCCTATGATACCCCATTTAATGATATTGGCTAGAAAAAAAAAATTCATCGCCCTTTCACGTCTATGGGAGAAACCCGAAAAAATTTTTTTTTCTAAAATTTCACTCTACAGTTCTGACGGCGTAGTTAATATTTATGACCATGCCAAATTTCAGCTCTGTAGTACCAAGGGTTTCTTAGGAAACCCGCGGACAGACGGACAGACGGACAGACGGACAGACGGACAGACGGACAGACGGACATGGCGAAACTATAAGGGTTCGTAGATTACTACGGAACCCTAAAAAGGGAATGGTTATTTGTTGATGGCATTCTATGTCAGTCTTGTTACTGTCATGTCAGCAAAAAATTTTCTTTGTATAATTTTTTCCAAATTTTATTAAAAATCTATCATTTTTAGCAGGTAATATTAATAAAAAAACATCCCTGGGCTGTTAGTTAGTTTTTTTTAATGTTAGAGTATTAATCTTTATGTGAATTCTGTTCGTAGTGAAATGAAGACAACGATGGATTGTGAATGGAAGAATGCGGGAAGTCTCCGGCTCGGTTCTGCCTTCGCTTATGTTGGCGAATATGATGGGCGTCCGAAGCTGAGCATCCCAACCTCTTCCATCGTTAGCTGAGGCCCGCGCCGTGCAGCAGCAAGTTATAAGCCGTATCAAGACGCTGGTGCTACGCCGCGAGTTTCAAGCCCTTATTTGTACGGAGTGCTACATATCAGGTGCAGGAGTTTCAATAGAAGGACCATGGAAAGGGGAGAGTGACATGGTTTATGTCCCCTCTCAATGGCCCTCCTTTGTTATTGGCCTCTTTTCATTAATTTTCTTTTCAGCGAGGTCCGCATGGGAAAAACTCCCTTTTTCCAATTAAGGAGGGGAGGAGGGTTTATGTTGGCCCTCACACTCAGTGGTCCTCCGCCTCTGAGGCCATAACATGGGCACTCCGACAAAATATGCATGTGAGGGTGAGGTCAATGCAATTTTGTGCACTCACATGTTATATCTTTTGGGCATACTGTGATAAGGGCATTATGGTACAAGGACGTTTCGGTAATAAAGGGACGTTATGGTAATATATGGAGACATTATGGTAATATGGGGCATTATGGGAATGCATGCATAGGTGCAATGTAAGGATATGCACATACATATAAATATTATTCCAGTTTCACTAATGCTCTGTTTTCAGATTTTTGTTATTGTGTTCTAATCTATTTTATTTGTTTTTCATGTCATATGGACTTCGAGCAACGACGCTGAAGACACCCGTAGCTTCGAAGTTAGGCGCGTGTGTTAAAGTGCGGTTTTGAAATTTTTTAAGTCCGCGTCTTTGACTTGGGGTCAGGGTCCACCACCACCTGGTGACCTTCGGCTTCATGTTCATAAAGGCAGTACCCGGGTGTGCAGCGTCGAGCTAACACTTGTTTACTCCTTTTAATTTTTAGTTAGGGACAGGTGCGGGTTTGATAGGAGCTATTAATATTCGGTCTTATTTCCCCATCATCCGAACAAAGAAGATCTTTATCCTGATGGAAGAAAGAAGACCGACCCGACCACCTGATCCAATGCAGCCCAGAGAGATGCTACTTCAAGGCCAGAGATGTTACTTCAAGGCCACCCCGATGGATTAAAAAACTTAGGGCCATCGTATAGGAAGTTAGGTAGGCCTGTTGAAAAAAATTTTCGACCGATCGAAAATTTTTCAATGGGGGGGAGGCAGTTGTGGTATGCAGACCTTCACAGAGGATCGGGCATAACGCAACTTCTTTCTCATTCGATCATTTCGAAGAAGATAATTCAAATATCAATTTCAAAGGTTTGAAATGGTATTCGATGTCAAGATTCGAAATGATTGAAGATCTGGTCTTGCGCCATTCATTGTTTGATCGTGGCGGATTGAATATTTGTTCTTTGCGGATTAGTAATCTTAGCCCGCGATATAATTGTATTCGATGATAGGCGTGCAATAGCACTTTTTAAGCAGGTGTTTTAGTTTTTCAGCTGTGAATTTATTAACGAAGTAAATGATTGTATTACGAAGAAATTACTGTTATTAATTATAACCAAGCTTCACGAGGAATCCAGCTGATGTTTTATTACTGCCCCCTAGAAGACATCTTGCAGTACCAAATATTACGTCCCTTCCAAATTTCAAGTGCCTACGTTTAGCCATTTAGGCTGTGCGTTGATATGTCAGTCAGTCAGTCAGTTTCTCCTTTTATATATTTAGATTTGCAACCAGCAGCTCGAGCATGATGCGCGACAAACTCGCGCGGCACGCCACTTCCCAGGAAGCACACAAGTCAGATAACTGGTCAACAATGTAACCTTATACGAGGTTAAGCTTTATTATTTTTGTATAGAAGCTGTGTGTATTGCAAAGTGCTGTATAAACTTTTTTTTTTGCTATAATCTTGCTATTAGCTGAGTTACTTTTGTAAAGTGCCGATTTTATTTCTAAAAGCTGAATAATCATCATAAACAGACTTGTTACTCAAGAGTTTGTGTAACCTTTTGTATAATACTGGTATAAAATTCAATTATCAAGCATGATACTGGATAATAGAGGTTCTGTTCTCTTTTAGCTGTATTACAGACCAGATCTTGACAGAAATTCAGCTGCTGTATAAAGTAGGGTGTTATTTCTGTTATGAAGAATGTAGCCACTTATCAGAAATTAAGACAGCTGTTATAACTACTTTATTCCTCTTTAAGTATGAAATTACCCTCTAGTGCAGCTAACTTTGGTAAAAGCAATCGTAATAGACTCTTATACAGAAGTTTGCTGGATATTCACGAAAAGTAGACATTTATTAAGCTAGAAGAACTGTTCTGGGAACTTTAGTCAGATTAATGTACACTGCGAATCCCAATTATTTGATTAACGGTACGAATGTGTGTGATTATAGAAAAGTTATCCAAAATATGTTGTGCGCAGACCACTTTTAACCAGAAAATAGCTGAATAAGTGGACACATAAGGTCTGTTATGCAGACATAAGACGAGTAGCTGTGCAAGCAGGGTATTTAATTCAGAATGAGCGTCGCCATAATGAATAACATAACCTATTACATTTTTTAAGAATTTTATACACAAATACTCAATTTTAATAACGAAATCAGTATAATATTCTTGTAAAAGTATTGAAATGTTATTTTTGAACCCTTAAATTGCATAAAACATAAAAAGTATTTCAGTAGCAAAAACAAAACAATAGATGAAATGTTGTTTATTATCTCAAAAACTCGCTTATCAGGGTAGCGCGTGAAAATTTTACACGAAATGTATGTATAAATACACGGTAAAGTTGCATGCGCACCTACAATTTCTTTCTTCAAGCATTAAATTAGGGTAAAATTATTTATTTACTTTCAGATAGGAACAATAATGGCCGTTTAGCTTTCACGTCATTACAATAACATGACGTTTCGGATTCGTCAATTTAAAATTAATATGAATAACTTCTTGATAAAATGTTATGAAATACGCTTAACGCTGTGTATCCTCTGAATAACTGACCTTTGAAGGACTTTAGCACTAAGTTCATTCATCATTCATTCTTCATCTGGCTAACAGAGCTGTAATCCTTACTAATATTATAAACGCGAAAGTTTGTAAGTATGGATGTATGGATGTATGGATGTATGGATGTTTGTTACTCTTTCACACTCAAACGGCTGGACCAATTTTGATACAATTTGGTATGGAGGTAGCTGACACTCTGGATTAACACATAGGCTACATAATTTTCCCAAATTCCCACGGGAACGAAGTCCCGGGCAGAAAGCTAGTATTTGTATAAAACAACAAAATGCTTTTATCCAGAAGATACTCACCTTGTCGTCCAATTATTCAAAACTTATTCATCTGTTATGTTGCTATTATCCAGCTATTAGCAATATAATTTTGTGCCCAAATAGCTTGGGTAACGTCTGAGTAAGCGCTTAGCCAGCTAATTATGGTTATCTTATTCAGAAATTCGTTTCTATGACTGCTGTTATACAAAACTTACTCAGAAAGTTTGTGCTGGCTGGGTTGAAACTTCGACGGTGACGGTGAAACTTCACTTATATTGAGCGAAGGCCCCGCCCAAAGGCTTGCTCGCCCTCTGGAATTCTCATTTTGACATTTTTGACATACGACCGCGGCGCACTACGCGCGCGAGCACATCGTACTCGAGCTGCAGGTTTAATGTTACTACATTTAGAACCGCAGTCAAAAAAAAACAGATTTCGAGTTTATCTGAAAACAAAAGTAAATTACTTTCGTAAAATTTAATCTAATTCTAAAATTGTATTAACTCCGGTATTTTACTTTGTTTGCAACTGTACTCCTTTGAAACAAATGCGTGCTAGGAATATTTTAAATTAGTTTGAAAATAATAAATCTTTTGTAAAATATTTCATTTTACTCTTCGTTTGGTTTTATTGTTAGACTTTATCAATTTAAACGCTGCTCACGTTTCATTAGAGAACATTTTATTTGCAGTTTGTTATTAAATTTCAACAGTAATTTTTTTTTAGTAAATATTAATAAACTGTTACAAGATTTTTTCCAAAAAGTAAAACTTTACTAGAACATCTTACTTATTTTTTGTAAAAAACAATTTTTAAGATTGTAGAATGTAAAGATTGGATTTCTAATTACAACTTGCTCAATGGTGAAAGAAAACATCTGATGAAACCCGCCCGTCCAAGAAATTTTTCGAAAAACGGGCGGTCCACCAACCCGCATTGGGCCAGTGTGGTGGACTATGGCCTGAATCCCCTTCGTGTTTCGAAGGGAGGCCCGTGCCCCTCGGTGGGGACGTATATGACTGGCTGGTGGACCGCTCGTCTTTCGAAAAATTTCTTGGACATCAGATGTTTTACTTTACCGTTGAGCAAGTGATAATTACAAATCCGTACATAAATCCGAAAAGATGAATTTGGTGGTATAGGCCCGCAGTAGTAAATAAATTGGGAAGGCTAGATCAAAATATCTGATTGGTAAGGCTAGATCAAAAATATCTGAAACTACTCCGCTCCTACGCTCCGCTCTGTCGCTCCGTTAACGTTTCAGAAATGTTTGATCTAGCCTTACCAATCAGATATTTTGATCTAGCCTTTCCAATTTATTTAATACACGTTTTTTCAAGATACAGATTTAAAACTACTTACACTTCCTTCGTTTTCAAACTAGGTACTTACTTATACACATATAAATAGTTTAAAATGTTTTAAGATAGCATGTGCATAAAAGAACCTAATGGAAATTGGTTTACCAATTCATTAAAAAATGTTATGGTGTTTTAAGTAATTAAGTTAAAATGTGTTTGACATACCTGTGTTCACGACTTAAGCAATCCAAAAAAGGGTTTTCAGCCACACACCGCAATCACATCAATGATAATAACTTACATTTTAGTTCTAAATGACCTACTTAGTTACTTGAAGCTAGATCTGTATCCCTGACCATGTAGGGTACGTGAAATTTCCTCCTCAAAGATTCGGAAATAACCTACAAACCAAACTCCAATAACTAAATAGGTACCGAATCACATCAAACAGAGATAACCAATTTTCTTCGGAGCGAATTCATATCTCAGACCATGTTGAGCACGTGAATTTTTCATTAGATGTATGAAAAAAACCTACGAATTAACTCCGAGTCATATTAGTTATTTTCTGTAATGATTTCCTTTCCCCAAACTTTCTTTATCTCAGACCATGTTGAGCACGTGAATTTTTCACTTCTTTCATGTGAAAAAAACCTAAAGATTGTTCAGGTACTTAGAGTCATTACAGCTGTATGACATAACGTACTTTTTTCTAAATTAAATTAAAAACGAGAACGAGACGTTCGACCGATGTAAAAGTAAACGCGGACTGTACTCTGTTTCTTTAGCTGGTACAGATCAGTAGAACTTTGTTATTCAAAAATGAACTCAACAGTAATTAAGCTAAGACAGACAATTTCTTTGAGATCGTCGTCGCTGTATGTTGCAGTCAATTTGAATAAAAGAGGCCAGATTAGTTCCGGCAAGTAATATCTAATTTACTCAGAACGGGAGCATTTTCTAAAAAAATTATATGTTTAATCATTACTAATGCAACTAGTTAATCATCGAGCTCAATTTTGGTATAAGTACTGTGTAAAAAAAATAATAATACCTAAGGGAAGTACGTAACTTGTTTTATTTTAAGTCTTTTTTTTTAATATTTGTCTTCTAAATAAAGGTGCTAGAGAGTTTAATTAATGACTTATGTAAATTATTTTTGACTAGGAGGAACACTCTTTTAAATAAAATAAACAACATTTTTAAAATATGTAAGTACACGTATATCCTTAATATCGAAATTGACTCATGTATAAAAAACGATTATATTAAATATGAGATGCGCAGGGTTTCACGCTGGACTGGGAGTGAAAGAAAAAACTTAGAATGTGCCAGCTGCCTACTTTTCCCAGGCATACTGTAAAGTCAGTAAGTAGGATGCGAGGGTTTTGTTGTACCGTGGGCGAAAGGCTGACCACCTCTCACCATTATACAACGTGTTCCATCTGATAACCTCACAATTTGAGTCAAATGAGGCATCAAGTGATTTACTAGAGCTACTGATGCTCTGCCTACCCCGTTAGAGGTTACAGGCGTGAGCGTATGTATGTATGTATGAGCAGGGTTTTATTTTATCATGCTCTGCCTACACCGATAGTGAAAGTAGACACTTTTTATTTCGACTGATTGTTATTCACAATGCTACAGCATGAAACGTCTTATCACTTTCTGACGGTGCAACTCTGTGGGAACAAGTACGAACAAGAAAGTACAGGTGATGAAAATGCAACGTAGTGACATCCAATCGATTTTGCTTAGGTAGTATTGCACCTGACTTTGTTTGTTTTAATAAATATTTTATGAATTAATATTAATATACTTCCGAATATGTTGACGTACCTAACCATTATATTTTTTTAATCACACAAATTGTCTTTATATTTCGTAGTACCTAAGTCAAGTAAACTTAGTTATGATACATTATTATTTCGTAAATAATAATCTATACATGTCTATGAACAGACACAGCTCGCGTAAAAAGTTTGTACTATTAGTATTGTAGATTTGTAGTAGCGATAACGCTGACAAGCTTTTCTGTGGGAATCGTAACGTACCTATGTGTGAGTTAAATTTGCTATCCTTGTTTGTGTAAAAGTAATAAGTGAAAATTGTACTTAACGCTCAGATACAGCTTTTTTAATTTTATTTGCTCCGACGGTTTCGTGAAGTGACATACCTACGTACAGTCGTACCACCCTCCACCCTCCTATCAAGAAAAACTTCAAGATTCGATTCCGAGCTGTAGAAATCATGTTCGTGAGTTTTTATATTTTTATAGTTTTCAATTGATTTTTAGCAAAGATATAGGAATTTCCAAGTTTTTTATTTATTATATTCCTTTCAGGTCTGAATCCGAATACAAGAAAAGGAACGCTGCGGCAGCCGCCCTAGACTCAGAAGTGGAAGAAGTCGAGTCAGAGATTGAAGAAGAACCCCGGTAATTATTATATATATATTTTTCTTTTTATTGAATTTGTTTCTTTTTGAAATTTAGTTACTTAGTTTCTAACAATGATTGTATTCTTTCAGATCAAAGAAAGGATCGAGATCGAAGAAACAGCCGGAACCAAAAAAATCTAAAGCTGCTAGGTATGTACCTACATCTATTTAGTGGATTGTACATGTTTTAGCCGGCCGTGTGGTGATCGGTTGAGAATAGCACCACTCATCTCTTTCCGTGGGTGTCGTAAGAGGCGACTAAGGAAACGCAAATGAGACTGCCTCCAATTAATACATCCTAGACAATGACACTTCAATTGTGTTGAATCTGAGGTGGCGTTCTATGGTCTCATGCGGTGTGGTAGGCTCTGTAAAGGGCTGTCTGGTTCGCGACCACCCTCTTACCAAAGTCTGACACCAAACAGCTTGCTGTGTTCCGTCGTTGCGTGGGAGTACCAGTGCCTTCATAAACATTTTCTGGGTTAGCTCGCTCCATCGTTAACCTGATCTATGATCTTAGTCAAGATTGAGGTCAAGAGTTAACCTATTTCATAATAATAATAAAAAATGTTTATATACGTAAACTAGGAATTTTGTAATATACTTTCATATTCTTTGCCTACATTATAAAAGGTTTACCTGTGCCGAATTTTAGCTTTCTGGGACTGAGGGTTTGGGTTTGGCGTTGATGAATTAGTGAGTGAAGTGAGCATGTTACTTGGTACTTGGCAATAATATGGGTTGATGAATAGATACATTATTTTTCTTTTCTTCCACAGTTCCGCCCCTCCGCCACCGCAAAAACTAAACGTTTCAACCGAATTGTTCGGAGGAGACGAGCCGCAGCAAACCTCTGCGCCCGCACCACTCTGGTCTTCACTAAGCCGACGGGTTGCTGGAGGAGTGTTGCGGAATAACATCATCCTGGATGGGGACCTATTCTTCGACGTACGTGTTTATAACACGGCGGACATAATTAATTTAAGCCCCAGGGAGCGCCCAGACAAAACACAAGCCCATCTAAGGCTTCAAGTGAACCCGAACGACGAAAATTGGAAATTAATTAAAAAAAAATTCAATAACGCTAAAAAAAAATTTGATAAGGACGCGGTGTTTAACGGTGATAAAGCCGAAACAAAAAAAAAATAATTCAGTTTATTTTCCATTTTTTTAATTTTTTTAAATTTGATTTTGTATTTTTAATGTTTTATGTGTATCTTTTTTAAGTGTTAGTATGTAAGTATTTTAAACAAATAAATAAGTAACAATTAACAGTTTCCTAACATTTTTTAATTTTTAAAATAAGACGCACACATAAGTCATTAATGTGAAATAATTATAATTCAGTTATTTTTGGGTAATGAGATCGATTCAGGTAGAACTGTAAAAAAAGATGGTTAAGAATATTTTATGTTCAGTTTGTGATTTGTCAATACCAAGTAGAGCATTCTCTGGTCACTTGCGTAGTATTTCTCACAAGAATAATAATGCGGTATACATTGACGATGGTATTGAAAAGCTTAGTTCTGCATTCCGTAATCGGATTGCGTCGTACCGCATACATTGCGCTGATACTGATACCGGTGAAGGACCGTTAGGAAGTACAGTAGCCTCCGTAAGCCCTTTGCTGTTTATAAATAATTGTGCCTCACGTTTGCGTAAACTCCTTGATGCAGCTCTTTCAAATCACATAAGCATAAAAGTTAACTTTGAGTTATTTATTAAAGTCATAACTGTTAAGGATGATTCGATGGAGATCAAGTCTTTTACAACTGATAACATAACATTGCATCGGAACTATAGTTTTAATGAGTTGTTGGAAAAAATCTCAGACATTTTAAGTAAAAAAGTTGACGAGTTTGAGGAAAAAGGTAGCGGTTGGTCTCTTTTAAACATTTTATACCTTGAGTCAAACATCAATAGGTACACACCTTTGTCAGGCTCCACCTTTATAGATTTACCAAAGAAAATTAAAGCTAAAAAATCTTGCTTGAATATAAAAAATGATGACGAATTTTGCTTTGCATGGAGTGTAGTTGCTGCGCTATTTCCCAGCACAACTAATATGAATAGAGTTAATTCTTATCCGCATTTTAGTACAGTTTTAAATTTATCGAACATGACTTTTCCGGTTAGTTTGAAGGATATTAAAACTTTTGAAAAAAATAATGTAAATATTAGCGTGAATGTATATGGTTTAGGGGCTAAAGATATAATTACAGGGCCCCTGTACAAAACCTCATCGCGGAAAAAGCAACACGTTAATTTGCTTTTACTACAAGACGGATCTAAATCTCATTATTGTTTAATTAAAGACTTCCCTAAATTGATCCGAAGCCAAGTAACTAAGCATCACGGTAGACTTTACTGCTGTGAAGAGTGTTTATTGTTTTTCAAGTCAAGCCAAGAGTGTGAAAATCATATTTGTGGTGGGGTGGCAACGGTGTTACCAAGCGAAGGCACAATTATTCAATTCAAAAATTATCATTGCATGCAAAATGTACCATTTGTTATTTACGCTGACTTCGAAACCATTTTGGAACTCTGCGTTGAACAAACGAGTACTCATACAACAAACATGCAAAAACATGTTCCGGCTGCGTTTGCATATTACATAGTTTGTCACTATGATACAACTCTAAACTGTCTTAAGGCCTATCGAGGTCCCGATTGTGCTACAAAGTTTATAGAGTTCTTGCAACGCGATGTAAAAAATATTTACCATATCATTAAATCAAAATCTGAAAACCCCGTCCCTATGATTTTTGACGAAAATGATAAAAGCAATTTCAGTGCTGCTGAAATTTGTTACCTGTGTAAAAATTTGTTGCTTGACGATAAAGTAAGAGACCACTGTCATTTCACTGGTAAATACAGGGGTGCAGCACATTCGTTTTGTAATCTAAAGTTTCAGATACCTCAGTTTATTCCTATTATGTTTCATAACTTGTCAGGCTATGATTGCCATCTGTTCATTCGAGAATTAAGTACGACTCCTGGTAGAATTAAAGTCATTCCCAAGACTAAGGAAAACTACATTTCCTTCACAAAGTTTATTCCTATTTCAGAGGAAATAGGAATAAACTTTTTGCGTTTTGTAGATTCCTTCAAATTTTTGGGAACTAGCATTGAGCATTTAGCGAAAAATCTAAATCGTGATGATTTTAACCATTTGAGACGTTTATGTTGTAATGAAGATCAATTCGATCTTATACGTCGAAAGGGTATCTACCCATATGAGTATATGACAGCTTGGAACATATACGACGAAACCACCTTACCTCCTATAGAAAAATTCTATAGCAAGCTCACTGATGAATGTATTAGTGACAGTGACTATGCACACGCTCAAAATGTATGGGACAGCTTTGAGATTAAAAATCTAGGAGAGTATACTGACTTGTATGTCAAAAGCGATGTATTGTTATTGGCGGACATATTCGAAAAATTTCGTAATACTTGTAAACGGAATTACAACCTTGATCCGGCTTTCTATATCACAGCCCCAAGTCTAAGCTTTGATGCTATGCTGTTAAAGACTCAAGTAAAACTGGAACTCATAACTGAATTAGAAATAATTTGTATGATTCAGAAAGGAATTCGAGGTGGTCTTTGCTTTTGTTCAAAACGGCATGCAAAATCGAATAACAAGTATCAATATGATTACGATAAATCTCAGCACAGTAATTTTTTGATGTACTTGGACTGCAATAATTTGTATGGGTTCTCCATGTGCGGTTATTTACCGCAGTCTGATTTTAGACTGCTAGACCAAACTGAATGCCAAGATTTAGATATTATGGCAGTGCCTGAAAACAATGACATAGGGTACATTTTGGAGGTTGATCTTGAATATCCTGAATACTTGCATGATTTTCATAATGACCTAGCATTTTGTGTTGAAAATTTTGTTCCACCTGGATCAAAACAACCAAAATTGATCCCGAACTTATATGATAAGTATCATTATGTCATTCACTATGTACACTTGAAAACATGCATAGAACATGGGCTTCGCTTGAAAAAAATTCATAAAGCTATCAAATTCAGACAAAGTCCGTACCTGAAAATGTATATCGATCTTAACACTGATTTACGTCAAAAAACAGATTCTCCTTTTGAACAAGATTTTTTCAAACTCTTGAACAATTGCATTTTTGGTAAGACATTGGAGGACACAGAACGCAGAGTTGATGTTAGACTGGTAACAAGATGGAATGATAACAATAATAAGACAAATAAGCTTTTAGGCGCGGAGCAGCTCATAGCACGACCAAATTTTCACAGTTCAGCAGTGTTTAACGAGAATTTGGTGGCAATACAATTAAAGCGTGAAAACGTTCTCTTGGACAAACCAATATACATCGGTTTCACTGTCCTCGAACTGTCGAAAAGTCATATGTATAACTTTCACTATTCAGTGATGAAAAAATTCTACAAAGACAAATTGTGTCTTTGTTATACAGATACTGATAGCCTTCTTTATTCTATCCAAACGGATGATTTCTATTGTGATCTGAAGAACAATTTTCAGAATTATTTTGACACGAGCAACTTTCCGAACGATAATCGTTTTGGTATTGCTCAAAAAAATAAAAAAGTTCCTGGCTTATTTAAAGATGAATTAGGTGGTAAAATTCTAATGGAATTTGTAGGCTTGCGGCCAAAGCTGTACAGCATAAAAACAAGTGAAACAGAGATAAAAAAAGCAAAGGGCGTAAAAAAACCTGTCACTAAACGGTTGAGATTTGATGATTACTATGATATTCTTACGACCGGTTCAGAGCTTAGGAGAAAAAATGTTCACTTTAAAACAATAAAACATCACATATTTACAAGAGAGCAAAACAAAGTCGCGTTGTCTGGTAAAGATGACAAGCGATTTATTTTGAAGGATAATGTTAATACGGTTTCTTGGGGTCATTATTCTATTACCCCATAAACTATGAATAACTATGTGTGCGTCTTACCCATAATTTAATAAAGAGTTTTTTTTATAATTTTTAAGGATGTTTTGAAAGTAATTAATTAATTATTTCATTTTACTTTAAAGAATTAAGTAGGTACACACCGATGTGCGTTTATGCCATAAACTTAATTTAGTTTTTATTATGTATGTTTTTAAATCTAATGATTTGTAAGTAAAGATAAGATAAATTAATAAGTATTCTGAAATAAATAAACTATGTATCTGACTATTTACCTTCTGTTTTATTTAATATAAACCTACCTACTCACTTCTACAAATTCAAGGCCTTCTTCTTAATTAAACTCTGAGCGTTTAAATTCTTAGTACACACAATGCTCAAGTTAAAGGCCAAAGTTCATTCTAATTTGAACCTTATCAACAGCAGACAAGAGACATGGGTGGATACTTAAGTGAGAGAATAGACTGTACCTATTAATTATGAAGTAAGTATATTTTAGACAAGTTGGAACATGATTTCATACCTGCGCTCTTGGGTTACAAAAATGTAATTGATACAATTTGAACAAGATGAAACAAGTTTCAATATTTTATAATGATTTAGAAAAACACTAACAACATGTCGCTGCATGTTCGCAGCCACCTGCATGTCATGCAATCCTTTAAGCGCCGATACTCTTCTCATGTTCTAAATCGTCATTATTCATCGTGCGTCTTTTGCGCAAAGCACTCGTCTCTCGGTAATACTGAAGCAATCAGCATGTCACTCTCAATCCTAAACGAAGACATGTTTAATTCGAACGCCTTCCTCAGCGACGCTCAAGACCCCCTGCGAAACTTCAGCGAAGATTATCCTGAATTGGCTAACAAAAAGAAGAGAAAAACTGTCAACCGCAGTACCCAGACCATCAAGAATAAAAACACGCTGGAGAAGAAGATGAGTACTTCATACGTTAAAGTGAAAAATGAAAAAAAGGGGCTCCGTCTGATTAAAATTAAGGTGTTCGACCTTTCATCTTTACCGTTTCAAGATTTTAATCTAGAAGAATCACGAGAAGGAGATGTCATAAGTGCTCAGTATGTGGTGACTGATGCTGTAGACAGTGTTATGGAGGCTACTGAGGAGCTGGTGGACAAAATGTCAAGAAAGTTATTTACGAATACTCTGTAGTCTGTAGGCAATATTGTGTTGCTAAGTTCAAATTTCTGTAATTATGTTTTATTAAATTATTCTAAGTAATTGTAGTATGTACTGTTCTTTATATTAAATCAATTACATTGTTTTATCTCATGTGTATTTTCTGTTGAAACAGATTTAAATAAAACACAATTTAAATTTAAGCACTTTTTATTTTCAAATTCTCTTATATACTTACAAAACTATATGCAAAACTTTTCGTACCCTAAATTAAAAAAAAATATCTAGTAAGTGTTTAAATATTAAAATAAATTAAATTGATGCATATTATTTTCATAGTACCATTTTTTTATGCAAATTACATTTTTTAATGCACAATAATTTCTATGATTAGGACAAGTTAAGTTGTCATTACTAAATTTCTTATGCAAAGTTGTAAAATTAGGACATCCCTTTTCACCAACATCGATTATTTCACAATTGGAACACATTTTTGTTAACCACTTTATCTTCTCGTTTCCTTTAGTAATTATTTTCTTGTTCACCAAATACGGAACGATCACTCTATGAAACTCAAAATAGTCGATAAATCCCTCACGCCAAAGTAAACCTCTATTCCTTTCCAACCACAGCACTGGTTTTCTTTCTTCAGTAGAAAGAGTTTTGAAAGGATATGGTGGCTTAACTAAGAAAGTTTGTGTATATTCTGTGGTTGCAATAGCTAATTCTTTAACGATAAATTTATTTTTATAAGTTTTGAAACCTTGAAGGTCTACAATAACGATTTCAGCATTCATGATACTTTTTTCACAATGCTGCTCAATGGTTTATACTGCACGATACAATCGTTTAATATGAGACAGTAGGCTGTCGTTTGATCAGGTATTTCAGTGTCTGTCTCTAGTTCCACTCGAACATCTACCACTGTACCTGGTTTCAAGTTATCAATTTGTCTGGAACAGTCAATCACAAATAATGGTGCTCGTTCCTTGAAATCTTTTACTGATAACAAAGGTTCAGATCGGCGACCGTAATACGATTGCTGAAAGTTAGCATATTGCTCGTATAATAAAGCGATCCTATTTTCGGTAAAGCTGGCATTCAAGCTCTCGTATGGAAAATATGTTGAATTTAGGTATACACGAACATCGCGTATATCACAGTGATCAAATTTTGACATATCTTTATCTGACATGTTCTTTCTATTGGTCTGCAAACCGATTACGACATATCTAGGTTTTTCTCCTTGAGACGCTGTCTTGATGGACCATGTATGTTTTCTAGTCTTTGGCAATGAAGGGTACTCATACAAATCCCAATTCCGAAATACTAGCTGCAATGTGCGGTCATTATTCAAAACTTTTAGAAGATTAATTTTCTCTTTATCAGAAACTTTTACATGCGGAACTCTCCAAACTATTTTATTTATTTCTACGTCCTCCATTTCTTCACCGGTATTGAGTGTCACTGCATTCAGGTTTGTATTGCTCCGCAATAGAATCAGTTCATGTTTACAATTGATTATCACTTTTCTGAAATCTTCAGCAAATCCCAGGATATTGCTGAGAGGTATCGATACGCAAAAAGTTCCATTACCTTTAGTGCCATTGATATCCCAACCCCAAGCCTTCGCTTTTAGCGACTCTCCGGTGTTCATTGATAACAACGACTTGATAGTGGTGATAATACCAGCATTTTTGATCTTATCAATTTCAACACCGTTGAGTTCATATCTAATATCTTGAAAGAAAAACATTAGCGGATTGTTCGTGAACTGAATTGATGACACTTTTTGCCTACCTGCAGCTTCTTTTTTAAATATTTTTACTGTTCCCTCAACATACAACGTGCTCGCACTGGGGAGTATGTACAAATCTTGTTGATTAATTGGAATCCTGATTTCATCATTTCTATTGAAGCTTGTCACATATGCCTTGTACGAGTGATACTCGATTCCATCAATCGTGTTGTCATATGCAGGTGCTGATAATATATCTAAAATACTCATTTTTACTTTATCAAACCAATTAATTTTAGAAATTTAATGTTTTCTTTTGTCAATTTTTTATTTCCGTTTTTTCTTTGCTGTCTTATGCTCGTTGTTGACTGAATGCGACTGGGACATTTTTTTGATGGATGTGTGTATTTATTATGATCAATCATTTTTTCTTCAAATGCAAGTATAGTTGTATTTGCTCCCCACGTAAATTGATTAGATGATTATTCGCATCTAAAAGTCTTATGTTAATACAACTGATACTGTTTTGGTTGACTGGAAAGTAGATGATGTTTTTAGGTATTTCTATGATCCTATAGCCAGGTGGCACATTAGGCGCGAATTCATAAATGATGTGGCTGGGTTCACCGTTTACAAATGAACCGCTTACTATGTCACATTCGACCCGCACAATGGTTGTCGACAGAATGTTGACTGGCAAATTAGACACATGCATTTTATTTGCTTCAAGTTTCCGCGTGCCGAATCCTAAAAGGTTTCCAATAGAATTTTCTTTTGAAAAATCTATAGCTTTTGAACAAAATATGTACGTTTGCAACGTATTATTGTTGCATTCCAAAACAAAACTTATATTTTTCATTTGTCTAATAATATATGCGTTTAGATCGGAAAGTTCATATGCTCCTTCAGGTATTTCGATAACTTCACCATCACCGTAATGTAACTTGTTATTTCTTTGATCTACGTTGGGAATCGAGTTGAATGTTGATAGATGCAACAAAGCGCACTCATATTCACCAACCAATTGAAGCGTTGGTGTGTAGTAGGATGACAGTAACGCTGTATTACCCGTAATGGAGAGTGCGAATGACATTTTACTAATGATGTAAATAAAACAGCGGTAATCATTTTATATTTTATTCCAAAAATCACATAAGAATTTCAAACATAAGTGACCGCAGACTACAGTATTGAACTTTTGGAACCTAGTATAATTATAAAATATTTCACAGTTTGTCATATAGCTTACAAACTCTAAAGGAGGTTTCAAATCCCCATAACTATCAAAATATTCACAATATCTGTTAAGTTTCGCATATGCTACCCAATGCGTTCCTTCGTTGGCAGATTCATCTAAATTAAGTATACCACATTCTAGAGCTTTTGGTTTTCTAGGCAGTTGATCCCTCATAAACACTCCGCGAAAATATGGTATACTCACGGTCTTAGCAAACTGCATTATATCGAAATCTGTTAAGGCACGTTGAGGTAGCTCTTTTATTAGTTTTTTGAACAGCTTATAAACAATCCGCTTCCTTTTTTGTATGGTTTTAAATACACGCCTTTTCCTAATGCGACTGATTCCATTACTCTGTTGTGCCGTTCATTTTCGAGTAAATTTTTCTGGGCAAATTTGTAGTCATTCACACTTTTAGCTATTCCAGCTGCACCACCAGCTAAAGCGCCAACTGCTGACAGTCCGGCAAAAATTGGAATAAGCGGTAAGATACCACCACTTTTCGGTAATGGTATTACACGAGGCAAAGATATGGAATGAGTTTTTGGGAAAAGCTTTTTAGCACACTGGTATGCGTGCTTTATCAAAGTCTTGGAATCCTTGCATTTTAGCTTTTTAATCTGCGATCGAATTTTAGACACCAACTTTTTAAACGATGATCGCACACCCGAACCTGTTTTCAACTTTGCTTTCATAACTTTGCTAACTAACCACGAGGCAAGTTTCTCTCCCTTCCCAGCATCTGATGCGTTCATCCTTTTCTTAGCCATATTTAATAAGTTTAAGTCTGCTGCGTGGCGATTGGGTAAATCGGAATGTATCAAATATGCTATATCGTGCTGTTTACAAGCTTCATCCAATCCGTTTATTCCACGATCACCTCTTTGCAAGCGTTCACGCAGTCTCGTTCCCGGACCACAGTAATTATAGCCTGGCAAATGTATCTCGAACGGAAGATTATTTATTAAATTGTTAACAAGTCCACCTCCTTGCATTACTTTAATTAAAATGAAAATACTACAAAGCACTCTATAAATTTATACCCTTAACTAATTGACCATGGCCTTTTTATCAATCCAACTGTTTTCAGAATTACTGAACCCTAACCACTTTACGTAAACTTTGTTTCCCCGTTTTTTTATTACCTTCTCGATGAGGTAAACTTTAGGATAGAATGATTTCAACAGTTCTTGTTCATAGAAAGTACCAATAATGTTTTGATGGCGTTGATCTTCTAAGTTATAAGTTATGGGAATAGTGTTGTTGATATTTTTGATTTTGAATATTTCCGTTGACCAGTTTGGGGTGTATCCTTTTTCAAAACAGTTTTTATACTTGCTTACGCGGACATAATCGCCGACTGCAAACTTAGGTTTCAATTTAACTTTTCTTTTACTGTACGAAGCGAGAATATTTTTTTTTACGAAATTTTCACTAGCATAACTTACGTCTATCGGTCGAAACTGAATAGTTCGATGTACAGTGTTGTTATATTCATTAACTACGTCCTCTAAAACAGGTCCTACCCACTTGTAACTCCCATTAAAACTGAAACGTTTATATAATTTGTTCTTAAGAGTTCTGATGAGCCTTTCTACAATTGATGCTTTCTTTGTTGAAAATGTTGAGTAATGATTAATATCGTACGACTTAGTCAATTTATTGAACACGTTGTTATAAAATTCTGTACCCTGATCTGTTTGTAGGTTTTTCGGACAACGAAGACTTTCTTGCAACACCTTTTCAAAAGCATTTGTAACATCAATTTTAGTCTTGGATTTAAGAGGCACTACCCAAGCGTATTTCGAAAAGCAGTCGATTACTACGAGAATGTACTTGAAACCTCTATTACATTTATCTAAGTGTTTTATGTCAATTAAATCAGCTTGCCAAAGATCATCAATTCCCTTCAAAACAACTGAACGTCTGAAAAAGTTTTTTCGAGCAGATTTGTGCAGTTCCTCAACAATTCTTTGCCTTATCATTCTGACTTTTAGCTGCAAACTGAGAAGTAAATTGTTCGAAAGCCGGTTTTATTATAGATGTAACAATTTTTTCAATATTTTCTTTTCTATTTAACTGCAATTGATCAATAAGAGAGTGTACATCGGTTTTGGTATAATTATTTGCCATATTAGTGTCAACGTATTCTTTAGAAACAGCATCGTCAGGCGCCTGAGGTGGTCTTATTCCGGTCAACGGTACTGAATTTAAGTTGTAAGCTCCATTTTCTAGTTTAAGATGATTTTGGTTAGAAGGAAACAACAACTCAGGCTCAGATGTCTGCAGTTTTCTGTATATGTGATGACCGAATTTGTCTATACTCATAGTTGGAGTACCCTTGTGTATACTGATCAAAGAATCATATGAAATTGAAACAAGCTTGCAGAGTGCCGTGTATTTATTGATTAATCAGACCACTTTCACGTAACTCCTCTATGATTGAGATGATTTCATTGTCTACTCCAGTATTTCCAGCTTGTCGGGATGCGATAAGAAACTTAAGTCTATCCACTAACTCATTAGGATCATCCCAGTAAACCAAGTCTACATTTTTCTTAAGCTTTTTCATCATTTGCGGTAATCCAGCACCTTCGCATGAACGATTACTATCCTCAGTGCTGGTAGAGTGCTGACGATTTCTTTTAAACATGGGTTTTATAATTTGTAAATATTTCCGTCCTCTGTTGCTTTTGATAGGCTTCTTAAAATCATTGTCTCGATGATGTGCGTTAGTTTCTAAAAGCATCGATTTATAATTATTTTTGTCAGCATCTGTTACAACATCCAAATTAGGCACCTTTTTAAACAATAATTCATACAAGCCAGGACTTTTATCATAAATTTGACTTCCAACACAAATTTTCGAGTCAGTTATTATAACACGAGAATTCCCCATCATTAGCTTTCCACGTTCATTCCTTACACCGAAAGGAACATCTAGGAATACTTCTGAAGAAAGTGACCAGGAAGAGGTATTATTGTCAGAAAAGCTTTTAAATGTTTCATCATCACTTTCGCTTTCATTGTATGTTTCATTTTCACTTTCATTGTATTTTTCATTTTCACTTTCATTGTATGTCTCATATTCGTTTTCAACTTTGTCTTCTTTTTCACGCCTTCTTCCTTCATTTTTGTTACCTTTCAGAGTACGATCAAAATTGAAGAAGTTATCGTTTTTAACTTCCATAACATTTTGGTTTTCTGCTATTTTGCTGAGTGGCTCACTTAGAGGTTTGAAAACCATGTCCAATGTATTTTTATTGGACTCTTCAATCTCTCTCATCTTTTTTACTTTTTTCTTGATACCATCGGCTGCTTCAACCAATTTGCGTTTTAATGAAATATCCATGTTATAGCAGTGAACGGTTTCAAATTAAATAAGATACTGATACAGTACTCGAGTCACTTTTGTTTAAATATGTTACTGCTCAAAAACTATGAACGTATCAAAGTTCTTTCGATAACAACCATTTGCTATACTACAATCTTTGTTGATAACGACACAATCGTATGGGGTGCTCCAAACTTTGGAACACATTGTTTTAAACTGTATCCAAGGCATATCAGTGTTCACATGTTCATCATAAATGTGCTTCATGTTGATGTCATCCTGCTTAAAAATGACTATCAAGTTGGCGTTGTTTCGAACTAGCTGCTTCGGAATTTTTGTGTAAGTTTGATTCAAATAAAAACTATCAATGTGCTTTTGCCTACCCATCGATAAGTAATCTCTAACATTATTTTGATTTTCACATGAAATATCATCAAAAACTATTACTGAATTGGGCTTTGCTTTAGTAACAGGGAGCACTTGATCATTCTCATGATATTTTTAAAATGATACCTCCGGAACTAACTTTAAAACTTTTTCAAGATATGCGTATTTTGGTTGATCGAGAGATTTTGAATAAACATACAAATTTCGATATCGCAATCCATTTTTGTGTAACAGCAAACCTACCACCAAATTTGTTTTACCACAGTTTGACGGACCGCAAACTATGCATCGAATTGTGTTTGGTAGTAGTTCCCCATGATGATGGTTTTTCTGCTCTAATTCTCCACACAACTTTCTGACATGTAACGACTGGGGCTGTTTCACAAACTTCATTTGTTTCTCTAATCTGTTTGAATGTGTAGATCAAAATGATTAGGTCTATGATCGTACAAGAACTTATAAAGAAAAAGTAAGTAGGTACCTAGGTAATTAAAAAGTAAATTATAAATAATAGTGATTATTTTCATATTAGTGGACAATAGTGGACAATGCTGTACCAGTTTCTTGGAGCACGGGTATGTTAAAACACATTTTCATCTCAAATAATGCATTGGTTATTCAATAATGTATTAATTATTGCGATGAGGTCCTTAGATTCCGATACATCTCCTTTATATTTTGAATGAAGGCTAGATCAAAGATCTCAAACGTAAATGTAGCGACAGAGCGTAGTAGTTTTAGATCTGGATCACCATACCTACCTGGAAAAAATAAATTGGAAAGGCTAGATCAAAGATCAGAAACGTAAACGAAGCGACAGAGCGGAGCGTCGGAGCGGAGTAGTTTCGGATCTTTGATCTAGCCTTCCCAATTTATTTACTACTGCCCGCACCAGGATTTGAACCCACGACCTTCGGATTACAAGTCTGACTCATTACTAACTGGGCTATCACCGCTTACTGGGCTATCAAAAAATATATGTTTGTATGTAAACTCTTTACTGCAAACTCTTATAGACTGATAAAAAAGATACATAGATGTGCAAAGGCGGACTTATCCCTGAAAGAATCTCTTCCAGTTTATCTTAAAGATGGCAAGAGAGAAACAGATGTGATGCGGGTTACAACGCAATAATGTTTGCATTACCTACCAATTAATTAATACATTTAAAAAAATAATTAAACATATGAACCTATTCTACAATATACAAATAATAATATAATTATAAGTCACTAGCATTCCTCCCGGGACTTCGTTCCCGTGGGGATTTGGGAAAATCATGTACCGTATGTCTATTACGGATAATGTAAGATTCTAATGGTGAAAGAATTTTTAAGTCAGTCCAGTAGTTTTGAAGCCTATTCAAAGCAAACAAACAAACAAAATCTTTCCTCTTTATAATATTAGTATAGATAATACATATATTCATTTATTGTTTCATCAGATAAATATGCAATTTTATCACAATAGAAGACTTGAAAAACCATTTCTAGATTATCAGCTACATATCTATCGATTTGCCAATATACTCGTACGTATAGCAGGAATGAAACACAAACAAAAACATCTCTACATCTAAAGTTCAAGTAAAGAAGCATGGATTTATTCACCGTCTGCACTATGCAGTTGCATTTGGCTCCTGGCCAAGGGGAGTAAGGAAACCTGTGCGTGGTATCGATTCGGACGAGCCACGCGTCAAGTCCACGTCAGCCAAACATTTGCCAAATACTGGGCCCCGATTCTGTAACTCCGTTGTGTGTCGATGGAATGGTCGCCATTTTAACTGTTTAGGTGGCGAAATTGAGAACTATTTAATTTCATATTCTTGCTGACAACCAACCCAACCAGCAGCGCTACCGCCAACCGAACGAGAAGTTGCAAACTACCTAGCTAAATTTCATAAATGAAATTTTCAGTTGCTAGGTAGTTTGCAATCTATGAAATTTGGATAGTTCTCAATTTCCCCACCTAAACAACTGTTTAGGTTGCCATTTTAACTAAAATGGCGACCATTCCATCGACACACAACTGAAGTTACAGAATCGGGGCCCTGGTTGATTGCGCAGCATTCCCTATGTGTTGGTAGAAAAGTTTAGAAACCAGCACTGTAAAAACTTGGCTGAAATGTTTGTTTATCTGTTTTGTTAGATCTCCGATAAGAATGATAGCGAAACTGCTATTTCATCAAACAAGATAAGTAATCTATTTGCGTGCGCGAAATAATGTTGTGTATGCTTTAAATAAGTGGGCAAAATGAGAGTCAATCTATACATTCCTTCAAAAATAGAGTCAAAGAATACTACCTGTCCCAACTGTAATGAGCAAATTATATATTATGTATGTATGATTTATTATATTCGTTTATATGTATTATATATGTTAGTATATATATTATTTTTATTTCATTATATTTAAGTATTAATAATATAAGCCCTTCTCTTATTTGGTATTTTCTTACGTTGTGCGCAATTCTCTCTTCCCGTCTCGTACACTATTTCTCACCGATTAGGTTGGCTGGAAGAGATCTCTTCTAGAGATAAGCTCGCCTTTGTACACTATTTTTTATGTAAAATTTTCCCTACTGTGTTTGTGCAATAAAGAATATAATATATATATATATATAATGTGGCATCAAGCGGTTCTTGAGCCACTGATGCTCTGCCTACACCGATAGAGATTACAAGCGTGAGCGTATGTATGTATTTATCGAAAATTTTAAAGGATGATGGGCATTTTGGTATCGGTATTAGTATGGAACTTGATACCGGCACCAATTTTTTTTTTATTATAAGAAGGGTTAACTCTTGACCTCAATCTTGACCAAGGTCATAGATGAGGTCGACGATGGAGCGAGTTAAACCAGAAAATGCCTATAAGGCACTGGTACTCCTATGCACCGACGGAACACAGCAAGTTGTTTGGCGTCGGATTTCGGACTTCGTCGATGAATCATTGCAATAAATGATACTTCGTTAAAAAGGTAATTTTCTGTAGAACAAGAATAACCGAAGCGAAAAATGAAAAATAAAAACCTTTCAAGGCAGGATTACTCTTATTGGACAATGAATCAGGACTAGCGCTCCAGTTATTTTTATTCTATAGAAAATTACCTTTTTAACGATGTATCATTTATTTCAATTGGTGCCAGTACCAAGTTTCATACTAATGTGCCCATCATCCTGTAAACCTCCCCATGTGAAATTAAACAGTTAAACTACAAAAAATCTGTAGGTATGAAATTCTAAAAATAAAGACGCGAATTTTTTAAATACAATTTTTTATTACCTAAGTTAAAGATATTACTGTATTTTATCTGGAATTCATCTTGTCCTAAATCAACCCTTGAATTGCGTGGGTTGAACCTGAAAGTTAGATAAAATTGTTATGTTAAGTGAATATTTTCGAATTGAAACAAAAGGTTAAATTTTATTCTTGGCTATCTGAAATAAATCTCTATTTTAAGTGGTTCTACTGTATTGTGGGCGAAAGACTGATAACCCCTCGCCACTTACATCATATTTTATTTTATAACCCTCTGAAGATAATGTCAAACCTGGCATCAAGTGGTTTTAAAGCAATTGATGCCCAGCCTACTCTGATAGGGATTATAGGCCTGATCGTAAATATGTTCAAATCTTTCGGTTAAACTTATGATATTTATATTGAGATGAAAGGAAAATACCAGAACAAAAAATAATAATCCTCTCGCTATTTTCGGTGCTAAGAATGGGTCAAATCCTATTTAGATAGTAAGCTTCAGCAAACAAGAAAACTAATGAAAGTACAAGCCTAAGAAATAAGTCGATTACTCCCTTGGGTATGTTTGTTCTATGTAGTTTGTATATGTGTACTGTTAATACAGGGTATAAGCGACCGTTTAGAAAATACTTAAATGGTGGAGTTTATTTATAACTATGATCCACTTTATGTGGTAATTTTTTGCGGAAACGTCAACTTAAGGGGTTTTCGTTATTTACCTACTTTTGCGCTACGCAATATACTGTGAAACCGCGCCCCACGCTCAGTCACCCACGCCGCGCCACGCCACTTTCAGAATGCAATTTACATTACTGGTTTTCGTGTTTTACGTTGTTATCATTGTTTTATTATTGGGAAATAGAGTGTACTGGAATAAATAATTTATAGAAAATATTTAAAAAAACATGAAAATTTTCAGGTTTAATTTTTGCTAACTTGTCCCTTTCGCCCTGTATATGATTTTTACAAGTTTAAAATAAATTATTTCTTATCAATCAGTAAGATTCGCAAAAGATCTAGACACGTGGAAGCGTGGCAAGCCAAGTAAAAAAAAACTGGCGAGTAGCGCACTAGGAACTATTATTTATTCTGTGACCAGGAGCAATCTTGTTTCATTCTTACAGAATCAAATCATGGAATATTTTCACCAAAATTTGGCCGCAGGTTATACAGGGTTTTAGGTATCTCTCTTGCAACCTTTCGGGTGGTAAATCAGTCCATGAAACTGAACAACTTTTTCAAGGAACAAAGGTCAAAATACGAAAAAAAAATTTGAGTTCCCATACAAATTTCTTCAGTTTATAACGCATTTTGTATGGGAGGTTAAACATTTTTTTTCGTATTCTGACCTATATTCCTTGAGGAAAGTTGTTCAGTTTCATGGACTGATTTACCATCTGAGAGGTTGCGAAAGAGATAACTAAAGCCCTGTATACACCTAACCCATAATTTATAAAATCTAACGAACATAAAGTGATTTTATCTCAGTGGCACTCACTGTACGGAGACTTAAGCCTTATACGGGGACCCGATGGGTGACCATTAGTGTTATTTTATCACGAGTGATTTTGTGCTTCGAAAGTCTCTTTAAGCCATTTGTCCCAGCTGTTGTATATTTACTACAGTCGGCAAATCTCGTCAGAAGCTATTTGATGGCTTGAAAACTCTGACACCAGGTTTAATCAAGTTTGCCACATACTTGTAAAACCTAAAGTCTTTTGCTTTCAAATATATTATGGTGCTTATATAATTAAGTGAGAAACAAGTAGGAATTCGCTCGCCTTTATTTAAAAGCCTTTTAAATCTTATTAGCAATGGCAGTTACTCCACATGGTAATTAAATGTGTCGGCGGACTAAACTTGTGAAGTAAAACATGCACATAAGTAACAATTTTAATAAACTGCGCCAACTTAAGTCATTTGTCGCAAGAAACGACTTTGAAATAAGTATGCAGAACTGAAACGTAGGGTATTTACGGGTATCATTATGAGTTTCGCGAAATAAAGCCATGAAATGAGCAGTTTCAAAGTTTAATACCTCTCTCATTTTGTCTGTATTTAATTTAGTCTTCCTTTATAGAAACTATACCTTCTCCGGAAGTATCGAGTGGAACTAAACAACCGAGTGCAACTTGCAAGACTTGCTCTCAACCATACGATAACTTTTACGATCGGAAAGTGAGGCATCTGTTGGTTAAAGAGTCAGGACTCTAGATAGTTGTTGACAGGACACTTTTACACTAGGAACGACTAACTCAAAGTGGGCTATTTGACTGACTTGACGGATTTATTTAGTTTTCGTGTGGATATCATTTAGTTTGTAAATAAACATCCCTAATAATATCGTAAATGCGAAAAAAACTCTGCCACTTTAGTTTGAAACTATTGGCAATGGTTTTTAAGATTATAGAACTAGTAGAGTAATCGTTTGGCTTCAATAAGAAAAATAGGTGTCTGTTAAGCTTTACCATAAAAAAGATTGAAAAGATCCAACTATACCCGAAACTGAAACAAAAATTCAAATTTTCACAGTCTTCTTTGTACAACCAGAATTCGGCACCGCGTACAACTTTTTCAGTTGCCTCGTTGAGGTTAAGTAACGTAATTTAGCGATTTAATTTTAGTGAAGCGTCTGTGTCTTGACGACACGAACGATAATATTAATATTTATACTTAATTTAGTTTTCAACTATTGTTATAAAGCCATGTCTCATGTAAGCGAACATTGTTCTTAATGAGAATAGAATCTATAAACCTAACCTAACCTAACGTACACAGAAGCAGGGAACCTGATGGGTGACCAAAGTGGCAATTTATTACAAGCATTTCCGTGCTTCGAAGGGAACGTTAAGCTGTCGGTCCCGACTGTTCTCAATTGACAACGATCGTTAAAACTTAGGCAGAGGCCATTTGGCGGTTTGAAAACTCTGACACTAGGGTTAGTCAAGTTCGCCACATACTTGACAATATTAACACGATAACAAGAATAAGAATGATATTCTTGTAATAAAATATGTTGAATTTTTATACAGATATCGCTAATCTAATGGCCGTAACCTGCTTTGCCTGTAATTCAGCCCATGCGTCGGCTCCTACAACTGATATGCAGATTTATTTACCAAGGCATCCGACTATGCACGTGAAATATGGGGCAGAAATTTAATTTAGCCTGATAAGGAATGGATGAGGAAAAAAGGTATTCGGAAAAGGATTTCAGTATTTTATTCGGATGTTTGTTTTTACTTTACTTACTCTTTTGTTTCTTTCAAGACAGAGACTAAGTAGTATTAAGGTTTTTCATTCACGAAAAAAGTATTTTTTTGGAAGCCATCTTGGAAAATTCGAGACACATGAGGTATTCTGTGCCTCCTGACGAGCGAATTTGCTTTTTAATTAAGATAATGCGTGAGTTCCAAAACATGTACCTATACAAAATAAGTATTTTCCAAAACATCCAAGAAAAACAAAAAAATATATACCCCAAGAATAATTTTATTAACATTAAAAACCGGTTTCTAAATATCCAAAGTATGAATACAAACGCCATAGGAGACAATACATATGATTTGTCGTCAAAAATGTATGGTTAAATTGTCGTTACAGGGAGTAACACTTAAAATGCATACTCGAAAGGTTTATCATGAAGTCAGAAACTTCCCAAGTATTTACTGACCAAGCTTTGTGCAGCAGTCAAACTATTTCCAACTTTCTAGTTCTCTTTATAGTCTTCTAACTGTTGTTTGCTGCCAAAGCAACTTCTGTTATCCTTGTCAAAATTAATGCAGTTACCTCGAGCTGGAAATAACTAAATAACTATAAGAACTATAAAAGCGGTGATAGTTGGTAATGAGCTAGACTTGTATGTATTTCATGTAATCTTGACTTGTTTTAAGTCCTATAAAATAAAGATTTTTTCTATTCTATTCTATTCTGTAATCGTAAGTTGCGGGTTCAAACCCTGGT
Organism: Aproaerema taeniolella; assembly: GCA_949987775.1. Taxonomy (NCBI): domain Eukaryota; kingdom Metazoa; phylum Arthropoda; class Insecta; order Lepidoptera; family Gelechiidae; genus Aproaerema; species Aproaerema taeniolella. Next base: position 3,585,862 of record OX465250.1, on the reverse strand, counting down.
GCTGGTCTTTACCACTAAATTCGTGTTTTCTGATTTATGTACTGATTTTTTATTAATTATCACTTGCTCAGCGGTGAAGGAAAACATCGTGATGAAACCCGCACGCCTAAGAAATTCGTTTTCGGGCGGCGGCGCGCGGTTCAGCAACCCGCATTGGGCCAGCGTGGTGGACTATGGCCTAAAACCGTTCGTGTTTTGAAGGGAGGTCCCAGCCCCCAATGGGAACGTACATGAATGCTGATAAAAAATACTGTAAGGATACACTTTGCTCATAATCGATATTATTTTATCTAGTATTTATGTTAATGCCTAAACCCAACTTCAGGCTAATTAAGGCCTAAAACCTCTAAGCAAGGAATCATAATTTACTACTTTATAAGGGATGACTTTAAATTAGATAGTGAAACTTTAAAGATAAATTTACCTTTAAAACTTAAGGACTTTCTCCTCATGTAATTGAACGACTTTTCCTAAGAAACATTACTAAATTAACGAAGATGAATTTGACTTTCTAATCAGCTGATCGCAAAAGTTATATGGAGAATAATTTTTAAGGGTTATGTTGACATAACATTTTTTGGGAAAGTTGTTTAGTTTATAAGACTAATCCACATTCTTAACCAATCAGATGTTCGCAAAAGTTATATAATGGAGAGTAATTTTTATATTTTTGATGGTTATATTGACATAATATTCTTTGGAATAGTTGTTTATTTTAGTAGACGGTTAAATTCTTAATTTTCTCTAACTAGGTAATTTATATTCCACTGTGATCATTTCACGCAGCCAACTGACAGAGTCTTTCATATTCGTTATCTGATTTTTTAGAGCTATGGACACTATTAAAAGTGATAAATAAGAAACTAAGTAGAGTATAATAATAAAATTGACAACTTTAGTGTTAAGTTGCAGATTTTTAGTGCAGTTTCATATTCGTTATCCGATTTTTTAGTGCTATGGACACTATTAAAAGTGATAAATAACAAACTAAGTAGAGTATAATAATAAAAGTGTCATTTTTTAGGGTTCCGTAGTAATCTACGAACCCTTATAGTTTCGCCATGTCCATCTGTCCGTCTGTCCGTCTGTCCGCGGGTTTCCTAAGAAACCCTTGGTACTACAGAGCTGAAACTTGTCATGATTATACATATGAATCACGCCGACAGAACTGTAGAGTAAAATCTTAGAAAAAAAAATTTTTTCGGGTGTCTCCCATAGACGTGAAAGGGCGATGAATTTTTTTTTTCTCGCCAATATTTTTGAGTGGGATGTCATAGGATAGCATATTAAAAGATAGAAGGGGTTTACTAGAAACGTTTTTCGATTCAGCACTCCGTTTGCGAAATATAAATTTTTAAAGTGAAAATGTTTGTCAAACACAAGTGTCCCCCCCCCCCTCTACCTGCTAAACGGTTGTTTCTAAAAATGTGGAAAAATTCACGTTGGTAGATTATATAACGAAATTAAAAGGAAAACTATCACACATAACTTGGTCCTTCAAGTTTGCGAGTAATAGTCGACCAAGTGCCAAACACTGTTGGGATTAATAAGAATATATTTACTAATATAAGATCTTTGGTACTACAGAGCTGAAATTTGGCATGGTCATAGATATTGATTGCGTCGACAGATCTAAAATATAAAATTTTGGAAAAAACATTTTTTCGGGTGTTTCCCATACACGTGAAAGGGCGATGGATTTTTTTTTCTCGCCGATACCATCGAATTGAATGTCATAAGATAGATTTTTAAAATATAGAAGGGGTTTACTAAGAACGTTTTTCAATTCAGCACTCCGTTTGAGAAAAAAATATTTTTAAAGTGAATTTTTTTGTTAAAAACAAGTTTCCGGGGGGGACACTACCAGCTAAACAGTTGTTTCTAAAAATGTAAAAAAATTCACGGTTATAGAATATACAACGAAATTAAAAGAAAAACTATCACACATAAGTTGGCCCTTCAAGTTTGCGAGTAATAGTCGACCAAACGTTTTTGGGATTAATAAGAATATGTTTACAAGGTTCCACGCTAAAAGTGAGGGGAGGTCGAAAGCCAAACTGTAACATATTGACATTTTAGGTGTCGTTAAATAGTTTTTTGGGGGTGTTAATTACGAAAATGACATCAAAATTATTTTAACAGCAGGTTGATATTATTTCTAACAGTAACATTGCCGTAAAAAAAAACAAAAAAAAAACCAACAAAAAAAAATCACGCTCGCTTCGCTCGCAAATTTTATACTTACATTCGGTTCCATTTAGGCCAAAACAAAAATTATTTCCCAAATTACAAACTCTTTAATAATACATTTGTTTTTAGGGTTCCGTAGTAATCTACGAACCCTTATAGTTTCGCCATGTCTGTCTGTCCGCAGGTTTCCTAAGAAACCCTTGGTAGCACAGAGCTGAAATTTGGCATGGTCATACATACCTATTGATTGTGGTGACAAATCTAAAAAATAAAATGGTAGAAAAAAATTTTTTTCGTGTGTTTCCCATTAACGTGAATAGAATAGAATAGAATAGAATAGAAAAAATCTTTATTTTATAGGACATTCAGGATGCCACTTAAAACAAGTCAAGATTACATGAAATACATACAAACAAACATTAAAGGATTTAAATACATACATACGCATTCGTGCTATTGACCCTACTGACTCTACGCCTATTCGCAAAGGTGCAGTCTTCCCCAGAGAAGAACAGGCAAGAAACTCTGAGGGTGCTCTTTTTAAACGCATTACAAATTTTCTTATTTTCTAATTTTAACTAAGTCTGAAATAACTCTAGAGCTGAGCAGTTCATTTCCATGGCTGCTTGTCAGTTATGTAATCAGAAATTTTGTAATAGCCCTTTTTGCAAAGTTTTTGTTTAATTACTGTCTTAAATTTATCCAAAGGTAAATTTTGAATACACATGGGAATCTTATTGTAGAAACGTATACATTGACCCATAAAAGAGTTCGTGACCTTGTGGAGACGACTGTCTAGTACATCCAGTTTATGCTTGGTCCTAGTATTTATATTGTGCCTATCGCTATTTTTCTTAAACAAATGTTCATTTTTCTTCACATATAAAAGATTGTCACATATATATTGGGATGCAAAAGTCAGAATATCTATTTCTTTGAATATTTCTCTAAGAGACATTCTAGGTCTCATTTGATAAATCGCGCGAACAGCCCTTTTCTGCAGGACAAAGATCTTATTGATATCCGCAGCATTACCCCACAGTAAAATGCCATATGACATTAGGCTGTGGAAGTAACTGAAATATACGGTTCTCGCGGTTTCAACGTCCGATAATTGACGGATTTTTTTAACTGCGTAGGCTGCTGAACTGAGTCTGCTCGCTAACTTATCAATATGAGGACCCCATTGAAGCTTTGCATCAAGAGTTATTCCTAAGAATACAGTAGATTCCACAATGTCCAGTTTTTCATTCCTAACCTGTACATTGGTATTAACCTGTTTAACATTGGGCAAGGTAAATTTAACACATTTGGTTTTTTTCTCGTTCAAAAGAAGGTTATTTACAGTAAACCATTCAACTACCTTTGAGATCGCAGTATTCACATCGTCATAATCAGAGTCGTACCTCTTCACTTTAAATATGAGTGATGTGTCATCTGCAAATAATACGATCTCATGGGCGTCTTTAACAAGAGAAGGTAAGTCATTAATATAAACGAGAAACAGGAATGGTCCTAGGATTGAACCCTGTGGGACGCCCATACAGACTGTGGACCCAGGTGACCTAGTGCCGTTAACCTCAACCTTCTGGATCCTATTACTCAGGTAAGATTCCAGAAGCCTAAGTGCGAATCCTCTTATGCCATAATGATGTAATTTTCTGATCAGAGTTTCATAATGAACACAATCGAAAGCCTTGGACAAATCACAGAAGACTCCAAGAGCATCCTGCGAGTCCTCCCAGGCCGCAAAAATATGACGAATGAGCTCAACACCAGCATCGGTTGTAGAGCGACCCCGTGTGAATCCAAATTGATTTATATTCATAAGGTTGTTAGCGTAGAAATGAGTGGTTATTTGATTAAGGATAATTTTTTCAAATATCTTGCTAAGGGTTGGTAGTATTGAAATTGGTCTAAAGTTGGTGGGGTCTGATGTACTACCAGCTTTAAATAGAGGAATTACTTTACTATGTTTCATCAGATCAGGAAACACACCATCATCAACACAATTATTAAAAATAAACGCTAGGTGTGGAGCAATACAATCTATTATGGAATTAATCACCTTTACTGAAAGACCATCAAGGTCCGCAGTCTTTTTTATATTTAACATCTTAAAAGTTTTAAGAATGTCGACACTTCTCACATGTGAAAAACTGAAAGGAACCTTGCTTTCGTCTACATTCTGTTTAAGCAATGATTCAGCGAGAGCGGGAGATGAGTCTAGTGACTGAGTAGTAGAGACGGGAATGTCAGCAAAAAATCTTTCAAACTCTGCAGCAACAGCAACATCGGTAGTTAAAATTTTGTCATTTATAATGAGCTTAAAATCAAAATTGCGAGACTTAACCCTTCCCGTCTCACTATTAATAATTTTCCATGAAGTCTTAATGATATTATTACTATTTTTAATTTTATTTCTAACAAACATAGCTTTTTCTGCTCTACATACACGCTTAAAAGTTTTAGAATAAGCTCTAACATACTCAACAAAAGTTTCAGAATGGTTATATGCTTTCTCACCATAGAGATCATATAACCTTTCTCTGCTTTTATGAATTCCCACTGTTGCCCAATCACTAAACTTCAAGGAGTTATTAACTTTTAGCGTCTTGGCCTTAAACACAGTGTCAAATTCTTGCTTAGACAATCTAAGTACAGAGTTGAAAAGTACATTAGGATCACTATTATCAAATCTTAGCCCGGTAGTTTGGTGATCATATTATTTCTGAAGTTCTCAAGCCTTGTGTCACTAATCGGCACATATTTGATACCTCTTTCTACAGCCTTTCCACGAAGCGCACTAAAAGAAACTAATTGTCCAGAGTGATCAGAGGGTAGCTTGTGGATAACGGATTTTTCGAAAGGATTAAAATTAGTATATATATTATCCAGACACGTTTTGGAAGTAGGGGTAATTCGTGTAGGCTCCAGAAAAAGATTAACCAAATTATAGCACTTAAAAAAAGATCTGATTCTACTAGTTTGAGAAGTCTCTACTAATAAGTCAACATTAAAGTCTCCACAAACAACAATGTTTTTATTATTATTACTGATTTTGAATAATGCTTCCTCCATGATTTTTTCAAAAGATTCATATGAGGACTTGGGCGGTCTGTACACACACAATACAATAAGCTGCTCAAGCTCTATACAGGCTATTTCAGTAATGCGCTCAACAGACAAGCTTACTATGTCATTACGTTCTTTAAACTTTAAATTGTTACGAGCAAATATAGCTGAACCTCCGCGTATGGCTTTTTTTCTGCTGAATGCACTAGCAACTTGGTGATTATTGAAACCAAACATTAACTGATGACTACGTAGCCAGTGCTCGGTAATACATAAAATGTCAATCTTATTACAGTTAATGAATAGTTCTACCAATAATTCTTTGTGCTCCATTCCTTGCAAATTTTGATGTACCAAGTTGAAAATACATTTTTTATTGTTCACTGATAGAACATCCTTCGTCATGACTTGGCTAGAAAGACCTTCGCCAACACAACTAAGATTGTCTGGCAAGGGGCTTCCTATTGTCGATGCAGTTAGTTTAAAGTATTCACATTTATGATATTACTAACATTTGTCAGGTTATTATGTATATTATATGCTACCAGAGTAGCTAAACGTCTCCTATGACTAAAAGGTAGGTACGAAGTACCATCTGTAAAATTAAATTTGTTAATAAATTTATTAACGTCAAAAAGGAAAATACTGTCACTATGACAATGTGTGATATTATATAAATGAATATTCATTCTGTTTATGCACTGATTGTGCTTGTCTGACAGATTACTACAGTAAGGGAAGGAATTCAATATAAATTTACATTTTGTTCTATCCTGTATATACAGGAGTAACCCTATGTTCGTGTTAAGGTCTACTCTACTTATATTAGCATGATTTCCCACCATAATAACCACAGTGGTATTTTCGTCATACTCACTCGGAGTCAGGGAACAAACGATGTCATTAAAGGATCGATCCGGCCAACAAAAATTAACTACCTGATGGTTAAGGCAATTTTTCAAAAGAACACCAAAGTCCTTGCCTAACCCGTCTGAATAAACAAAAGTCTTTTTTTTACTACTACCTTGCACTGGCTCGGTTACAACTACTTCAGGCGCGGGCGGGTCGAGCACCGGCGCGGGCAACGGCGCAGGCGCCGGTGTGGGCGCCGACGAGGGCGCGTGCACCGGCGCCGGAATGGGCGATGGTTTTTTTTCTAGCCGATATCATCGAGTGCGTTATCATAGGATAGCTTTTTAAAAGATAGAAGGGGTTTACTACAAACGTTTTTCGATTCAGCAATCCGTTTAGGAAACATTAATTTTTATAATGAAAAAAAATGTAGAATAATTCACGAGGGTAGCATTTACGACGAAGTGTACCCTAATCCAAAATGGTTGACATACAAGGTTCCACGCTAAAAGTAAGGCGAGCCGAAAGCCAAGCTGTAACATATTGACACTTCAGGTGTCGTTTAATAAGTTTTTGTGGGTGCTAATTACGAAAACGACATTAAAAATATACACCTGCTTAGCTTGATATTATTATATTATTCCTTACAATAAAATTGTCGCAAAAAAAAAAAGTCGCGCTCGCTTCGCTCGCGCATTAAACAATTCCATTCTGTTATAGGTTTATAGATTATTTATTCTCATAAAGACAAAAAAAAATTGTCACTTACATGAGACAAAAAACTTATAAAAAACAATTAATTTTGTTCGCACCGTAACTTAAAAACAATTAAAATATTTAAAATTCAGATAAAAACTAAGTAAAAAGGTGAGAATCGAACCATCACTCAAACAAGCTGTTGTTTTAAGTAGTTTGCTAAACTAGTCTTAAATTCCTTGTCCGAGCTACTATTTTTTATAATTGACGGTAGTTTGTTAAACAGTTGAGCTCCTTCAAAAGTAAACATCTTTTTTCCGTAATTAGTAGTTCTGATCTTTGGGAGCACAATATAACTAGCTCGGCGTAGAATACGTTTCGTTGTGTGTTTATTTTGTGTGAGTGTGATTGATGTTTGAATGTCCTTATTGAGTATTTTGCGAGTAAGTATGCATGTATAATATTGGTACAGTTGGGTAATGCTCATAATATTAGTTTCGCTGTAGATTTTAGATGTAGGCGTGAGGTAGGGGTAATGAAACAACATTTTAACTAGTTTGTTTTGAATAACTTGTAGTTGGGCAATTCTTGTCTTAGTTGCTGCACCCCAAACCTCGATTAGGTATATAAGGTGTGATTTCACTAGGGAATTGTAGATCGTCATGCGAGTTCTGCGTGGGATACAGCGGACTATATTACGAAGAGATCCCATCAGTGAAGATATTTTTTTTTTTATGTGTGCAATATGCGTGTCCCAGTTCAGCAATCTGTCCAAGTGTAGTCCTAAATATTTTTCTGTGTTCTTTTCAAGTATGGGTATGCTATTGATTGTCAAAGGTGTGTAGGGGAGTATCTTTTTATTAACTGCTTTGAAGATTATGTAAGATGTTTTGGAAATGTTAATAGTTAAGAGATTAGATTGCAGCCAAGAATATAGCCTGTTAAGATCCTCTTGCGCTAGTTCAACGATGTCAACAATACTGGATCCAAAATAAAACAGACACGTATCATCGGCGTATAGAGTTATATGACCGTGTAGACCTATATTACAGATATCATTGACATAAATCAAAAAGAGCAATGGTCCCAGAATTGATCCTTGGGGGACGCCAAAGGATATCGGAAGTGGATCACTTTGGTACTCGTTAATTTTCACTATTTGCCGTCTATTCCTGAGATAAGATTCGAACATCTGTAGCGCATTTCCTTCAATTCCTATAGCTTTAAGCTTTCTTAGGAGGAGATCATGACTTACAGTGTCGAAGGCTTTTTTCAAATCAATAAAAAGACCCAAAACTATATTTTTTTTATCAATATTCTTTTTTATTTTTGTCACTAGGTCAATTGTAGCAGCTAGCGTGTTACTTTTCGGTCGAAAACCGAACTGCCGATCTGAAATAAAATTTTTGGAACTTAGAAAGGTTTCCAGTTGTCTATATATTATTTTCTCTAAGATTTTTGAAAATACTGGGAGTACAGAAATGGGCCGGTAGTTTCCAGGATCAGTTTTATCTCCAGATTTGTGGATCGGACTAACTTTGGCTACTTTCATTGACTCTGGAAAATACCCCTTAGATAAGAAGTCATTAAAATGTTTGGCAAGACTAGGTATGATGAGTTTGTCAAGGCATTTAATGGATTTTGTCGTTATACCGTCTAGCCCGGTGCTCGAGTTTGAATCCAAGTTTTTAATGATTTTGTTAATTTCGTATACAGTGGTAGGGTTGAATGTTTTGAAGGTTTTTGTGTTGTCCTTGTCTGTGTGTGAAAGTATGTCTGTGTGAGTCGGATTATAGTTATGTGGATCTTTTAAAATATCGTTAGCTAATTGTGCTCCCACAGTCGAGAAATAATTATTGAAAGCATTAAAAATTTGAATAGGGTTAGTAATTATTGATGAACCAGAAACAATTTTTTGTGGAAAGGAACTATTTTTAATTGTATTATTTGAGAGATAGCCGATTAGGTTCCACATCTTTTTAGGTTTCTTATTACATTTTATAAAACACTTGTAGTAATAAGCGTCTTTGGTATTCTTAATTAACTTTGCCACAGCTTCTCTTTCCTTCTTGAACATTTCTTCTAACTCATTGTTTTTTGGATCAGCTATAAATTGAGACCATAATTTATTTCTTTTGTTTATTCCCGCAACCACATCTCTCTGAATCCAGTCCTTCTGAGGGAGGTTTAAAATTTTCGTTTTGGACATCTTACTATGCTCAATCAGTCGTTTCAAAGTCGTTTCCATTTTATCAAAATCAGGTTCTTTGTCAATGTCAGAATTTTCAATGGTCTTGTACAAGTTTTCATAATTTATGGCTTTATATGTAACACTTTGTTTTGGTGGAGGTTTGAATCTTTTGATCGACAGATGGATTTGTCTATGATCTGACATAGAAGACTCAACTAACGCAAAGTGATACTTATCATTTTTTAAGCTTGTGCTGACATGGTCTAAAATTGACTGCTTGGTGGCACATTTTCTCGTATAGTGTTTTTTATCAACTTTGTTCAATAGATTGTAACCAGCTGCTCTAAGAACATTTTTGTAGTTTTGTTTTTTTCTACTCTTCTCTAATAAGTCAATATTAAAGTCCCCAAAGACCAATCCTCTTTTTCGTTGTTGTAATTGGGACTCTAGTGTATTTATAAAGTCTTCAAAGTTAGTATCGCCAGGGAAATACACAATACCTACGTCCAAAGCATATTTTTCCAGCTTAAGCCAGAGATAGTTGTTGCCTCCAGAGTAGAGGGATTCTGTAACGCTATGTTTTATATCATTGTGGATAAACGCCGATACCCCACCACCGGATCTATCTTGCCGGAGATTATAACTGTGTGTGTAGTTGGGTATGTTAAATCTTAGGGCTTGTTCATCGGATCTTATCCATGATTCTGCTATCAAGATTATATGTGTTATGCTGGCAATTGAACGTAATATGCATTGTAGTTCGTCAAATTTGTTACAGAGGCTCTGCGCGTTCAGGTAAAGGATATTTATGCAGGATTTTGGCTTTTCCAGATCTTCATAATTGTTTATTATTTGGTAAGTAACTTCATCTGTGTTAGTTGGGGATGGTATATTTAGTTTTTTTCATCGGCTTTAACAATTTTAGGTGTTCCTTTTATATATTTAATTGTAAGATTGGTCATTCCTTCTTTCTGACGACGAGCCAGTTCATCTCGTAGGTTGGACAAATGTTTTTGTTGTAAAGGAGTATTATCGGAGTACATATTGATATCAGTGGGTAGATTCCCTTTGACACGTAGGAGTTCTTTTGCCGACTCTCTGGTATTAAAACAGACTTTGATTCTGCGAGTTTTTGTCGGGCTGTATTTACCGATTCGGAACACTTTTATAGGTTGTGGGATATTTCTTGCTAAGTTAGAGATTATTTTAGTTACTTCAGCCTTGTCTTTTGAAAGACGCTCGTCAGAATTGGGAGTGGTTTGCTCCGGAATACCGGTAAGAATAATATTGTTTTGTCTCACCGTACGCTCATGAAGCTCCTGTATTATTGTCTCATTGAGATTCAGATCAGAGCCTGTTTTAGGTGCATGAGTTGTAGCAGCAGCACGAAGTTGTTCGAAATTAGTTTCAATTAGCTGAACTTTTTCTTGACCCTGCTTAAGCTTTTCTTCTATTTGGTTTATATTTGCTTTAATTTGCTTTTGCTCATGTGAGAGACTGCATATGGAGGAAGTAATAGTATGAATCTGTATTTTAACGTCATTAATGTTTTCCGTAAGAGTTGTCATGGCGGTTTCATGGGACAGTTTAACTTCAGAAATTTCTTTCTTTAAATCTGATAGTCCTTCCCGCATTTGCTTAACGTTATTTTCATTTGCTCCTAACATCATTTCGAGCAGACTAGTTATACGTGCCATTTTGGAACGCATTACCTGCGTGTCCTTTGAACATTGACAGCCATGGTCGTCAGGTTGTTTTCTCTTTCTAAAAGTAATTTGAGAATCACCCATATCGGTACTAAGTTTTGATAAGTCAGGCTGGGATGCAGTGCGTGGAGGTGAATGTTTGACGCTCGTCATTATGATGCGTTTTTTGTGGCTGTGTGCGTTCACTTATTCCGATTGCTTGCGTTGCTGGCTCTTTGTGTGCGTAAATACTTATCTAACAAGTAGTCTGCGCTAACGTCAATTGGCAGCGTCGCCGAGCAGAGAGATGAGATGAAAAATAGCAGCCCTCTCGTTCTTGCGTAGAAGCGTGTGGCGCCCTCGCGCGGTAATATCTTCAGTTATAGCTTGAGGTTGATGAGCAGCACGGAAGAATTGGAAGTAAGTACTACTTTGCTTAATGTTTTATTTAAAACTTTAAACAATCTGTGTTTAAAATCTGAATTTGGATACAATGTTTTAGTAAAATTTTATTTAACTGAGATACACGTCTACTCTTAACGGAGGCGAACGGACATTCTTAACTTTCTTAGCGTTGGCTGTTATATTTAGGCCAAACTTTTTAATACATTTGTTTATGATACTAAGTATAGTATTTGGGGATTTTAACATAAACTATGATAATATGCTTGTAGAATTAAGAAGCCAGCTGCATATTTGAACTATGTTGCTACGGAACCCTACAATGCGCGTGGCCCGACACGCTCTCGGCCGGTTTTTTTTTTAGTGTGAAGTTGCATATTTTTAGTGCAGTTTCATATTCGTTATCCGATTTTTTTGTGCTATGGACACTATTAAAATGATAAATAACAAACTAAGTAGAGTATAATAATAAAATTGTCAACTTCTGTGTGAAGTTGCATATTTTTAGTGCAGTATCATATGCATTATCCGATTTTTTAGTGCTATGGACACTATTAAAATTGATAAATAACAAACTAAGTAGAGTATAATAATAAAATTGTCAACTTTATTGTGAAGTTGCATATTTTTAGTGCAGTTTCATATTTGATATTGTTGTGAAATTTTATACACGTACAAAATAACGTTACAAAGTGCAAAGATCATGTGTTCTTGAGTACAAAAGTAAACTGCTACAATGTCGTATAAGTCTAGAATGTCTGAGCTTGCATCAATGCAAACTTACCGCCAGTGGACGGCAAGACTAAACGATTTTCGATTTCCTGCCTCAGGAAATTGAGAGAAGATAGCCTTAGATACTAACTTTGTCGAAGATTCGAGTGGTCACGAGATATTTTAAATGTATTCCAAAAGAGCAACGATGAAGAATTTTGCTTGTTGAAGTTAAAATAGGGATTTATTTTTGGAGTAAATACAATACAAATACAAATTCCTTTATTCCACACACAATATAAACACAGACATAATATAGCAAACATTTAGAATGGCAGGGTGGAAAGGGTGTGGGCACTGCAAGCTGATTTTAAGCCCAACCTGAGTCACAAAGAGGGAAGTGAACTAAAAACCTGGATAAGTAAGAAATTACACAAATTAATAAATTTAAGTCCATACATAAATGACAACATACATTACATTTAATTTTATGCAACATTTAGAATTTAAAATTTGACTTGGAACCTATCTTTTTTGGGACAAACCAGGTCTTCAAATTTTTTTGAGTATTATATTTTTACAATATTATATTTTTATTTATTACGAATTGGTTAGCTCTTGACCACAATCTAGCCTAGGGGTAAAAAATGTAGTCGAAGATGTGGCAAGCTCTTTCAGAAGATGCCTATTCACTTGAACTTTAAAATAGACTCGGGTTATACGAGCTCGGAAAGACAAAAGCAGGTAAAGAATTCCATTCCTTAGTTGAACACCTTAAAATACAAGGTTATTTGTAAAACACCATTGAACTTGCAGGACTAGAACACGCAAATAAATTGCAATGTTCGTAGAGTTATTAAGTATCAGCTTTTAAGTATCTGGGCCACTGGGTCGCAGATGACCTTAAAGATGATAGGGATGTTGAGCGGGAGCGAAGGGCGTTGGCTGTTCGATGCAATATGCTCGCTCGCAGATTCGCACGGTGTACGGCAGAGGTAAAAGTGACTTTATTTAAAGCCTTTTGCCAATCGTTTTACACCTGCAGTTTGTGGGTCGACTGCACGCGTAGAGCGTACAACGCCCTTTGTGTTCAGTAGAATAACGCGTTCAGGGTGATGTTGCGGCTGCCTCGCTACTGTAGCGCGTCGGCAATGTTCGCGGGTGCTCGCGTGGACGACTTCCACGCGATCATGCGCAAGCGGTGCGCGGCAACGCTGGACCGGGTGCGCGCCAGCAGCAACACTATCCTGAACACTGGAGTACCCTGCAAGTGGTCCGATAGCCCATAGTGTGTGAAATTTAAACTTGTTATTTTTATTATTGTATTTATTTATTTATTTTCAACCGACTTCAAAAAAGGAGGAGGTTCTCAATTCGACGGTATTTTTTTTTTTTTTGTATATTTGTTACGCGATTACTCCGGCAACTGTTGTCCGATTTTCAAAATTCTTTATTTGTTCGAAAGAGTATACTCCTGAAGAGGTCCCATATAAATTTTATCGAAAATGATTCAGCGCTTTTAAAAAAAATCAACAAAAACAAAATATACTACAAACTAGAACATCATCTAAATAAATGAATGACATTTCTGTTTGTAGTTATTTGCTAATAGGCATTGTAGTCCGCAAAAAACTAGATATCTACTTTGTGCGAACTGTTGTTGGGATTGAAGTCGGTGACTCATACGTTTTTAACGTGGAAAATTATTTGTTATTGTATTTAATTTTCAAACTTGACATTTAATATAATAACAATAATGGAATTGACAATAATAATCTAATGTAATGACTGATCTAACACACCTAGTTTTAAGTAATACTAACAAAAATGGATTATGAATTTATCTGAATAAATAATTTTTCAATTTCAATTTCAATTATTCTTAAGAGCGGTAAATAAAAATATTTTTTGTATGAAAGTTAAATCTTACGAAATATATAAAGTCGTAGAACAAAAGTTTTTGTTAATGATGTTAATAATATAGTCTTGAGAGATTATTGGTGTTTCACCAAATAACCTCGTTTATATAAAAAAAAAACTTTGACGATTCTTTGGTTCATTATTTTTTTGGAAAGTATTTGAAATCAGATTCCTTTGAGAAAAGACAAAGTTACCTAAAGTAAAGAATAAATTCATACCTTTTGTACATATTGTTATTCTTGATAAGTAATTTTGTACAAGTATGTAGGTCAGATAAAATGATGTGAGTTTTGAATATCATGTTAAAAAAAGTACCTATCGTACTTTTACGCACTTTGAAAATCCCAGAGAACTCGAAAACACCTACTAAATACAAAAGGTACTTAATTACAATAAGTTAATGTGTGATTAAGTGTTCAACCGTCTCTGGTACAGGCAATTGATATTAAAGAAATGTACCTTCACATTTTTTAACAATAAAGGATCAGTAGCTAAAGCACAACGTGAAAAAAACGCAGTCAAATTTAAAAAAAAAGGGTTGCACTCCGGGAGTGCCGGTAGAAGTGAAATTACTTCCTTGCAGTTTAAAAAGTTTTCACTTCACCCTCCGTCTTACGAATTTTCGATCAGGGTCACGTGACCCTGACGCGAGTTTAACATTTTTTCCCCATCCAGAAAGTGCACAACGCCGGTAAAGTTTTCACTTAAAAAATCAAATTTAAAATGCCAGAAAGCGAGCAAGTCTTTGTGCCACTGTCCTTGCGCAATCAAGGTGAAATTTTACCGTCTTCAGATGATGTGCATGTTAAGCGAGATTCAACGTTGCAAATCTTTCAAATTTTAATAACAGCAATATAACTAAATTGCAGAAAAAAACAGTAGATAAACGTACTTACTTTGTGGCGTACACACACTACGGAAATTGTTTTTAACAAGTTTAATTGGACTCTCAGAAATAAAAACTTTTCCAATCTGCCTCTTTGTAGGGAGCTAAGCTTTCAAAGCTGAGATTAAAGCAGATATTAAGCACAGTTGCTTATGAAAGATTTACTATATCTTCATGTTTTTTAAGATACTTATTATTACCCACTTTTCGATGGAACTTTCAAAATTAATGTTTGAATAAAATTCAAAGCCGACAATTTAATTTCGTTATTTTGTTCGTTGATTAAAGTATCTATCGTAAAACACGTTGCGCCCAAACTGTGCCATGTTTGTATTATAACTCTATGTTAGATCATGGAAAGCAACATATTTTATGATTATGACTAGCTTTCCGCCCGGGACTTCGTTCCCGTGGGAATTCGGGAAAATCATGTACCCCATGTAATATAGGATTCTATAACTGTGAAAGAATTTTTCAAATCGGTCCAGTAGTTTCGGAGGCTATTCAACGCAAACAAACAAACAATGAAATCTTTCCTCTTTATATAATATTAGTATAGATTAACAAGAAAATATTTGTTAATCAAACCTAGCAGTCGTTTTCATTACCTACTGTGGAAAAATATCTATAACACCTCCTTACGTAGTTACTTATACGATAAAGAAGGGATAACAATTTTTTTATTTATTAAATCAGCTGATACAGCTGCAGGCCGAGTACGATAGTGACAGCGCCGCGACAATATCGCGGTCCTATGTCAACATTGACAACGCCATAGGGCGAGCAAGCCTTTGCGCGGGACCCTCGTGCAATCGAAGTGATGTTTGTCGTTATCGTGCTAGAACTGCTGAGCAGCCTTTGTATGGAAAGTAAATTTTTTTTTTAGAATTTCATATAGGTTCCTTGGGGACACAGTTGTTCAGTTTCATGGGTGGAATCACCTTCTAAAGTTTTGTTAACTGATTCAAAGTAACCCCATAGAGAAGCGAATGTTTATTAACCGACTTCAAAAAAGGAGGAGGTTCTCAATTCGACTGTATTTTTTTTTTTTGGAGACCCGAAATCGACCCCGAATGGTATTCCTAAAACGAATACCAGTGTCAAATGTCATTCCATTACTCAGTCCGCATTCAAATTGAATCAGAGATCAAAATCAATCATGAGTTTCAAACAAGACTGCAATGGAGGCTGCAATTTGCTGAAAAGCAGAGTTAAAGCCTTATGTTAGCTGTCGACGCCATACATACATTGCATAGGAGGACCTTATAGCGTTGTTATATAACAATGCTTAAGGCGACTACAGCACCTAAATTACGATTTTATGATGCGTAGATAAGCATGACGCACTGCATTAAATCGAAGAAAAAAATACTACGGTAATATTCAGGACATAAACTAGAAAAGTAGTTTGCTGAAAACATGATTCAGCACTTTTGGTTTGATAGAAAAAGCTCACAAAGTCACCTCTAATACCCAATATTGTGTATCTTTTAAGCTGTAAAAACGATAGTAAAATGCACACAGGAACTTGAGTTTGCTATCAAAATGTTTGTGATTGAACATTCTCGATAAGTAGTTAACGCATTTTTCGATTTAAGCTGTTACCTTTCCATAAATCTCATTTTTCTAACTTTCGAACATGTTTTTACGCACGCACGCTTTCATAGTCCATAAACTTCGTGTATCGACACTGTTCGCACTGCCGGCTCAGGCCTGTAGAGAGACGGAGATGGCGCTATTCCTATGTGCGCTGCCTTTATCGGGTGCTGTAGTCGCCTTAATGTATTATAATAATACACTACCAAAAGACAGACATTGTCTAGACATAGTCACACCTATAAAACCGAAGGATGGCTATAGAGAAATACATTTTATCCTGCTAACATTATAAACGCGAAAGTTTGTCGGGATGTATGGATGTATGTATGTATGTTTGTTATGGATGTTTGTTATTCTTTTACGGTCAAACGGCTTACCAATTTTGATGAATTTTGGTATGAAGGTAGCTGACACCTTGGATTAACACATAAGCTACACAATTTTCCAAAAATCTCACGGGAACGAAGTCCCGGGCAGAAAGCTAGTCTAACAATGGTAATACCTAGTTAAAAAATGTAGATTACTTTCAATTAAAAGTAAAAATGTGTTAATTAATTTCTTAACATCTTGGCACTAAGAGAACTCAGAGGTTTCTTGCCCACCTAAACGAAGTGGCAGTCGGAAAGCTAGTGAGAATTTTCCTCTGTTTCACAACAATCAAACTCATTATACTTCGCCAGCACTAAGCGAGCGCGTGATTAAAATCCAGGATGTGGTTGCGTTAGACATTTATACTATCGTAGGTATGTTCGCTGTTGATCTGGTTTTGCACCCAAATTTTGGCACTGCCAAAATTAGGGTATTTCCATGTTGCTTTGGACGTTGCCTCTATTTATGCGGTGGCAAATTTTGCTGCGTTACGTCAAACTTCTGTACAATAAGGGTTTCAGGGAAATAGGAAATAGGGAGGTATAGATAGATGCAGGATGTAGATATACTTTGTCGTAAGTAACTGCATTTAGCTAGCGACATTCTTGCAGCCGCGTCAGGGCCAAAATTGTAATTAATGTGTTATTAATGTTAGGTGCAATACCTTTTGTTTATTTCATGATTAATGTACATAAAAATGTATATTAGAATTTAGCAACTGTGTTTTATTGAATAGACTGAAGAATAAGACACTAAAACAAACAATATGTGGTTTAATAGTGTCTTCTTGAAGCTATTGTTACCTATTTAATGTATTTCTCTAAATAAATTGCATGTTATGATGAAAGAATAGCCCAAAAATGTTATTTAATTAGAAGAACTCTACATTAGTTATGAAGCTTTTCCTGGAGGACCATACGCTACGTCGACATAATTATATGATATTCTCAAAACATCATAAAAGCATTGACTTCATGGTTAGCAAATCTTCAATGAGATTAAATAATATTATTAATTATTCTCTCATTGAAAGGTCCTATTGTAATGAACGAAATTACTTAGGTATATTATTTTAAAAGGATTGTCGATCACATGTTGCCCCTGAGCTTGATTGTGGCCAAGAACGCACTTTTTTATATAAGATGGGTTAACTCTTGACCTCAATCTTGACCATAAGGTCAAAGATGAATCGACGATGGAGCGAGTTAACCCAGAAAATGCCTATAAAGGCACTGGTACTCCCAAGCATCGACGGAACATAGCAAGCTGTTTGGCGTCGAACTTCGGTAGGAGGGTGGTCGCGAACCAGACGGCCCTTTACAGAGCCTACCACACCGCATGAGACCATAGAACGACACCTCAGATTCAGAAAAAAATGAAGTGTCGTTGCCTGGGATTGATTACTAGGAGGCAGGTCTCATTTGTGTTTCCTTAGTCGCCTCTTACGACACCCACGGAAAGAAATGGGGTGGTGTTATTCTCAAACGATCATCACACGGTAAAAACTCAATTCATAAAACTGAACTCATTGGTTAAGGAAAAAATAAGGAAAATGATTGCTTAATAATACCTACCTAACTTTTTGTTAAAATTTCTAGAAACCAAATAGGTAGACACTTTTTTATTACTTTTAGCGTAAGTTCACTCAATACAATTCACTCAATCAGATCCTACAACTTCATCTTTTAACCCAATTCCTGCGAAATGTACTGAATTAGACACCTTTCCACACAATTTACTTCTTAAACGTTTTCATTTCGTTTCGTAACATTTCTCAGAAGCACCTCATTGCGTTTTCAGTCGCACGCAAAAGCTCAATTCATAAAACTGAGTGACTGTTCCCTCCAAGTTCTGAGATACGAAAGACGGATTCCATTTTGGTAATTGGGAAATATGGTTATTGCCTTTGCGTCAGCACGCTAGCTGGAATATTCTACTGCGGAATTGGTGACGGGAATGATTGGCATTATTAAATAGTTCGAGTTTGAGATGAGTCTGAATCTAGTTTCCAGGCTTTTAATATACCTAATGTACTTATTTCCAGGATTTTAATATAATGAAAAATTCCATTCAATGTATTTCCCACTGACCGAATTACAATATACACGGTGAAATTGAAAACATTCGACAAAGTTTGTGTGATTAATCTACCCATGATTACGAAAAAAAATTCTATAGGACCAACTTTCCTACTAAAAAATAAAAATCTGCTGTTCCATACAAAAGTTCAATATATCTTCTCAACCAACCCAGGATTACGATTTTTTTTTCTATAGGACAAACTTTCCTACTAAAAAATAAAAATCTGCTGTTCCATACAAAAGTTCAATATATATTCAAGCAAAATGCATGGTACAACTGATTTTTATTTTTTTGTAAGAAAGTTGGTCCCCAAAAAAGTTGTTCGTAATCATGGGTAGATTCATCACCCCGTAGTTAATTAAGAAATGACGGATCAAAATTATAAAATTCCTAGCTGGATTTCTAGCGACTCAGGAATGGTTAACTCATTTCTAATTTAAACTCAATCAATACGATTGATGTAATCGGTAGACTTACAATTTCAAGTTGGTCTATAGAAGTCGGCCATACCGAAGAAATACCAATTTCTTTGACAAAGATTATGTACAGAAAGTGCGTGAAGTGCAATGCCCTAATAGACCAAGATCCCAGGGCCGCCAGACCTCACTTATTTTCTCATAAACCAAATGTGTGGGAAATAGTGGTGCTAGAACGTGCTAATAATATATGAATACCAGCTATCCTGGGCCAACGGCCAATTTTCAGCTACCAGGTTCTGAAGGTACTTCCAAAAATTGCTCACTTGTCTTGAAGTCTGGGTGCTATAGAAAGTATTTTTATAGTTTCCTAAACATCATATACAAAAATCACGGCTCAGATTGTAGGTATAATCGCATAATTTGCTTGCGAAATGTAAAACGTCTGGCAGAAATTACAGCCGACGGAGAGTGTCTGGCGGTGTTGAACATTAATTTTTATATTTAATTAATTATATTCTATAAGACATCAGCAGCCAGACTTCAAGACAAGTGAGTAATTTTTGGAAGTACCTTCAGAACCTGATAGCTGAAAATTGGCCGCCGGCCCAGGTGAGCTGGTATTCATACATTACTAGTACGTACTAGCACTACAATTTCCCACACATTTGGTTTATGAGAAAATAAGTAAGGTCTGGCGGCCCTGGGATCTCCGTCTATAACAAGGTTTCACAAAGATTAATTTGGTTCTGTATTTAAGTTAAGCTCAAAGATGATGTGATTATTAAGGGAATGTCTACTTTTAAATAGACATTTCACTGAGACAGTACCTATGCAGTTTTTTTTAATAAAGTAAATAATTAAATCAATAAACTTCAAGAACTGAAACATTTCATCGTTGCTCTCATGGGCCACAAGCAAACATTCAACTATACTCGAACCTAAAACAAAATTCCGTTTATCACATTCTTCTCGCAAAACTTCATAGTCAGAATTCACGCGACCACGCAACGCGTACAGCATTTTCAGTTGCCTCGTATAGATCCTTAAGTGTGCAGGTAGAACGGCATGCTGGACAAAAGAACGAATTTGTATGTATGTATGTATTTAACTACTTTAATTTAAGATCCTTTATGAATCACTTAACAGACTCCGGACCCAAGTCGGCCGTTGCAAGGAAAACTTGTGTAGGTGGGGGGTACAGCGTGGATGAAGCCTGCGAATGTGGCACTTTTCCGCAATCTATGGCACACCTACTCACATGCCCTGCGAGTCCTGACTCCTGTACTTGCGAAGACCTCTACAAGGCCACAGATAACGCAGTCCGCGTGGCTGAGTACTTATCTACAAAGATTTAGCCTTAGGTCGACACGATAAGAAGAAGAAGAATGAATATGTATGAATGTATTGAAATCCTTAATGTAACTTTGATTTATTTTAAGTAACATACTGAATGTTCTATGAAATAAAGCTGTTTTTGACTTTGGACAATCGAGTAAATGCGCCATGGTGTGTGGAAAAGCGCCACATTTGCAGATGTTATTTTCACCTTCCGTTAAGCCCCACCTGTACAGGTTATATAAAAATTTGACTAATCAGGGAATCAAACCTAGAAGCCTTCAACTCAGGGGTAGTAACACTATCATTTTTGCCACATTTATCGAAGCTTCTGTAGTTTTATTTCCCCTTACTATGTCTACGAATAACTAGTAGAAATGCTAATAAGAATGAATAAAACAAAGTTCAATCGGTCTCCTAGCTCTTACGTAAAGCTCTTACACCTAAGTATTTTTTTCTGTGTTGGAAAATACTGTGTTGGAAAAACTGGGTTGACTGCAAAAATAAATTCTGTTTAGATCTCTCTTTCTTGAATTAATAAAATTGTATCTGCTGTTCCGTATTTTTTTTTGAAAATCAATCATGTAGTAACGTTAAGGGAAATGTTGTTTCAAACATAATAAAGATATCTTTGAATTCTGAATTAAATTTCTGCTTGCAGTTCTAATATGAAGCTGAATCTCGTAAACTTTGTTTTTTGTTTTTGTAGACATGTCATGTGTTGCGAATATTGAATAATAATACATTAAAATTAAAAATTTCGAATCACCCCTGACATTTGATTGCTTATATATTTTAAACGGCTGAACAGATTTTCATGAAACGTAAAAAGGAAACGTAGCTAGGAACACTTGGGATAAAATTATCTATGACACAAAAAACTAAATGAAAATCGGTCCATCCGTTTGAGAGCTACAATACCAAGACAGATACACAGACAGACACGTTAAACTTATAACACCCCTCTGTTTTTGCACCGAGGGTAAAAAAAAAGAATGAATAGGTTATAAAAATTAAAGATTAGTTTTTAATGGTTTCGTGCTTTATTCTTAATCTATGTCTGTTTCACATTTCAATTTTTGACACTTTTGTGTTACCTACAGAACCGCGTTAGAGCTTATAAAATTGTTTTGCGTTCGAACATTATTCAGAATTTATTGACTCAGAGACAGACAAATCTATTATATTACTTTGTAACTACGTTATAATAGCTATTCTTCGAGTAGAGTAAAGCGTGGTAAATAAAATTATAGCAAGTACCTCTTGAATAAAAATGTTCAATGCACATACAAAGTACTGTATTAAAAAAACTTCTTTGTATAGGTTTTAGTGAATATAATAGTATAATAATATTGTTAATATATCAGAGTAGTCAATTTCTTGATTGTTTTAAAGCCGAAAATGTGTTTTTCCGTTTTCGACAAGACTACAACGCTGGTTTTCAGCTGGGCACTATTCTTCTTCTTATCGTGTAGGTACAGTCAAGTATGTGGCGAACTTGACTAACCCTGGTTTCAGAGCTTAGCACATACTGAAGGAAATTCGTTAATAATTTGGATGTTTTATGCCATCTCAATGCCAGCAATGAGATGGCATGAAACATTCAAATTATTAATGAAAAATGTAGTATTAAAGTATTTCTGATTGAGACAGAGCTTTTGTAACATTCTGTGATCGTAATTCCACCAATTTCACGTAGTAAATAAATTGCACGATGTCAAAGTGGATGCCTACAAACACATACACACAAGCCTTTTATCCCTAAGGGATGCGTTTAAAAATAATAGCTACGAAAAAAGATCTTATGACGTAGAGTTTGACCATGTTGCGGCGCGAGCGGAAAAATGAGCGACTGCATGTAGATAGAATGTACTGGAGCATCTAGTATCTCATGATCCCGTGATTAGAAATGCGTGACATAAATCGCGTCATTTAAAATGGTAGAGGATGCCCGGGCCTTCGTTCCCATGGGAATTAAGTAAAATCCTTCCATCTTCCTTGCCTATGTTATAAAATAAACATTTCAGCCGAACTCCGTGTTTTTAGGTCCAAGAGTTTGGGCAGGGCGTTGATGAGTCAGAGAGTCAGGACCTGCAATCTTAATCTTAAATATATAAAAGAAGAACTGACTGACTGACTGACAGACATATCAACTCACAGCCCAAACCGCTGGGTCTAGAGATTTCAAATTTGGCACGTAGGTTTCTTATGAGGTCTAGGGGAGCATTAAGAAAGGATTTTTCGAAACTCACCCTTTAAGGGGGTTAAACGGGGGTCCAAAGTTTGTATGGAAAAAAGCGAGCGAAGCGGCGGGAAAAGGCTAGTTTTATATGTATATAAGAGAAGAGAGATAAAAACTTTTGACGATTTTTATAAATTCATGATAAAAACATTATTTTACTCTAAAATACTTCACTAGCAACATGAATACCTAATAAGGTAATTTTCCCCTATTGTGCATCAAAATAACATTAATGATTAGCTTTGAGGTTACACAAGCGCATGAGTTTATTGTTTCTCAAAAGTATTTATGAAAATGTTTTTTGTAGTTGGGCGATAAAAGGGATATTATATGATTGAGCCTAAAAAAAACACGGTTCAGCGGTCCAATTTCTGGCGGCCTTCACGCGTCGTTTACTTTCTCTCGTTTTATAGAAATCATTTTCCTTTTCTGTTATAAAGAATCAGGGTCCATCGTTGGCTTTATGAGGGGCAAAGGTTGCGGTCAAATAATGGAAAAATAGAGGTAATAATCATTTCATCTGGTCATGATTCACTGGTGATGTATCTTACTTTGTTCTCGCCTTATAAAAATCTTCAAAATTTTATTTATTGATGCTCTCGGTTATCGTCATTCTTTACAAGTACGTTCATCTCAACACTAAGGGGCACAATACATCCTCCCAAGCTTCAAGAATTTTTAAGGCAGTTTGCTATCGTATGGTAATTTTATTTTTTATTTGGAAACCATCAGTTTACAAAACAGTTTAGAAACTTAAATAACATCGGATAGCTAAAAATAGATTTTCAAAATTAGATATTAAATAGTTCATAGTTAGCTATATATGAAACACTAGAATTCATCTGTGTGTGAGACTTAATAAGATCTGGCTATAGTGATACTAGTGTTTAAAAGATCAATGTTTAATTAAGTCGTTTTACTATTAGGGTTCCGTACTCAAAGGGAAAAAAACGGGACCCTATTACAGACTTCGCTGTTCGTCCGTCCGTACGCCTGTCACCAGGCTGTATTTCATGAACCGTGATAGTTAAATAGTTGAAATTTTAACAGAAGATGTATTTCTGTTAATTTAGTATTTTTAAAACGCTTACCGGCGTGAGGGATATTCACAAATAATTTTTAGGGAGAGAAAAATATTCGGCGCGAATGGGACTTGAACCCACGACCCCAGGATCATATCTCCTGGTACTATAACCAGAGCTATCGTGCCTTCAAGTCAAGCGGCGAGAGGCCGCTATAACAACAAATACTTAAAAACATAAAATTAATATTTAAGGGGGTGATTTTATTGCCGTTTGAATGGTTGACTGGTACGAAATCCTTCATTCGCGAGTCCGACTCGCACTTGGCTGATTTTTAAAGTTTTTGATCACTCTTTTCATAAAACTGTTTAGTCTGTAATATTGGAAGCCATTTGGCGATTTGAAAACACTGACACCAGAGTTAGTCAAGTTCGCCACAAACTTGATTATACCTACAAAATAAGTTATTAAGTACTAGCTTTCCGCCCGCGGCTCCGCCAGCGTCCTAATTTTTTTAAAATAAAAAGTATCCTATAAGCCTTACGGAGCCCGAGACCTTTCCAACGAATGCAAAACCGTGGAAATCGGTTCGTGCGTTCTGGAGTTATAGCGTCAGGAAGGAAAACCCGACTTATTTTTTTATAGTAGAGAAGAAGAAGATTAGTAATTGGATGGTCGCGCATATCCCATAGATTTATCCAAGTTTATTTTTTATTAGTGATGAGTTTCAAACTAGAACTGCTAGACATTAATCGCATATTATTAAAACCTAAAGAGTAACATTATGATAAGCCTTAAAAGTCGGTTATCCAAAACACGCAATTTGATAATGTTGAAGACGTGACACTTTGAAATAAATAAAATGCTGTCAAAGGCAAAAAAATGAGAATTTCTTCGCTGTTTTGAAACAAATTGTAATTACAATGTTACATGCTATAAGGTGTTCTTGACGTAATAATAACGCGAGCAGAAAACAAAATTCATGAAAAAATGTGTACGAAAATATGTGTTTGCTCAACTTTTTCCGATAAACGTTTCCATGGCATCTTTGAAAAGTTTTACAAGACGATATTTCTCCAATTACTATCTAGTACAAGGTATAATGTAGACGTTGTTAGTATTGGTAAAACCAAAAAACTAAATAAATAAAATAAAAATAAAATATTTATTCAGTAACTTGTTTACAAAGTAATGAGTTGTGGGAGTCATGGGCAGGAGGGTGGTCGCGAACCAGACGGCTCTTTTCAGAGCCTACCACACCGCATGAGAACATAGGCCACCACCCCAGAAAAAAAAATAGGTGCCGTTGCCTAGGATGGATAAGTATGAGGCAGGTCTCATTGTGTTTCCATAGTCACCTCTTTCGACACACACGGAAAGAGATGGGGTAGTGTTATTCTTAACCGTTCACCACACGGCAAGAATTTAGAAAGTAGATGTTTGTTCTCGGGTCATGGCTATTTGTATCTGTCTTAGTAAGTTCCAAGGAACCCACAAATCCCTTGAGTGAGCCTTTGAGTGTGTAAGGTTACATTATTTTACAAATCAAAATTTTTGAAAAAATAAATAAAGCGAAAAATAAAAACAACATCATTTAATGTGCTTCGTAGTACCTACTCATCTGTTTGAAGTCGGTGCGAAGACGGCCTATCAAACTTATCTGGCTTGGCACTGACTTAAAATAGATCAGTACATACTACGAAGCACATTAAATGATGTTGTCTTTATTTTTGCTTTTTTGTAGTCGGTTTATATTTTTTCTGAAACATTTATTTATGTTCCCATTTTTAGTGTAAATAATTAAAAGAACATGAGAATAATCGCGGACAAACATCCATACATACGGGTCAAACTGAGAATATCCTTTTTTTGAAGTCGGTTAAAAACAATTTTCCACACCATTCGAGGGAAAATTAAAGATGCAAAAAACATAGAAGAACTTTTTCAATAGACTAATTAACTTGAGAGGCTAAAGAATTAAGAACAAGTGCAAATAAGTTTAATCTAAGTAAAACGGCAATCGTACCGGTAATTGACTACAGTGGACGGATTAATTGAGGCAGAAGTGTATCATGAGTGCAGGACCGTGGCGCAAAGTAACGCACGCGCCGTGCCTCTCGCACATCGCAGTGGTGACTCCGCTGACGTAACGAACGCTCGTGTGCCCAGCATTGGCTGTATAGCCTCTCTCGTCACGCGCGAAAAAAGAAAAATAGTTTAAAAAGTTAAAGAAAAGTGACGCGCGAAATCGCGCCGTTTAATTTTAATCCAATCTTCGGAAGTGTTTTTGTTTGCCTTTTCAACCGTTTTCCTTTTTCAAAAGTGAGACTTTGTGACAGTTGAAAGGCGCGTGATTAATTTGACAAGTTCGCAACAATTTTTAATTGTGACTCGTTTCAGAGTTGTTCTGTCAGTGTTTTCTTTTCGACTTTTCTTGAGCCTTCTGGAGCTAATATTTTATGGTAAGACCATTTTCATCGTTGTTTTTTGTATTTTATCAAAAGGTTTGAATTGACAAAGGAAGCTTTTCTTTGTGGAAGTCGATTATTAAATGCAAGTTAATTTTCAAAGATACCTTTGAAATGATGAAATTTATACTGTATACTTTAATTTATTTCTTACTGAAAAACTTAATCATCTCTAGGATTACTTTCTTTCATACTTATATTTTAGTTATGGTACTTCTTTGACGCAGCAGTATTATTTGAATCAAACAGGCTTCCAAATAATGATAGGATTTTTAATATTATTACAATGTTTTCTTTTGAATTATTATTTCATTGTTAATTCGAAATCGGTTACAGTGGTTTGGCTTGCGATATCCTAAAAATAAACCTTAAATATTATAAAATATAATAAATATAAAGAACAAAGGACTTTATCATAGAGGCTAATATGAAGAGTAAATTTTACTTAAGTTTCTTTTATTTTGATGAACTGATGAAACATTAACAACTGATTGAAAATTTTAAAATTGATGTTAATATCTAATGAAAATTATCAACTTACTATTTCAAGAAATTTTTATGTTAGTGATTAGATTTTAATAAAGAATCTATGGATCAAATGGTTTGAAAATGATTTGTTTTTATTATCCATTAAAGTAATATAGTATTTGAGTTGGTGATTAGTTTAGTTGTTCTACGTTTAACAGCACTAAATAAATTATCATTTAGCTTTCCAAGTTTTATCAATTTATATCATTTTCTGGATATATTTCGTAATTATGATTTCTGACATTATACTATACGTGTGACTTTAAATTACTTAGCGAAAATGTGAATCAGTCTACTAAATTGACGAACTTTTCCCAATACACATAGATCAAAATAAAAAAAATGAAAACCATTTTGCCTCCATACAACTTGTGGGGTCAGCTGATAGCTTTAGTATTGAAAGTTTTCTTTAATGTGGATTTCTTGGAGAGAGTCGTTTCGTTTCATGGGAAGAATTCATGGCACTATTACCCTCTACTAGTCCCATGAATCCTTCCTTTTCTTTCTTTTTGCTAGATAGTCCCTATTAACTATATAAATTAATTATTAAAAAAACAAAATACCCGACTGCACACTAAAAAATATTATTATGTCTTTATCCCGTGGGACTTTTAGGATAAAATGTATCCTATGACACTCCCGTAATCAAGACAAATCTAACGATACCTCATACATCAAAATCCAT
>OX465250.1:3395994-3558305 GCA_949987775.1 Aproaerema taeniolella | reverse complement strand
TACACAGAGGCAAGGAACCTGATGGGTGAGCAAGTGGCAATTTATCATGAGCGTCTCTGTGTTCTAACACACACTTGACTATACCAACACGATAAGAAGCAGACTCTAAATGCTATTTTAATTAAAGCCCTACCTATGTAAATGAGGAATATGGAAATAGTTTTAGTTTTCACGAAATTTCTAACAAGCGTATATAGATCGTCAATAGCCTTCAGCCTATTATATTCTCCCTTGAAATTCTTAGAACAGTCGGTTGTAGGCACAGATGTGTAGGCTTGCTCCCAGGAAACTAGCCTTGATCAAATATGTACGAAAAGTACGCAAACATTAAGTTGGAACTAGGATGAATTGCTTGTTTGCGTACCTACCAAGCTATTTACGGTATTGCTTGTGCGAGTAAAATGAGAAGATAACAATAACAAGTCAATTTGTGTTCAACTAATAGTTTTTCTATTAAACTGGGACTACATTCTGCAAATCCAAGTTTAATAAACTAAAGATAGTTTTATCTATACTAATATTATAAAAAGGGAACAAATTGATTCTTTGTTTGCATTGAATAGACTCCAAAACTGCTGGACCGATTTGAAAAATTATTTCACTATTAGAATCCTACATTATCCGTAATGGACATAGGGTACATGATTTTCTCGAATTCCCACGGAAACAAAGTCTCGGGCGGAAAGCATGGTATACATATAGACATTTGGGATTTTACTTAAACTTTTCAAACTTCATTTTAATTTACTGTAGGTAATGTATTATGCAATAAAAGTGTATAAGAGACTAAATGATATCTAATTTAAGTGTAATAAAAAGTTAAATTCAGTTTAATCATTATAGTCTGGAATTCCAAATGAACTTTATATATTCGCCGATATTAGATTACACCTTAAAAATACGGATAAGTTTCTTAAACTGGGTGAGTGTAAGGACCCCCATCAAATATTCGAAATGGCTTTCTTTATCATAAAGGTGGGTCACCTTGAGCGATGTTCAGAAGTTTTTGACAATTTTTTTGTGAAAGTAGTTTCCTAAGTAAGGTACATTTTGGTTCAAGGCAATTGACCGCGTGAGAGCGAAGCGTCTCCGTTCCAGGTTGAGCAAAAATGCTTTTGTATGTCTGTCCGGGTGTTCTCCTCTACAGGTAGCATTTCTCAAACGATTCTCGTTAAATTTTGTGAGCAAGTTTGGTTTGAGTTTGTGTCAAACGTTACATCTAGTCTGTATGTAAGTTTGATAATGGATATTTTTTCTATTTTTTAAATATTTCTCGCTCTTGACCAGAATTTTGCTCTATAATACTAAAATTATTATAGTTACTAAAACGGCAGCGAAGTGTTCTAAAAGGAGAAAGAAAAACCAAAACTGAAACCAGTTCTTGATGAATTCCGAAATAAGTTTGGGAAACTCAGCCCTTTACAATTAATTTAGCATCACGTTTCAATCTCGAATTCTTTGGATACCGTTGTCCTTTCTGCGGGCCAACTATTCGCTCAAAGACGAAGTATCTCCTTCTCACAAACGACCCAATTTAACTTTTTGAAATACTTCGACATCTTAGGAATCAAGGTATCCTTTTGCATAACAGGATTCAGCTGAGTTGTTTTCATTTTGTTAAAAAACTTCCAAGACAAAGTTTTGAAAAAGTTTTGAGAAAATTCTGTTCGGGTTAATTTGTTATTTCTGTTATAATTTTGAGCTTTTGTGTCTTCACTAAAAGGGTTTTGCTAACGAATATTTGTGGCGGGTAGAAACCTTAATATAAATAATGTGCTAGCTATATCTAAAGAGTTGTTTAGAAGATAAAGAAATGGGATACTTAATGGAATAAGAGAAACTATAGAATTTACATATCTGAGTATACTCACACACACGCAATAACATAGGTACCGCCTGGCACAAATTTACTTACAAACTTAAGCACGCACAGATACACACACACCCAAAAAAACACGCCCGCACACAAACCAATTCTATCCTCTTGTATATGTAATCGGTTTCTCGAAAAACGGCTTTAATAAATACATTATGATGGAATTCACTGGTTAGGCGCAGTTTTAGTCAAAAAGTTTACTGATCATACTTTCATTTCCGAAAAAAAAACAACCAACCAGCCCAAGCTTTAGCTCGGTCGTTAAAAAGGTTTACTTTGTTTGAATGTAGGTAGTTATATCTGGAAACAACTGAAAATCAGCACCGTGATGACTAACTTCTTTATAGCAATATGCTGAATGGAAACAAATTTTTTGGTGCATCATATTGAATATAATAATTAGTTATAAGTAATTTATTTTATTTCTAAATAAATATAAAATATTTTCTAGATAAAAACTGACTTTTTTAAAACTTTAGAAAACCTAATCACTTCTTTAAGCTAGACTTCTTTAAGCTAGATGTCTAATTTGCAGCTAGAAGCCGCAGTGCGGCTAAACCAAGGCTTAAACCGTTTAAGCGAGGTTTAAACGAATATTTAATATTAATATGGTTTGAATTAAGTTCGTTTCTCTTAACTTTACCAGGTTGCCTGCAACTATTTTGTAGTTGGCTAAGATGTGAAGCTCTCTACAAGTGAAAAATCGAAACTAACATGCAAACTTTGATAGAAATATTTACGTAAGTTTATTAAAAATTCTGAACAACTGTCAAATCTTCAGGATGTTTTTCATTATGTTTACTTTTTCTTCTTATCGTGTAGGTATAGTCAAGTATGTGGCAACCTTGGCTAACCCTGGTGTCAGAGTTTTGAAACCGCACAATGGCCTCTGACTTGGTTTTAATGACTGTAGTCAATCGACAACAGCCGGGACCGACAGCTTAACGTGCCCTCCGAAGCACGGAAACGCTCGTGATAAATTGATATTCTGGTCACCCATCAGTTCCCTGCCTATGTGTACGTTCCTTAACCTCACTGATCGGTTGAGATCAGTGAGGTTAAAGCAACGAGCGCTTTATTATGTTTACTTTAAAACAAGTTACAAAACTTAAAACAGCGGTTACGTTTAGCTTTGTAACTGGTTACGCGCCTTTAGTTACATACACGGCCGAAGTATTTTTTTAGAAACATTTCAAAACAAGAAATATCGAAATTCTAGGGATTTCAACTCTCATAAAATTTCAGGAAGATAATCGTCGATTGTTTAAGAAATTGTTATGCTATAGTAAAAAATGGAATCTACAATCCCTTGAGGTTAATAAAAAAATAATTTGTAAGCTGCTCGTAAATTTTACGATATTGAAGTAAAATTAGGCTGTCTGGCATTGTAAACCCTGTTACTCATAAATCGGAACTCTTTTATTTATTGCTGTGGTTTCATTTTCCTAACAACTAAAAGAATTGTGTGTTGAAAGGCAAAAAGTTTTGATAGAAATTTACATTTGCAATATTTAAATCTCTTTTTGGGTCTGCCCCGGCGTCTATGGCCATCCTGTGGCACCCAGTGTGTAACGATCCGTGCCCACCGCTCCTCGTGCAGATGGCGTGACGATTTGGATGCATACTATTCCAGATGGCCGGAACTTGCACAAGATCGCAAGAAATGGAAGGATGCGGGGGAGGCCTTTGCCCAGCAGTGGGATCTTGATGGCTAGATAAAAAAAAAAAAAAAATATTTAAATGGTATCTGTAGGTAGAGATATGGTAGAGATGTAAGGTAGCAAGAAGATACTAGTAATAGAAGATATATTGGACAAACGAATAACATGAATTACAGAAAAAAAAATATGCTCGCACAATAATTAGACTCAATAAGAAAACTTTAAAGTTCTGATCGATAGAAATAATTGAAGATTTTTCAACTTTTTTAAATAACTTACTTAAAGAAATTAATAAATAAAAAATAAAAAAAAATAATGTTGGCTTAGTTTCGACAGTGTTATTTTTTATGATAATATACTTAAATTGAAATTAAAGCTAAAAAAATTTAGTCTACGCGAGTATAATCTATACTAGTAATATTATAAAGAGGAAAAATTTGATTGTTTGTTTGTTTGCATTGAAAGGCTCCGAAACTACTGGACTGATGAAAAATTCTTTCACCATTAGAATGTTACTTTATCCCTGATGAACATTCTTCCAAAATTCCTACGGGAACGAAGTTCCGGGCAGAAAGCTAGTTTGATATAAAAAAATTAAGATTGAAAAAATAATGGCACTGGTGAAAACTATTCACCTAATTATTGACAAGGAACAAGTCTGTTTGTATTCAAAACCTTTTAAATAAAGTTGTTATTGTAACTAAGCGGATAGAGTTTAAAACACTTGAATACTTTAAGTACATCTGCAAAGTGCTAAGGGAAAGTGATCTAGATAAAAGCTAGGTTTTACACTCTTGAAGCTGAAAAACACTCCGAATAATTTTGTAATAAGCTTAGTGCCAATGCAAACTTAAACACATTTCAGTTTCACAGAACCAAGCTTCTGTGGAAATAGCTTTTTATTTTTATGAAAAACAGCTTTCTGCTCGAATTCTCCTTTCACGTCGAACGAAATAATAATTATTATCAAACAAAAAACCTCAAGCCCTCGAGTGGGATCGAACCCACGTCTTTCAAATTAGAGGAAAACTTAATTCTGATATCCGAAATTAATGGTATTTTATTTGAAAAATCCAGTCAGAATATAGAAAATCCTGGAAGAAGAAAGGAAACACCTGCGTCCAGCAGTGGGACACAAAACAAACTTTGCCGTGTGGTGATCGACTGAGAATAACACCACCCCATCTCGTTCCGTGGGTGTCGTAAGAGGCGACTAAGGAAACACAAATGAGACCTGCCTCCTAGTAATCCATCCCAGGCAACGACACTTCATTTTTTTTCTGAATCTGCGGTGTCGTCCTATGGTCTCATGCGGTGTGGTAGGCTCTGTAAAGGGCCGTCTGGTTCGCGACCACACCCTCCTACCGAAGTCCGACGCCAAACAGCTTGCTGTGTTCCGTCGGTGCGTGGGAGTACCAGTCCCCTTATAGGCATTTTCTGGGTTAACTCGCTCCATCGTCGACCTCATCTTTGACCTTTATGGTCAAGATGGAGGTCAAGAGTTAACCCATCTTATAATAAATAAATAAAAAACTGAATAAAAAAATAGGTACGTACAATCAAGTTTGTGGCGGACTTGACTGACCTAAGTGTCAGAGTTATCAAACCACCAAATGACCTCTGACTTTGTTTAACGATTGTAGTAAATCGAAAATAGCTGGAACTGATGACCAAACGTGCCCTCCGAAGCACGGAAACGATCATGATAATTTAGCACATCGGTGATCCATCTGCCCTCAGATTGTGGTAAGTTTGAACGTGTTTATTAAAGCCGTGTGAGTCCCCGGCAGAGTAGAATAGCACCACCCTCTTTCTTACCGAGGTGTCGTACAAGGCGACTAAGGTAAATATGCAAGCAAGTTCATCTGCACACAGAGAAGTAAAACTCTGCAATTATATCAAAACTCTCGCCAACCCGTCAACCAAGCGTGGTTATTGAGGGAGGCCCGTGCCCCAGCAGTGCGGACGTATATGGGCTGATGAAGATCAAAGCTAAATCGCTCAAGTTTTTATAGTTTTCTGGGCTTAAAGGAAACGTGAGCGTTTTAGCTTTTGTAAATACGTTCAAACTTACCACAATAGGGGTGCAGGTTCCCTGCCTTTGATGACGTTGCTTAACCTCACTGATCGGTTCCAATCAGTGAGTGCTACTGGGTAATGAGCACTGTGACGTGAATGTTGTAACGTTACATACTCAAAGTCTAAAATACATTAAACATACTTTTATCTTAAACTAGCTTCCCGCGCGGGACTTCGTTCCCGTGGGAATTGGGAAAATCATGTATCCCATGTCCATCCCGGATAATGTAGGATTCTAATGGTGAAATAATTTTTCAAATCGGTCCAGTAGTTTCTGAGCCTATTCGATGCAAACAAACAATCAAATCTTTCCTCTTAATAATATGTATAGATATACTCGTAGATACATTAAACATACTTGTCCTATAATAATGCCTTTTTCTCAGAAAATACATAAATCTTTTTACTTACGAATTGTAAACCTTTTTAATTTAATTCTTACGAATCTTATATCAAAGGTAGAGTGGAGAGTAGACAACGTAAACCTCTTAGGAGTATAAGCTGCTTAGTTTTCAAAATGCACATGATTTTCCTGCCAACGTTGGACAAAGACTTGCAAACCGGGTCCATTTGTTGGCCAAGATAAAGGCTACATTACTCTACCCCTTTACGGGATAAGAGTAGGGCTGTCAATATTGATGATTTGTTTGTTTTTAAATACATTTTACATTGGCGGTTGGGTCTACATACCTACATTGGGCAAGTGTGGTGGACTATGGCCTAAATTCCCTAGACTATGGCCTAAGGCCCATGCCCCTCTGTGGGACATGTCATATTGTGTCGTGTCATTTCAACAATTAACTTTGTCTTATTGAAGAGTTTCTTTTTAAGACATTTCATATAGTTTTCACATTTTTTATTTAAAATAATAGGGGTGTTGACAATGTTTGATTTAATGAATTATTTTATCTGAAACAAAAAATAATGCTAGAAATATATTAATTTCCGAAAACAGCATTAAAATTGGTTTATTAATGAACAAGTTATTAGCATTTATATTAACGTAAGGACTAGCTATCTCGTTTTGTGGGGAGAGCTAGCTATCTCGTTTTTACCTACGCAAACAAATGGCGGTGACGTCAAGTGCTAGTAAGTGCATCTCTTTTTCGTTGTTTGACAGTCTTTTTTATATCTCAATAGTTTTCAAAAATTATTTCGGTTTTGGGTTTTGGATTCAGTTCCTTTTTAAGATAAACAATAAAAAAAATTGTCAACATCCCTATTGTAATCACAAATTAAAATAACTTTAACAAATAATTATACACTCACCCGGTATATTGACA
Organism: Aproaerema taeniolella; assembly: GCA_949987775.1. Classification (NCBI taxonomy): domain Eukaryota; kingdom Metazoa; phylum Arthropoda; class Insecta; order Lepidoptera; family Gelechiidae; genus Aproaerema; species Aproaerema taeniolella. The sequence continues at coordinate 3,551,406 of OX465250.1, read as the reverse complement.
TAATTTATATCTCATAAAAAGTAAAAGCACTTATTCACCTCAACGTTTTTTATTAAAAAAATGTGCTAGGCGGAAAATCAGTAAAGCGTTAAAACGCTTAAAACATTAAGCGTTAAAAGATTAGCTTAAATAAATTCATCGTGAAGTAAGTAGGTAACAAATCTTGTAGAAAGACTAATTTTTTATTACAAATTTATTCTTCAGAATCAGAAAATTCCCGACCCAAATAAAAATATATTTTAAATGAAAAATGTAACTTTTATTTTTATTATTGAAAACGAAAAAAAACTCCTAAGGAAAATATGTAAAAAAGAAGAAAAAGCTATTCAAAAACATGATATGCCACAAAAATGACAGAATTAGTATTTTAAACGTTTTAAGGTTAAATTTGTTCAGTTTATGAAAAAAACTATGTCCTAGAGTTTCTTAAGTTACACACATGCTCACGCTTATGATTCGCAAGCAAAAGCAGGGCATTGTGTGGTTCTAGAACCGTAGCTTAGCATATAATTTCTTAAGTTACCTACAATTTTTAATAAAATATTTTTTTATTTTATTGAAGTTGTTAAAAACTAATAAAATAAAAATTCCTAGGCTCATCAAATTGCGCGTATTTATCATTAAAGTCGCAATATTTTGAAAAAACTTAAACAACATGAAATATCCAATCTTCTTGTTATCGTGTAGGTAGGTATAGTCAAGTGTGTGGCGAACTTGACTAACCCTGGTGTCAGAGTTTTCAAACCGCCAAAAAAATGAAATAATCCAAAAAAAATAAAATATCCAATTATAAATTATTTTTTTCTAACATTCTTTATCTAAAGCCACGCACTTAAAAGGGAGCTTTGGTTTAATCGCATAAATTCTGTAAAATAACCCTCCAATAGATTGTATCACGGAGTAGCAAAAAGGTAAGCTTGGTAATTATGATAAACAGAGATTGCCGGCTTCGGTAACCCTAGCAAAGGCGTCTCAGAATGGGCTCTTCTGTCTTTATGGCGGCGATATTTTTAGAATATGCGTCTTTACATACCTTTGCTATATTTTCATACCTTCGGCTTTCCGTAGGTAACGATGTGTGTTTTTAGGTCACCTCTGTATGACAATTTGAAGTTGGGAATTAATGTTGTGAGGAAATTTTGTAGACACGGGCAACTTTGTGAAAATAAAATTGTTTTATTATTAAAAAAATATGCACTACACACTCAAAAGCCCCCATTAAGATTTCCCTTTGTGTCAGGAGTCAGAAACATACACAGAGACTGACACGAACATTCACGCTCCGAGAAAAAACATTTTTTTTACATTTGCTTTAAAAATATATTCTTCCCGACCGACCGACCGGGAACCCAGCCCAGAACCCGTCGATCAAGAGGCAACGTCACTACCTCTCGACTTATTGCTGCGAAAATAGACTCCCAATCGCAGAAGCGTCCAATACATCTAATTCTACTAATACTGTCACTTTCCTTCTTGTTGACGTAAACAAGGATGGCATTATATTTAAAGAAGCTCTGACTTTAATAAACTTTTCAGCAACTGAGTGTATAAATTGTAAATTGTGAAATAAGGATTCAAGTTTAATGACATTAATCTGATATGAAAACATCACAAGAGGTCAGCGAGTACGACGATGATAGTGTGCGTAATGCGCCGCGGACCTATGTCATAATGTCAACATTGACAACGCCAGAGGGCGAGCAAGCCTTTGCGCGGGGCCCTCACGCAATCAAAGTGTAATTTCACTGTCAGCCGAGTGGCGCGCCGTGCGAGTTTGTCTCGTGCTCGAGCTGCTGTATTATAATAAAATAACAAAGACTGGAATTCGTAGCTAATTCGTAGTTTCGTAGCTTATAACACCTAATCTCGTAGCTTATTGGCGTCTCTGTAGCTTAACAACTTGTATACAAAATCGATTTTTTACCCTAGATATCTAAATTGTATACCGTTATTCTAACAGAACATAAAGTTATGTAAGTAAAAACCTAGAAAAGGTTAGTTTCTTTCCTTTATTTAAGAAAAACTACTGGCGAAACCCACAACATGACTCTTTCTTTACACAAAAGGAGAAATATTATTCCACATCCCCTTAACAAATGACCAAGGCACTTATATCTTTGCGTCTGTGTCTTCTTTTGTTCAATATCTTGGCATCGTACGAAAGGCCATTTCGGGAATCGTTCCAAGCACTCTTTAAATATGTATAAAGTCATATAAAACCATGTTGTTTGTGTTCGAATAAAGGTTCAGTTCTGTTGAAGATAGTTTCTGTTTCGGTTTTCGTATCTGAATATGGTTATTGTATACTATTGGGTTCATGGAATGTTTTATTTGTGAAATTTAAATTTTCTGTTGCTGAATGCAAAAGGCACATCCGATGAAAGATAAATTTATTATTCTGTTTCTTGAACTAAAAGCAAATTTCGCCAGTTGACGGCTAGTTTAGTTAAGTAGTAATGGGGCTGCCTCCTGATCGACGGGTTCTGGGTTCAATTCCCAGTCGGGGCAAAAAACTGTGTAAAAGGCAGATGTTTGTTCTCGGGTCACGGGTCTTCGTGTCTTTCTTTGTGTATGTGCCAAGGGACCCACCACGTAAGGAAAATCCTTAGTATGGGCCTTTGAGTGTGTAGCGGTAGCGTCTGTTAGGTTATTATTAGCAAAGCCAAAAATAGCTTTATTTATAAAGAACATTCAGCATGTTACCTAAAATAAGACAAAGAAGTGAATTACATTAGCATTAGATTACATTTTATCGTGGGATTGTATCGTAGGCGTCAAAGATGACAACCTATTACTCGTGTTCCATCCTTTGAGTATGTAGTATTTGTTTATAGTTCCATCCAACCGTGTGGTGATCGGTTGAGAATAACACCACCCTATCTCTTTCCGTGGGTGTCGTAAGAGGCAACTAAGGAAACACAAATGAGACCTGCCTCCTAGTAATCCATCCCAGGCAACGACACTTCATTTTTTTCTGGATCTGAGATGTCGTCCTATGGTCTCATGCGGTGTGGTAGGCTCTGTAAAGGGCCGTCTGGTTCGCGACCACCCTCCTACTGAAGTCTGACGCCAAACAGATTGCTGTGTTCCGTCGGTGCGTAGGAGTACCAGTGCCTTTATAGGCATTTTCTGGGTTAACTCGCTCCATCGTCGACCTCATCTTTGACCTTACGGTCAAGATTGAGGTCAAGAGTTAACCCATCTTATAATAAAAAAAAATCCCATAAGTCTTTGTATGTCAAGTCGAATGACAAGTATTTTTTTTTAAATTTCATACAGGTTTCTTGGCAAAAGATGGACAGTTTTATGGAGAGGGTCATTCCATAAAGTTTTGAAAACTAATTTAAAATCACCTCTTATAGCGCTCCCAAAACTCTTAAAAATTTCCTTAAGCTATGTATATTATCTATATCCAGAACTTGCATAAAATCGCAAGGTGTGAAAAGATGCGGTGGAAGCCTTTGCCCAGCAGTGAGACCTTACAAGCAAAGAAAAAATAAATATATTAAAAATAAGTTTCATCTAAATTGATTGTATATTTCAGGCGTGAAAACGTAGCAGACAGACAGAGTTACTTTTGCATTTATAATATTAGTATGAATTTACCCGAAAACCCATAAATATACCATCAACCATATAAATTAAGAAAACCATATCACTGAAAATAAAAAGATAACTCTAACCACTATCCGAACCGCTTGCCCCCGTAAAAAACTCAATTGCTTCCGTTTGATAAAACCTACGTTTTGCAGAATTCATTCTTTTAAATATTCTTTCTGAGAGGATTAAATGGTTAAGTTTTTTCTTCAGAATATCTAAATTAGCAGGTAAAATTCTGGAATTCTGACGTTTTATTTTAACACTTCATTTTAAGGGTCTGAATTTAACTGTAAAAGTTAATTAAGAAGTTGATGAAGTTTTTTTTAAATACGAGTTTTTGTGGCTATAGCAATTCTCGAGTTGGTTGTGTTTCGTAAATACGTAAGTTTTGCTTAAAAAACTGTTAACGAAAACACGGAAGTTCTCATGTTTAATAAAAATTAGATTTTTTTTAGTAACCTTAGCTTACACTTCTGAGAACTCATCTATCGTTTTAAAAATATCCTACTGATATTATAAATGCGAAAATTTATAAGGATGTATGGATGTTCGTTACTGTTTTACGCTCAAACGGCTTGACCAATTTTGATAAAATTTGGTATGGAGGTATCTGAAACCCTGAAATAACACATAGGCTACATCATTTTCCCAAATTCTTATGGGAACGAAGTCCCGGGCGAAAAGCTAGTAAAACAATAAACGCAACACACTGAATAACTAAAGAATTTAAAATTTTGATTTTTTTTTTCAAAATTTAAAATTCTTTATTGCATCGTAAGCTTTTTTTAAAGATGTAACAATAATAAATGAAGCTCATACACGAACCCCGTTGGGCCACCACATGTTTTATTTTTATTTTACTTATTCTAATATCTATTATAACTATCTTATAAAAACTAAAACTATTTTCTATATCTTATACATTTATCTTATATTTCCCTCAATTTTATTTTCTGTTTTAAATTCTTATTTTTTTTTATACACGAACACTATATAGTATAGGTATTTAAATATTTAGAATTTATCTTTGTAAGATTATATGGATTTTATATTTACTTTTAAGAGTTAAGAGTTTGCCGGAACTTTTTTAACTACCGATAAAAATAGGGGTGACATAAGTTGTATGAGTAATTGAGTATATCTGTGTATTTTTATGTCTGTGTATCTGTCTGTGGCATCACAGCTCCTAAACGGATGGACCAACTTTGATGAGTTTTTTTTGTTTGAAAGTTGACGTGATTGAAATTGTTGTAAGCTACCCACATTTTAACAAAATTGTTTCAGCCGTTTAAAAGTTAGAAGCTTTGAATATCGAGGGTGGTATTATTTTTCAATTTTATAATTATCACAGTTAAAGAAATTTTTAAATTAAAAACTTTTTTAAATTATACAGAAATTATTTCTAAAAGTAATATTTTTAATTTGTTTTTAACTAATTACTAATCACATTGTTTTTTTAAGAAGCTTGGGAATTACAATTCAGTTTCTGGTTACAACTATAAAGGTAGTTAAGAAAACATAGCGTTACTTTTCTTATTAATTAACTTATGAATACACATAATAAAGATAAATCTCTCAGTTCATTCGTGTTTCGAAGGGAGGCCCGTGCCCCTCGGTGGGGACGTATATGGGCTGGTGAAAAAAAAACATTATTAAAATGTTGCTTCTTAAAAATTATAACTCAAGATGATTCAGAGTGACTATAACATTTAAATTAGCATTAAATTTAATGAACGTTTCTGCAACTGAGTGAAAGTCTACTCATAATTTCGAATTACCAAAACATTACTATCTCTCCACACATTCATTGTACTCATCATTCACGATAAGTACCCCTACATTAAGATTTTCTGCACTATTACGTATCTTACCCCATTAGTTATCCAGTCACCCCTATGCAACCCTTACGACTATAAAACATTCTGTCAACCCCTCAGCACGCCACTACCGATTGGCTAACAACCACCAATCACAGAATTAAGAGCTCAGTTATCACGAAACTAAAATATAGATGGAAAATAGTAGGTAGACAGTTTTAGGGTCTGCTACGCTGGCATACTGGCTCAATTTTTGACCTCATCTATCTTCTTCTTCTTATCGTGTAGGTATAGTCAAGTGTGTGGCGAACTTGGCTATACCTGGTGTCAGAGTTTTCAGACCGCACAATGGCCACTGACTTGGTTTTAACGACTGTAGTCAATCGACAACAGCCGGTACCGACAGCTTAACGTGCCCTCCGAAGCACGGAAACGCTTGTGATGAATTGCCACTTTGATCACCCATCAGGTTCCCTGGCTCTGTATACGTTGCTTAGCCTCACTATGGCCTCAGTCAAGACTTAACCCGTCTCATAATAAAATAAAACAAAATGTGCGCACGTGACAATTTTGTCTTAATGTATCTCGATTCGACCTTTCGTTCTACGCCTCAGACAGAGCCAGTAGGGTTCGTGCAACTATGCATTACACGAACCCTGTTGGCTCTATTCATAAATATAAACAATTTCCGCCAGAAGCGTAGTAAAGAAACGACCAAACCATGCCAATTAAATTTATTTCTTTGAAAAATGGTATCCAATATATTTGCCAATGTCTGAGTATTTTAATCAAAATTAAAATATAGAATGGCGAAGTTACCAATACGAAGTAGAGAAATCCTTTATAGGTTGTAGTACGTCAGAGTCTCGTTTGTTATTGATCAGCAGGGTGCACCACTAGCAGGTAAGAATGACGATTTTGGACCAATAAGATGTTATGATCCCACACATTCAACCAAACCCCAGGGCCCCGATTCTGTAACTTCAGTTGTGTGTCGATGACAAAATGATTAAAAAATAAATCATATTAATAAACAGAGTTATTACTATATACTATCTAATAATTTTACTTATTCTATTTACAATATTACATTACTAACTATATGTGTATTTTACAATTTAAACTTTTATATATTCACGCACTGACACACACACGCACACACACATACACACACACACACACACACACACACAAACACACACACTAACACATACACACATATGCACGTTCTCGCATGCACATGCTGCTAAATGGCAAGAAGCTAAGTGAATATTTATATTTGTTAACTACTTTGTGATTTAAACTTAAACTTAAATGTAAGTAGAATCATTGTGAGCGGAGCTTCTTAACACAGGCTTTTTGCTTAAAAAGTAGTTTGTTACATTACTGTGTTATATAACAATAAACATTTTTGATTTTTGATTTGATTTTGATGGAATAGTCGCCATTTTATCCGTTCAGGTGGTGAAATTGAGAACTATTCAAATTTCATAGATCTAATGACGGTTGCTTTGACTGGTGGCGCAACCGCCAACTGAATTTTCAGTTGCCAGTTAATTTGCAACTTTGCGTTCGGTGGCGGCGGCGCTGCTGGTCGAGGTAGCTGTCAGCAATTATATGAATATTAAATAGTTCTTAATTTCGACACCTGAACACATATAATAGCCTCTCTTCCATAGACACACAAATGAAGTAACAGAATTAGGGCCTGGGCCCTGGTCGTATAAGGGCAGGGAACTCTGACTGCCTTACCACAAGAAAGTAGACTAATTTAACAGATTTTTCAATAAAGTTTTATGAAGTTTTTAGTAACATAAGATTTAGAGCCCTGCTTCACAACAAGAAAGCTAACTACAAATTAATTAGATAAAATAACCATATGAAACATCACTCTATCACTCTACATGTGAACAAACATTGGTAAAAAGATGTCAAAGCTTTGTTGTTCTCAAATTATTATAGGTTTTTTTTTTTTATTACAAGATGGGTTAACTCTTGACCTCAATCTTGACCATAAGGTCAAAGATGAGGTCGACGATGGAGCGAGTCAACCCAGAAAATGCCTATAAAGGCACTGGTACTCCCACGCACCGACGGAACACAGCAAGCTGTTTGGCGTCGGACTTCGGTATTGCAGGTATTGCAGTGTATTTCATACTCGTCAAGTTGCTCTTGGGAAAAAAACAAAAAAGTGGACCACATCTTGTCAAGAATTTAACTAATTAGTTTTTAAAAGGAAACTCACTCTATTCATTCGTTCATTTTGACGGCCAGTTTGGTCGAGTAGTAGTGACGCTGCCACTTGATCTACGGATCCTGGGTTCGATTCCCAGTCGGGGCAAATATTTGTGTAAAAGGCAGATGTTTGTTCTCGGGTAGTGTGTGTTTGTGTATGTTCCAAAAGACCCACCTACGACCACGACACAAGGGAAAATTGTAGTGTGGGCCTTTGAGTGTGTGTGTTTACATCAAACGAAAATTGTCATCGTTACAATTAGTACATAAATTAAAAATATTGTTGCGGCTTACTATATTTTATTTTATTTTTACCGACTTAAAAAAAGGAGGAGGTTCTATGTTCGACTGTATGTATTTTTTTTATGTATGCTCACCGATTTCTGCACCAATTATGGACCGATTTTCAAATTTCGTTTTTGTTCGAAAGAGTATACTCCAGAGATGGTCCCATTGTAACCAGATCAGGATCTGGTGATTTAATCCCAGGGAAATCGAGGGAAACTCTCAAATTAAATAGGCACTGCCATTGTTTCTCACTTACTTTCAGTTATATGCACTAATTATAGAAAAATAATTTACTTTTTACAACCAAAAAAAACTTCAAAAAGCGAGAAATAAAAATGTTGCATTTAGAGGGCTACGTGCCTACTAATCTGTTTGAAGTCGGTGCAAAGGCGGATGTACGTATAGCCTATCAAACTTATTGGGTCAGTTTTTTTTTTGTAAAAAGTTATTAATTATGAAATTTACTCTAACATACTCGTATATCCTTATACTGTTTCAAAAACATCAATTGCATGATATCCTGGTTCCAATCTGTGTCAATAAAATGTATAAATGATAATGGTTTTAATCACGGAATGGTTCCAACGTTTCAAATGCTTATTCAGTTACTGTATATTTATATTATCAGTTATTTTGTATGTGAAAACACAATACATCAATTTAGTTATTTAATCGTATGGCGATCATGCATTGTAGGCATATAAATTATAAGCTTAGGTACGTAATAACAATTATAAATTTAGGTCCAGGTCACGCAACCATTCAACCACCTCAGGCGTTAATCTAAACAGATCCCCCGACTCCCCCCTATAGCATCGCAGTGGGCATCGTTGAACGATGTGCTCTACGGTTTGGTCCTCCAACCCACAATCGCATAAAGGACTGGCTACCCATCCCCATTTGTGCTTTAGATAGTTGCATCTGGCATACCCTGTGCGGATTCTGTTGAGGCGGCACCAAAGTTTTCTCGGAAGCGAGAATCCTTCAGGTTTTTGGGTAGGATCCGCTATAGAAGTGCAGTTTCCATCAGTCGCCATTGCCCATTCGGTCTTCCAGCCTCCCATCACCGTGAAATTACTGCGCAGCAGTTTTCCCGCGGCTACGCATGCTGGTCGGCGTGATTTGAGTCTTTGAGTTGGGGGTTCGGTGAACTCTTTGTAAGCTGGTAATTTGGGGTGGCTCACTATCTTCTCCGCTTCCCTGACGAGTGCTCCTTTTCTTCGCAGCTGAGGTGGGGCGATATGGCTCAACACGGGCAACCAATGTGTTGGGGTGGGTTTTATTGTCCCGGAAACACACCTCATTGCATCGTTCAACCTCGTGTCAATTATTTGTGAGTGTGCACTCTCGCACCAGACGGGTGCACAGTACTCTGCTGCAGAGTAAACGAGGCTGATTGCCGTAGTTCTTAGGACGTCGGCAGATGCACCCCAGGATGTGCCACTCAGCTTGTGTAAGATGTTGTTGCGTGTGGCGACTTTCAGAGATGTTTTCATAAGGTGTTGTTTATACGTCAAAGCTCTGTCAAGGGTGACTCCGAGGTATTTAGGGTGCGGATTAGATTTTAGGGCTTGGCCCTCGAATTTTACATTTGACTGGTAATTCGCTTGTTTGTTATTTAGGTGAAAACACGAGGCCTCAGTTTTACTAGAGCTAGGTATAAGCCTCCACGTGAAAAAGAATTTTGTCAAGTTTTCAAGATCTGCTGTAAGGACATCCTCCGCTTCCTTGAACTCCTGACTGCGAGCAACCAGCGCAATGTCGTCCGCGTATATAAATTTTCGAGATGAGGTTGCGGGTAGGTCATGGATGTACAAATTAAATAGGAGTGGTGCCAGCACTGAGCCCTGCGGCAGACCGTTGTTTAGTTTCCTCTTCCTGCTTACTGTGTCTCCGAGATGGACCTCAAAAAATCTTTCACTCAGCATGTTGGATATAAGAGCAGCTATCTCCTTAGATGGTACGACGGAAAGTAGTTTAAGTATGAGTCCGTGCCTCCAAACAGTGTCATATGCAGCAGTTAAGTCGATAAATACAGCAGTAGATTTAAGTTTCTTTTGGAAACCGTCCTCAATGTGTGTTGTGAGGGCCAGTACTTGGTCGGTGCAGCTACGTCCCTGTCGGAAGCCAGCCTGGTCTTGTGGAGTAGCAGCTTCGATGTATGGCGCTATTCGCGTGAGGAGTAGTCTTTCCAGCAGCTTGTAGGTGCAGCTGAGGAGAGCAATTGGCCGATAATTTTCAGGAAGTGATTCGGTTTTGCCGGGTTTTAAAAGTGCGATGATCTTTGACAATTTGAATTCTGCAGGTAACTGATTCCTTGCTATGATGTTTGAGAAAAAGACAGCCAGCCAGCTGACTGCCACGGGGCCCATGTTTCGAATGAATTCATTATACATACCATCCGGGCCTGCTGCTTTTCCGGGTTTGAGGTTTTTGATGGCTGTAACTGTTTCCGAGATGTTAAACGATCTTGTGAGGTGACTGTTCGCAGGCGTGTTGCGCTTGAGCATAGTTAACTGTTTGCGGACACGTTTGGTGGCACAAGTGTCGCGCTTGGTCCTAGTTAGTTCCACCATCCTGTTGGCTATGGCATCGGGGTGAACCTTCGCATAGGTCTTTTGGCAGGTCTTTTTACCAGTGAGCCGGTTTAGCACCCTCCAGGCACTACGGCTGGAAGCCCTAAAGTCCATTCCTTCTACGGTCTCAGCCCACTTATTTTTCCTATTCTCATCCAAAGACTTGAGAAGCTGGGCCCCAGTGTCATGATCGCCGGATGCTTGGTAATCCCGGAACAAGGATTCACTCAGGTCATTCCAGCCAGGGATGTATTCCTTCCTGTAACCTCTTGGAATGGCGTACTTGGCTGCGGAAAGTACAATGTGAGCAAATTTAGTGTAGTTAATAGGTTGAGGTTCAAGTTTTGCGTTTTCAAGGCTATTGTCCAGTCTTTTCCGAAAACTTTCCCAATTTAGTTAAATCAATTTAGTTACTGGGCGTTACGTTTCCCATTCGTTATGCTTATTATAATTTTAGGTTATGGTTGGGTTAAGGGTTCATATCTACAAAATTATTAGCTTCTCTACGTGAAACTCGTGAATGTTTCTATAATTTAGTTGAAACCAGCAGAAATGTATTTTTAAACCCCGAAAAAAGAGGGGTGTTCTAAGATTGACGTGTGCGTGTATCTATGTGACGCGTGTGTATTTATGTTTTATTTAGGGCCTTTTGTTATTTATGTTCTTGAGAATTTATATTTTAATGAAAATTTTTAACGTGATTAAAGCACTAGCAATGAAATTCAATATAGAAGAGAAGAATAGAATATAACACATTTTTATCCAGTAATAATACACCAAATATACAAATATGCCAGTAGAGTGCTTCTAAAATGGATTTTAAAAAGCACGCGTATTATCAACTAGCAAAGCTGCGGGTTGCTGGTGTAAAGAACTTTTTTAGTCACTCATTTTATTCTCTAAATCGTTGACTTTCTGAGTCTAAGGTCTTTGGCTATGCATTTTTTATTTTGTTAAACCCATTTCGACCGCTTAGGGGATGATTTTCGAAAAACCACGAAACACGTGTGCATTTGTTTGTTTTAACGTATATCTTGACGAACAGGTCAAAATATCCAACATTGTTTTCTCCATATAAACTTTAAACCCTCATTCACCCCCTTGAGGGTTGAATTTAAAAAAATCCTTTCTAATTGCTTGCCTACTTTATAAAAGACACCTTTTCACCAAATTTCAGCTTTCTAGGTCTAAGAGTTTGAGCTAGGCGTTGATAAGACAGTGAATCAGGACCTCCAATTTTAAACACAAAAAATATAATATAGTTAATATTCAAATAACAAATCTAAATAAATAAAATGTATAGGAGATAGATAAATTATAGTTTACTAGCTTTAAGCCTTGCGGCTCCGCCCGCGTGGACTACAGAATCTATTGTGCCCAGCTGCGGGATAAAATGAATCATATTTCCTTTTCCAAGTTCTAATATATCTCTGTACCAAATTTCATCGAAATCGGTTTGGTAGTTTAGGCGAGAATGCGTAACAGACAAAGAGAGTAACTTTCGTATTATTTTTTTAACTTAGTTAATTTGACTTCCTACTAAGTAGTAGGAAAATAGTTAGAAGTTTTGAGTTAGTCCAACTACACAAAAATTTCCAACTCAAAACTCAAAAGCACATCAAGGTAAACATTTTGTACAGTTCTTAAGTCGTGAGCATAAGAGTTAAAATCGCATTTCATCTCTCAAGCATTCTTATAAGCTCCTTGTGTATATCCACTTGCACTTCCTCAAGAATATATTCAGAGTAAGTAGATACAAAAGTTCTTACATCTTCTAATCTTCAGTACGTTCTTGGAGCAAGAAGCGTGAAAAGCGGCAACATTATCGTTACTCCTAAAGTACGCTCTCTCTCTCATACACAGCTTCATGCTTCGTTTGCCGTCTCTTTCTTTTACAAAAGAGAATCACTTTGCTAATGTTTATACGGAAGATAAAACAGACTTTAACGTTTAGAACGAAAAAGCTTCATTGTTTTAAAGTTTAAGGACGAAGTGGTGAATTGGGTCAAACATTTAGTCACAATTGTTTTTAAACACCCTCAAAGGCCCACTCTAAGATTTTTGACGATATCCTGGGTCCCTTGAGAACATAAACAACATCTGCTATTTTACACTTATGTTTGCCCAGACCGGGAATTGAACCGGGCACCATCGATTAAGGGGCAGCGGTGATCAATCATAGTAAAATAACTCAATAAAAGTTAATTAGTAATCTTAAGAGATTCCCTTACTAGTAAAGACTTCTACAAAAAAAAACCTTTCTTTATTATCTTTTTTTTTCCCACAGTAAAATAAACCTTCCCTATTGTGTAAGTAGGTATAATCAAGTATGTGGTAAATTTCATGGCCTTTGACTTGGTTTAACGACTGTAGTTTATCGACATCAGACGGGACCGACGGCTTAACGTGCTCTCCGAAGCACGGAAATGCTCGTGATAAATTTCCACTTTGGTCACCCATCAGGTTCCTTATCTATATGGTTTGCTTAACCTCACTGATCAGTTGTAATCAGCGAGCGCCACTCGACTATTATTTTATATAGTAAATAACGAAGGGATAGAAATCATCCACTGATCGTAAAAATTCAAACTAAAAACCTCAACAAAAAATTTTTGTTACTTAATTCAAAATAGTTGTAAAGAACTTGTAAACTACTAGAAAGGTATACTAGAATAAAAGCTAAAAACATTATTTCAACTACAGCCTTTCCACACAATAAAGTGCCTTCGTAACTAATAAAACAAGAATACGGCAAGTTTTTTCAGTATACACAAGTGGGAGTCGAAGTTTTTATGTTTGGGACGCCGCAGATAACTTTTCGTATGTCTGGAGCGCAATGGCCTCTCTTTTGTCAACGAAGGCATGAAACTAAACGGCATTTATTTAGATAAAAGAAATATTTAGTCTGGCAAGCTTTAATTTTCATGTCAGTTGCAGATGTGGATATCAAAAGAAAATTGTGAAACAAAATGTTTCAATTTCACCAATGAAACTATAATCATTTAGCCTTTTCCCGCGGCTTCGCTCGAGCAAAGAACTCTTTTGGTCACCCATTTCATTCTTGACCCCTTAGGGAATTTTAAACGGCTGAACCAATTCTGATCAAATATAACTAAGAACCATCTCGGTCACGTCAGCTTTTCAACAAAAAACGGTTCATTCGTTTAGAAACTATGATGTCACAGATAGACACACAAATACATAGATACAGAGATGATACACAAACACACAGATACGCAGAAACCCACGTCAAGCTTAACACCCCTTTTGTCGAGGTGTTCAAAACAATCTAAAAAATAATAGCTTTATCAAAAGCTTATGTCTATTCCAATGTTTTAAAAAATCCGTGTTCGATTTGTAGAACTACGAGTATTTGTTGTTTGGAACAAAAGCGAATGCAACTTTTTTTATTTTTTCACATTTCTTTTATGTTTTCCATGCTATTTTCTTTATTTTTCACTACATATTTTAACAGATAAATTGATAATTGATCATTAGAGTTCCGGATTAATTACGAACCCTTATAGTTTCTGTCCGCAGCTTTTCTCAGGGACCCTTGTTACTACAAAGCTGAAAGGCACGGTTATAAATATTGATTACGCAAACAAAATATTAAAACAACAATTTGAAAATAAAATAAAACCGGGTACTCCCATAGACGTAAAGTAGGTAACCTACCCGTGGATTAATAACACATAGGCTACATAATTATTTTAAGTCTCACAAGAACGTAGTCCCGGGCAGTAAGACAGTTATGAATAAAAATACAATAAACTAGAAGATAAAGCGATGTAGGGAGTACTGTTGCGATTCTATATATCTCACGTTAACCGTCTACTTTGAAAGCATTTAACCGAAGGTTCGATCTTCAAACTGATTCGGGTCATATCGCGCCTTTTTGTATTGAATGACATAATCCCTTCCGCAGCTTCGGCCGTGCAAGTTAGGTTTCTCTTAATAAATACCATAAAGTGATTAACTACCTTTTCCTGGTCTCAGCAACCGATCCAGATTACCAGCTCCCTCAGAGCTATGCTGTAGCACCTACAGCTACACACAATTATATTACAATTTGTAAAGTGTAAAGTGAAGCGATGACTAAATTGGATAACGGAGAGTGCCTTTCTGGCAGCAGCTAAGGAATAAGTTTTTGACTCAAAGCCCGTATGGACGAAGTTAGCACGCAGCTATCTATAGGTCGTGTAATGACGAAATCAGGAATTTCAGTAAATAAAAAATAAAATGATCAATAAAATTTGTTTTAATTCTTAATTCAAAAAACTGTCTTCTTCTTCTTATCGTGTAGGTATAGTCGTGTGTGGAGAACTTGACTAACCCTGGTGTCAGAATTTTCAAACCACCAAATGGCCTATGACTTGGTATAAGTGATCATTAGGGTTCCGGACTGTGATTTTATTTATTTCCCCGGGGATTTTACGAAATCCATGATTTAGTCTACGAAATATACACTACATGAGATAAACTCCTCAAAAATGATGTACATTTATTTTTTACTATTCATCATCATATAGCCACTAAACAAAGGTCAAAAAAAATATCTCATTGTCAAATTTGAAAAAAAAACCTGGTTGGTAATGTAAAAATTAATAGAAACTGAAATCTTTTATTATTTGCAGTCATGAATATCTACTCAGTTCATCAATAGGATTATTTCCATACAACCATTGGACGAATGCCAATCAAACGCAAAAAAAAACGCACAGATTTCCTCACTTACAGAGTTCTAAGCTGTGTTTCCTTCCTCTCTCCCGCAAGGAAGTGTGCTTGGTTCCGTCCATTAAACAATAGTACCATTACATTTCCACGCCGAGGAAATGAAACGATTTGTCGACGTCTTGCCCCGTGTAAACAAGACGGATTGCACCGCGATACGTCATATTCCCCCAACCTTTATATAAATAGAAACTAACCAATTTATCAATTACAAAGACGTCCCATTTCTCTTCTCTGTATTTGCGGTTTTCGCGGTAAATTTGTTTTATGAAGTGGATGTTATTTAATCATGTTTTTTGAGCAAGAGCTTTTCGTACTAGTTCTATATTGCGTTTTTGTTTTTTTACTTACACTCACAATAATTTTCCTAACTAACACTGCTTATACAATGCTCATAAATACCGAAATCGAAAATTTACAAAAATTTAGACTAAATTCACAGTTCAGTATGTCCTGTTAATTATATAAAATTTACATTTTATAACACTTATAAATAAATAAAAATTTAAAATTTTCGATTTTCTTTATCACTAAAAAAATTTGAAATTGTCTTACTTTCTATTAAAAAATTTCTGATTATCTATCAGACAGGCAGCCATGGGAATAAACTGCTCAGCTCTCGAGTTATTTCAGATTTAGTTAAAATTAGTAAATAAAAAAGTTTGTAATGCGATTTAAAAGAGCAACCTCAGAGTTTCTTGCCTGTTCTTCTCTGAGGAAGACTGCACCTTTGCGAATAGGCGTAGAGTCAGTAGTAGTGTATGTATTTAAATCGTTTTATGTATTTTTGTATGTATTTAATTGTAATCTTAACTTATTTTAAGTGGCATCCTGAATGTCCTATAAAATAAAGATTTTTTCTATTCTATTCTTTCTTTAAACTATCACATCAGAAACCAAAATACATACAGAAAAAGTTCCAGAAGCTTAGGCTTTGTGATGATAAAAGTAAATATTTTAGAGTTCTTTGTCTACTGCTTTGTTTCTATTTAATACAGCTAACTTTCAGAACTTTTCGATATCTTGTTACTTGTTAAGAGGACTGACAACCGGATGACAGCCTACCTTTTGTTGTATTATACCCCTCAAAGAAATGAGATCAGCGTTTCATCTTGTTACACTAACATTAAAATATTCTTGTTCCAGTGAAAATTTGACCAAGCGAGCGATGCGAGCGATGCGAGCGAAGTGTGTCTTTTGCAGCTTGGGCGTAAATGATTTTGTATACAGGGCTTTAGGTATCTTTCTTTCAACCTCTCGGATGGTTAATCAGCCCATAAAACTGAACAACTTCCCCAAGGAACATACTCGTAGGTCAAAATACGAAAAAAAAATTGATCTCCCATACAAAATGAATGAAGTTTGTATGGGAACTCAATTTTTTTTTCGTATTTTGACCAATATTTCTATATTCCTTTGTATTTTAACCCTATACTTGGCACCGATTTTAAGGTGTGATTTTGGTTTATTTGATAACAGTTTTTATTTTCTATGTAATTACGGAGCTCATAAAAAATATTTGAAAAAATCCTATATAAATAGTTATTGTAATATAGCATGTCTCTTATTATGCACATTGCCAAGTTGTCTGATGTAGACATGTGCGCTGCGCCGGCGCGCCGCCGCCGCCGACCAATCATCCCCCGGCGTCGCCGCCGCCTTTTTGAGACGGCGTGGACGATTGGCGAGGTGGCTTCACGTCAATCGCCACTGGCGTATTATTTTAGTTCGTTTAGTCTACATTTGGCAGATGCTATTTTGACGAATTCCACGTAAGAGAAAGCAGATCTCTTCGCATCTCTTTTCGCAAGCAATTTTTTTATGGACTCTGCCTCTCATCAGCCGCCGTCAATACCTCACTATGACTTCTCAATGCCGGAAGTCACGATACATAATAAAGAGGTTCGCGGAGCACTAAAGAGTCTAGACGTGAATAAAGCTAGCGATCCATATGCATATGCTCTGCTCTGAGGTATTGTGGTCCTGAGTTGTCTCCTGTACTGACATTCTCCCTTAAGACTAAAACCGTACCCAAATCTTAGAAGCTTGCTAACGTGCAACCAGTACCCAAAAAGGGTAGTTGTGCCGACCCCTGCAATCACCGAATTATTGCCATCACCTCCATAAAGGGTACTAAATAGCAAGCTGCTGACTTACCTAGAAGATAACGACTTACTCAGTGATTGAATATGGCTTTCGCCTGGGACGATCAACAGGGAATGTACTAGTATATGTCACGCACTGCTGGGGCTATGTTATCGAGAAACATTGTGAAGCTCACGCCGTGTCCCTAGATATCTCGAAGGCATTTGACAGGGTTTGGCATGCAAGTCTGCTAAGCAAGCTTCCTGCGTACCGAGTCCCTGCCGACTTCTGTGACTGGATAGCTGACTTCCTGAGAGAACGGTTGATCCGAGTAGTCATTGGAGTTCTTCAGGGGTCCGTTCTCTCTGCGACCCTTTTCCTGCTGCTTTTGCAAGGAGTTGTTGCATACGTAGATGACAGTACAGTCATGGAAAGATACCTGTCCGGTCCAGGAGCTGGTGGGGATGAAATTGTCTCAGAAAGGAGAGCACTGGTAGAGCGAGTAAATTCAACCTTAAGTCTTGTCTACCGATGGGGTGACAATAATCTGGTTAATTTCAACGCCACCAGAACACAGGCGTGTCTGTTCTGCGGAACGGGGTCCATTTACTCTGACTCCTACTTTTCGAGGTACATCTGTTCCTGTAACCAGTGAGTTGTCTGCCAACCTAGACTTCGGCACCTCCATCGAGTCCAAAGCCCAAACTGCGGCCAAGAAGCTGGGCATCCTTAACAAGGTTGAACGGTACTTTACGTCCGATTAACTCCTGTCCCTCTATAAGGCACAGGTACGATCGTGCATGGAGTATTGCAGCCACCTTTCTGATGGTTCAACCAAATACCAACTAGCCGTATTGGACTTCGGAGAGAGTGCACAGGAGCTGCATGAACTTATTCTGCCTGCCCTTTTCCAGACGTACTGCAGGGTATCACCCTTACCTTATCGAGATCCCACGGCGCTTTTTATCATCTTTTATATTGCGCTCTAAATTTCCGAGCTCATGTAACCCAGGCCTCTTTAAAGTTCGAGTGAATAGGTATTTTCTGGGTGAGCTTGCTTCAGCCATGATGATCATTGGAAGCAGCAACGGAGTAGAATTTGTCAAAAGAAGAATCTCTCGAAATAAGAATCTTTCAAATGTTGACTAAACGTATGGAATGTTGTTTCATTTTGCAACAATGCCCATATTTGGTGATAAAAATTTAAGAGCACCCTCCCACGCCGGCGCGCCGCCGCCGCCGCCAAGTTTTTGCCAGTTCGCCGCCGCCGGCATTTTCTATATCGGTGCACATGTCAAGGCACCTCAACTATAAAACGTGAGTTGCTCTTGGTTGTACATATAAATGCTATTAAAATAATAAAATTCAATCAATTATTATTATTTTATAATCCACGGGGACGAAGTCGAAGTAAAAAACTAGTACATAATGATTAATCTTTCTGTCGACAGTTATGATTTAATCAAAGAAAAAAAAACTGGCGATCTGGCAATGTGTATCTAAATGCGCACGGTAAATAGAAGGTCGATTTGCGAGTGAGTTGGCAGTGTGCATTTGTAGACACATCAATAAATATACATGTGTTACGATTGAAAATCATGTGCATCACTAAAAAATACTAGTAAATATCGAACACGTATATATTCAAGAATAATATAATACACACATACATAGGTTTTATACAACACACAATAGGATAAAAATCGATTTTTATCTTGTGCTGCGTGGACGCCTGCACACGTTCCGCCATCTTGCGACCCACTGACAGCTTGTGTGGCCAAATAAAGTTGGTAGATTTTTTTGCAAATAAATAAAATATTTTCCTACAAAGTGTTGCCAAAAAAAACCCAAAAAAATTGCCTTTTTTTCTGGTATATTTTTTTTAGAACTATGTGCATTTCAGTGCACACTATCAAGTATAGGGTTAACCACCCGAGAGGTTGAAAGAGAGATACCTAAAGCCCTGTATGTCCTTTTGTTACGTTCTCCGTTTATGCAACTAATTTTCGTGAACTTCTGTGAGCAGATTCAATAATTAAATGGCATTTTATTTTCGATTCAGTTTCCAAAAAACGTAAAAAATATCATATTTTAGCCATTTCGAAAAATGTTGATACGCAATGCTCACAAAGCCACTAGTTAGTTTCAAAAGTACATACTTAATGAAAATGAACTTTGAAAAAGAAACGCTTTTAAAGAACGACTTGTTTGTAACGAAAAAGGAAAACAGCTTTAGTAAGCTTGTTTTTATCAAACTCTTAGTGTGTTTTTGTAGTTAATTATAATTATTTTCAAAAGGGTGTAGGAGTCATTCATTTAAGCATTCCAATCGTAAATCTCAATTTCTGAAGTGCACTTTGCTGATCAAAAGACATGCCTCTGCGTTCATACAACCTTTTTAAAGTCTTCAGCTTGCTAGAATTTTCTCTTATAGGTAAATTAAAAAAAAAGCTACACACTCAAAGGCCCACACTAAGAATTTATCTTGTGGGTTTCTTGAAACATTCACAAAGATAGACACGAATATCCATGACCCGAGAACAAAAAACTACTTTTTACACAAATATTTGCCTCGACTAGGAATCGCACCTAGGACCCGTCGATCAAGAGGCAGCATCGCAACCAGTCTACCGGTAAAATTACAATTTATAAATAAATAATCAAGTTAAATACGATTTAGAGCTAAATTGGTTGCTTGTTTAAAATTGCTTTCTTGAAAACGGCTTCATCGGATGAATTTTACATTACGAAGAAATTATTTTAGAGAATTTCGCTTTATTTCTCAAACCCTACTTCTTAAACAATTGGGAGAAATTTTAACGAACCGCCCAAATGACTTCGTATTGTAATACCGAGAAGCAAGAACACACACACAAACACAAACACACTCACGCATATAAGTACATCCCTAAATACTACTTCATATAAGTATTATTACATAAATAATACTTCAAAACACATACAATCACATTTAAAGGCAATTTTCTAATATTTTTCATCCCAGTAACCTTTTTTTTTTAAGAATTTTTTTTTCCTTTTCCCTGGTATAAATTGCATACGATATTTGTAGGTACGTGCTGCAAAATAGTTATAGAAGAACGGGGCTTCCTACCACAAGGAATCTTAATAGATTTATTGGATACTGTTAAATCTTTGTACTTTTAATGATAAAACAAAGATTTTTAATATGTACATTTTGTTGAAAAAGACAGTGAATGGGACGCGAGGGTTTTGCTGTATAATGGGCAAAAGGCTGACAACCTCTCACTAATGTACATCATGTTTCATCTAATAACCCTCAGAATTTATGTCAAATGTGGCATCAAGTGGTTCTAGAAACACTGATGCTCTGCCTACCCCACTAGGGATTACAGGCGTGAAGTATGTATCTATGTAAAAAAAATACCTACATTTATCCTATTTCATTTTGTTTCAAAAGTAAATGTCATATCAAATTTGATCATTCCAACCAAATGGGATATGAAAGATTGAACGAGTTCCGGTTTGGCCGACTTCCGGTGGCTTAATCTGATTTTTTGGATTGACCCTCTTTATACGGAGGGCAGCAAGTCAAGTTACCACATGCGTGTACTCTGTGCTGTTGTGATACGAGCGGTTTTGCAATGAAAATGGAGTACTATAAATTATAATACATATAAATGTTTCGGGTAAAATTGGCTAAAAAGCGTTCCCAAGTCTATTGCTTATCTTCAAGTTTACCCAAGGTCGTATCTTAAGTGGCTTCTTTCCAAAATGTAAACATTTAAAGAGCTTTTACTACGATAAATTAAGAATTGATTACAGACGTTATTAAGGGTCTTAGATTAGGTTTTAATTAAAATGTTTAGTAATCGTTGTGGATATGGAGTCTTCTACGTTGTATAATGTATTTTGAAGTTAATCCAAATATTTTATAATTCCTAGTTTAATTTGTTTAAATTAAACAAAATTAAACGGCTGTAGATACATTCAGTGGTTTTTTAAACATTTTCTAATACTTAATCTTGTTTTTTAAATTGGTTAATTGGAAAGAAATAAACTTTAATTTTATGTTAAATGTATTTTATACTCATGTAGCTGATTCTTAATTGCCATTAAAATTAAATAATTTAAAAACAGTTATTATTTTCTGTGATAAACGTATGCACAATATATAATTGACTTATAATTGATTAAGTATATTTACGTATGTTGTAAATCTTATGACTAGCTTTTGGGGTAGACAAAATGGTGTGAGTGTGTAAATACATAGATATACGTACCATTACATAACAATATGAGACAATATAAATAGATGTCTTTGAAGAAACGGTACTTCAGCAAAACAATGCAAAATTAAAATTTCAAGTCCTCTTTTGCTTACTGCCCTGTTTCGAGAAACGTCTCCCCAACCTTATTAACCTGGTTAGAGGCAAAGGCAACAAATAAAGTAGACATTGTAGAAAGTCTTGTCTTGTGAAGACCTGTGACAATGTAACACTCGACCTTAGGTTTATTCCCTGTAGGTTGAAACATAGAGTTAAAAGGAACAGAGCAACTAAATATTGTTGGACCATGCACTCAGCGACATTTGGCCCCAAACTAAGCGATACCTGAATTATGGGTTTATATGGAGTCAAATACAAGAGGAAAAATTTTTATTTCCTTGGGAAAAGTTGTTCAGTTTCGTGGACTGATTAAAAATATTGGGATGACAACTAACATTTTTAGTTTTAACTTGATAATTAATTCTAATAACCACGAATCCGCCAATTTACTCAAATATAGGAAGATTTTTTTATCACCTTCCAAATTTTTTGTACGTAAACTTTATGAAAATTTAACAGACCCGTAATTTTTTGTTTCTACTTTTCATATAAATATTTCAAGTTAGATCGTCTGAAGCATGAAAATAATTCAACATTTTTGTATGGAAAAAATAATAAAAATAATAATTTAAGTTTATCTAGTTTGCTTAACAATGCCGGTATAACAAGGAATTTTTTCGTTGACTGGGCTATTTAACAGAGCAAAATACCTTCTACAATTTCCATTCTGTGGCTAGAGGAACCGAGCAAATAAACTTTAACTTTGAAGTCAGAAAAGTCTTGTACGTGTCAGCGAAATAACTAAATAAAAGATGAAGTAACATGTTCCGGGCTCCTAACAAAGACAAGCGCTCAGGAAGATGGAAGTTCTCTATTTATTATTTCGATATCTGTCTATGATAGTACAGCAGATTTTGTTGAAGGATTTGTGCAGAAATAAAAAAAAAAAAATTTTTAACACTGGTTAACAAAATCGAATCTAAGTGTGATATTAATTAATTAAAATTCTTCTATTTTATTTTATAAAATGTAAACATCTACTTATCCATATTATTAAAATGCTTTGTCCTAACTGACTGACCGAATGATGGATTAACGCACTTATTTTCTAGAGCAGGGCTTCCCAAACTTATTCGTACTGTGACGCCCTTGGGACTTTGCTATTTTTTTTGCGACGCCCCTAAACCCAGCCTAGTAACAGGTTATCAGAAAAGTACTTTTTGAACATTTATAATTTTACTAGCTTTCCGCCCGCGGCTCCGCCCGCTTGGACTACAGGTTATACCGTGCCCAACTGTGGGTTAAAATATAGCCTTTGTCCTTTCCCAGGCTCTAATCCGAGATGGATTATTCTGTAAAAAGAATATACTAAATTTCATCAAAATCGGTTCAGCAGTTTAGGCATGAAAGACGGACAGACAGACAGAGTTACTTTCGCATTTATAATATTAGTAAGGATTACAAAATAAGAACGAAATCAAAACATAAGCACAAACATAAAAAGAGATATTTATGTAACTGGCTGATTAATGTGAGGGTAAAGCAAGGGTGTGCTTGCTTTTCTGAGCATAGCTTATGAGACCGGGGCTTCAGTTTAGAAATTGCCACTCTCGTTTCTTTTTCTGAGTCTATGTTTGACCTGTACTTGTTCTTAATTACTTCAACTGCAGAAAAGCCGTTGCAGTAGTACGAAGTAGCAAATGATAATAAAACCTTTAACGGAGCAGTACTGATGGCACGATATTCATGAGAAACTGAGCTCCAAAATTCAAACAGTTTGCCATCGACGTATTGAAGCTTTAGGCTGGAATCAGAGGACAGTTCTATTAGTTGTTCTTCTTCCTAAGTTGAAAGTGTCAATGGTGTGGGTGATTGGAAAGGGTTTCTGACCAACAGTCATATTGCTCCATATTTTCGGGAAAATATTTCTCAAAGTGTTCGCTTAATGATAACAAGTGTTGTGTAAACATAATTTTTAAAGAGGGATCGAGAATTTCTATTGATTTTTCTTGTAGAATATCTTATGCCCGGCACTCACTCGACACGGTCGCATCGACACGCGACGCCCCTAGGACAAGGCCGCGACGCCCCAAGGCGTCGCGACGCACAGTTTGGGAAGCCCTGTTCTAGAGGAAAAATCCACAGGAATATAATACAGAATGATGTTCTTTAAAGTTATAGTTTTTGCTAAGCCGTCCATTTCAAGTGTGTATTTATTTTTATTATATGATGGTATAACTCTTCATCTCCATGTTGATCAATCTTGCAAACAAGATGAAACTTAGGTCCCTAAGACTCCAATCTATACTTAAGTAGCAGTTGTCATGCCATTTTGATAGTGAGAGAAAGAGACGATCAATATCTAAGTATAAATCAAGACTCTCCTTCTGTAATACAAGCTTCCAAAATTATACAATAGCCGTTATTTCAGATTAACTGCTTGTGACAAAGCTTTTATGTTAGTTTCTGCATTTTGCACAGATTTTGTTCTTAACTTATAAGGTTTTTGAATTACTGATTATTGAGATTAATGTTGTAATTGTATTTGTCTATCTTTATTAATAACCTTACCAGCCCATATACGTCCCCACCGAGGGGCACGTGTCTCCCTTCGAAACACGAAGGGGATTTAGGCCATAGTCGACCACGCTGGCCCAATGCGGGTGGTGGACCGCTCGTTTTTCAAAAACATTTTTTTTAGACGGAAGGGTTTCATCACGATGTTTTCCTTCACCGCTAAGCAAGTGATAATTAATTAGAAATCCGTACATACATCCGAAAAAAAAGTATTACTACTACCAAATTCTATAACATGAGCATCTATTTATTCCATAATTTGGGGTATTCAAAAGTTACATAATGAGTCACGATATAACTTCCAAGGTCTTCAACAGTCGTCTTTTGTTTTCAGGTGCAATGACCCCTAATGGGCATGAATGATGGCGAGAGGGGCTGCCTGCTTGTTCACTATTCAATTTCTCTGCTGCATTATTGGTGAGTCATGATTCTTTTCAACGTTATTATGTGTCTTAAACGAAATAAGATTTTGCGCACCATTTTATTGGTGTAGGCACAAGTTAAAGCAAACTTGGTTAAAGCAGCAGTAGGTATACAAGGTCTAAAGAATTTAAATGTAAAATTACCAACACTAAAAAAAGTTCTCGAACTCCCGAAAGTTTTAAATATTTGTGTGAAACTAAACGTAGGTCTATTTTTAACCGACTTAAAAAAAGGAAGAGGTTCTATGTTCGACTGTATGTATTTTTTTATGTATGTTCACTGATTTTTCCATCAATTATGGACCGATTTTCAAAATTCTTATTTTGTTCGAAAGAGCATACTCCAATGGTGGTCCCATATAAATTTTACCGAAAAAGATTCAGCGCTTTAAAAAATCAACAAATACTACAAACCAGAACATCATTCAAATCAATGAGTGATATTTTCGTTTGTGGTTATCTGCTAATAGGCATTGCGAACTGTTGTTGGGACTGAAGTCGGTGACTCATACGATTTTTTAACGTAGAAAATTATTAACAACTTTTCTTATACTTAAAAAATCTACAATAACTTTTTTATTTAGTTTTTTTTCGTCGCTTTCACATTACGTCGCAACCTGTACTGTAAAACTCGAGGCATCATATTTCGTAATAAAACTTTTTGGAACAATATCCGGCGCTGAGTTAACAAAACTGTTTGTTTTGTTTCATTATTTCTAACTAGGAAGTTTACAGAGGCAGTTACCAAATATTGTTCAAATTTCTTATATCTTAACCCGTCGCGCGCTTGTTTACGCCCCGCGTGTGATACAAATTCTGCACACACGGGTATGCAAACATCGCGCGAGGGTTTAATATATTTATACAAATACAACATACGTAACGTAACCCAAAAATCAATGTTCGTATGTTTGTCCCGTCTGCACTATTAAACTTTTCAACTGATAATTTAGTATTTTTAAACGCTTATCCGCGTGAAGGCGGTTTAGCGGTTTAGCTTTGGTAAACACGTTCAAATTTGCCGCAATTGGAGGCCAAATCTATACCTGGGGTTGTGAGTTTCTTTCTTTAAAATTTTTCATTCAAAAATGGTAAAAAACTTTGGCGAGTTACTTTACATACGCCCGCGAAGGTTTCTAGCAGAAAAAAAAAAACAACGTCGCTGGGATTGTTACATTTTAAAACGCATAGGTATTTTAAACTATAATGTTTTTCGTCCAAGACTTCGTTTGTATGGAAAAATTGCATAATTTTTCATTTTCCAGCTCTCCTATAGACCCCGTGCAAAAATCAAATCCGACACACGATTCATATATTCAAAATTTACATTCAGTTGGAGACAGCAAAAAAAAAAGAAATTTAGCCACTTGACTTGGAGGCTCGATAGCTCAGTTAGTTAAAGCACAGGAGATCATCTTGGGGACGTGGGTTCAAATCCCATACGCATCCAACATTTTTTCCCCAAAAAATGTTGGCAAAAAAAAGATGTTTGTTTAGGTAGTTATTATAATGCTCCAGATGCGACATCGCGACATAATATTACTAGTCCTTTGAAAATTAATATCATACCAAAAGAATTGGAGGCGAAAATATGATCTTAGTATACCTTTCTATTCGCAAGCACTTAAAATTCCATTAACACACCCTCGTCCACGACAACCGAGGACAAAACAGAGAATTTTAATTATTGCCCTATTAAAAAATTCTGGGGCATAAAATTGAGCGATTCCGCACATTTTTATTCCTGGAAATAAAACCGGGCTAAACACGCCAATAAACTTGTTATCACAAAAACGCAGAATGCTAATTTTTCCATCTTTTTCGACGCAAGAGACAGGGGGTGCTACCACTGAAACAAGTATTTTTGATCGTATTCGATAAGAGACTTCGTATTGTTAAGATTGGAACTAAAGAACTGTACAGAGACATACAGTGTTACTCAGATTGCTTTTAACGTTGACCAGAGAGCAGACCACTGCCACGACTGTCAGAATGTTTGCGGTATGGTAGGCTCTGTGAAGGGCCGTCTGGTTTGCGACCACCCTCCTACCGAAGTCCGACGCCAAAAAGCTTGCTGTATTCCGTCGCTGCGTAGGAGTACCAGTGTCTTAACAGGCATTTTCTGGATTAGCTCGATCCATCATCGACCTCATCATCATCACCTTGGTCAAAATTGAGGTCGAGAGTTACCCTATCTTATAATATAAAAAAAGATGATATTGTCAAATTGACGGGATCTCAACGGATGAGGTTGGCGTAGAATCATGACAACTGGTGCTTTAGAGACGAGGCCTTTAGCCAGCAGTGAGTTGATGTGGGTTGAGGATTATGATGATGAAAAAGAGGAAACTGACCTTGGCATTATCCTTGACTTTCAGTGACAATTATTTTGTAGAGAAACGTAAACCCTGATGATGTTGTCTCGTCTCGTACGAGTCCAGATACAATCAATGATGCAATAATTTAATGGTTATTTAATATCTATTCAAAGGAAAAAGAACCAAAGACATTTTAATCAACAATTTATTTTCAAATGTTACGTTCTTAAGATTACCAGTTATAATGAAAAATAATGAACATGTAGAACAGAAAGTCATGATAAATTACGACTCATACTAATAACAATCAATAAGTAAGATTCTCAAAAGGAGAGGCAGCTGGCGTATTCCCTACTTCCTTTCGCATCCAATCTCGCGTGAAAATTACAGCGTATTTCCATAGTAGGCTCCCAGAGTTGTCTCGGATCATAATTTAAAATTTAACACTTAATCAAGCTTTGGCTGACAATCAAGATTTATGTCTCCTCGGGACGTTTTATTTTCCAAACCATTTCTTTCGGCAGGTCTTTAGAGCGATAACACGATTAATTTTTAATCTGATCTGTGAAGTCCATTAATCTACTGCCATTTGACGATACGCGCTTAGAAGGTTTCTTCCCATTTTGACACTATATTTTTTAAATTTTGATTTAAGAAAACTGCTGCCACCCACCCACTTGATGCGGGTGGCACAGGTCCTATAGATATTGTCTTACAGATGGCATGATGATGATGTAAAAAAACCTTGGTTAACTTTTGAGTTTTGTCAAGTTTTATAAATGACTTTGACGGTGTTACAAGCTGATAGTACAATCAGTGTTCTCGCCGGCTGAACAGGCAGTAACTATTACTCCGAAAATAATTATACAAGATAAGTTTTTTGTTTAATTATACAAAAAGGAGTGATAGCCCAGTTGGTAATGAGCCAGACTTGTAATCTGGAGGTCGCGGGTTCCAATCATGATGCGGGCCTGTGCCATTGAATTCGTCTTTTCGGATTTATGCACGGATTTCTAACTATCACTTGCTCAACGGTGAAGGAAAACATCGTGATGAAATCCGCCCGTCCAAGAAAATTCATTTTCGAAAGACGTGCGGTCAGCCAACCCGCATTGGGCCAGCGTGGTGGACTATGGCCTGAATCCCCTTTGTGTTTCGAAGGGAGGCCCGTTCCCCTCAGTGGGGACGTATATGGGCTGGTAAGGTATACAAAAAAAAAACAAACAGTAGGTATGTTACATCATACCAATAAGCAATAACATGGTTTATTCCTATTTGAAGGAAGTTTAATTAAGTAACATGAAATGTTTAATAACAATGATAGAGATTTTGAAAAATGCATTGAGAGTTCAGGAAATGTTTGTTGAAATATTTCTTTAAAGTATCTAGCCTAAGAACTCTTGCCCCATGCGGGTCTCAAACTTTGGCTGAAACTAGCGCAGCATTATACTGGGAAAACAGAATCAAACATATGTTGAAGGAGAAGACTTTTGGTTTGTAACGTAGGTTGTCTACAGCAATTATGTACCCACGTACCGGTAGTGTGAATCGGGACATAGTTTTCTGGATTTTTTGGTCCACCCCAACCAAGAAGGTCTTCACCGGCGAACACGTGTGGTGAAGGTTAAAAAACAGGAAATAGCTTGTTTTTTTTATATGAGATGGGTTAACTCTTGACCCCAATCTTGACCAAGGTCATAGGTGAGGTCGAAAATGGAGCGAGTTAACCCAGAAAATGCCAATTAAGGCACTGGTACGCCCACGCACCGACGGAACACAGCAATTTGTATGGCGTCGGACTTCGGTAGGAGGGTGGTCGCGAACCAGACGGCCCTTTACAGAGCCTACCACACCGCATGAGACCGTTGGACGCCACGTCAGATTCAGACAAACTGAGGTGCCATTGCATAAGATGGATTACTAGGAGGCAGGTCTCATTTGTGTTTCCTTAGTGACGTCTTACGACACCCACGGAAGACGTCACTTGGTAAAAAATAAAAAGTTCGACATAGGAATAGACCAACCTAAATTAATGAAGTTATCGTTTGTTTATAGTAAGCACAGCCCGAAAATTCACAATTACCAAGTGATTTACGATTACGTTTACACAGCGAATTCAAACCAAGTTTATTTCAACTTTTGTTTTGATTAAAATGTGTTGTTGTTTTAGGGACTAAGTTTAGAAGTTTTCAGCGCGTAAATGATTCCACGTTTTCTGCTATGCCCGTTGATGCGAAATCTTTGATTTATTATTGTTTGCCCTAGCAAAACCTCTCTCGAATGGCCTTTTCTATAAATTGAACGGAATGGAACGGCTAGGCGTACTTATTACTATTATCTTATACAGGGTGTAAGGGAGCAAATACTTAAATGGTGGAATCTACCCATAACTATCATCAGCTATATTTTTTTAACTATCATCGGCGATGCCCCCGCGCCGCGCTTCTATTGGAGAGATTGCTGGTTTTCGTGTTTTAGGTTGTTATGATTGTTTTTATTGCAAAATGGAGTGTATTCGATTAAATAATAAAAAATTTAAGCAGAAAATATTAAAAAACATTAAAAAAGGTTGAAAATTTTCCGAATAAAAATTCCACTGGTATATCATTCAGAATGATTGTCTGAGTCCAGGGTTTCAGTTTTTGCTAAGCTGTCTTTTACACCCTGTATATTCCTAGTGACATTAGGAACATGGTAATATAAATTACCCGTTCCCGGAAATTCCGTTCTAATCATAAAAAGGGCCCATACTGCGGTTTGACCTTATGTGGGTCTCTAAGGACAATGACAGATACAGAACCAGACCTGAAAAGCCCGAATCTCTGTTTTATGGATGAGCGTCCTACACCCTCAACCACATTTTTGCCCCTGAGCTAGATTTTGGTACAAAGCGAACCCATTATCATTTCTTTTAATCACAAATCAATCTAACCTACAAGACATCAGTTGAGAGGCAGTGTTCTTACCACTGCACTGAATCAGTCGACAGATTAATAAAGGTAGAGTCGTGGTTAGACAACAGTATACTATCGTATCACTGCTTTTATGAATTTATAAAAGCAAAATCACAACAAAAATATTTTTTTTAAATATTTGTTTTATTGTTAAAAACGGATTTCGCTTTTTATATTTCCAAAGCAGATAGTGAAAAAACAAATCTTTAATTCCGAAAAATCTCGTCACGGAGATTTCAAATAAATATCCAACTCGTTTTTGTCAAAAATAACTGACTTCTTTATTAAATTACTCCACTGTATAGTGACCGCTTTTCTTTAAAGGGATAATTGTTTTTCATTGTTTAATCGATTGTACAATACCCAATAACAATTTGGACGAAACACATAAATTAATATGGAATTATTTCTACACAATTGTTGGCTCATTATTGAAAGGGTTTGTATCTGCAATGGTCGTTATTGTTAACGTTTTCAACACTGTTCGGCAGTATTGGCGATATTTGCCAATTAATTCAGATATTGGTAAAAAGTATTGGTGAAATGATAACTTTAGAATATATTAAATTGTCACATATAAGTATATATTAATCGTTTAGTAGCAAAACGAAGAAGAAGAAATAAAATTTGTTTTTAGGTGGTAATGAGTTCGATTTTACTGCAAAAAAACTAAGAGACATGGACTCTATTAAATTATTCTACCCCTTTTGGTCTTTTCCGAATTTTAAAATTTTCAACTAATAAAGAGTCATTTTTTAGATATTATTTTATAATATACCCCTCTGGATCCCAGTGCTGGGCAAAGGCTATCTTTTTCAACACTTCGCATTCCCGGATTCTTGTCACCACTTTTAGGAGAAGAACTCTAAATATTCGCGCCATCTCTTTCGTGAGTGACCGCATCTTCTTCTTACAAAGGAGTTAATTAATGTACTACACAAGTATATTAATTAACTCCTTTGTGAGAAGAATTAATTGTAGTTTAAATCTATTGTAATATTCACAATAATTTTTGGGAAAAACAAATGTTCGGAGCGAATGGGACTTGAACCCACGACCCCAATATTAAATCTCCTGCTGCTCTAACCAACTGAGCTATCGTGCCTTGAAGTCAAATGACGAAATTTCTCATTCCATTCTATTGCAATATTCTTTCATCCACAGTTTGCCGACAAGACAGCGGTGGAAACAGCAAGCCGCGAGACCAAAGCACAGTATCTGAATCTTCGAGAAGGTTCCGAGCAGAGTTTTTAGAAGACTGGCCGCAGATCCCTGGAGCTCCTTACTTTGATTCAAGCACACCTGACAACGTGACCGGCCTTGTTGGACACCCAGTCACACTGCTTTGTAAAGTGAAGAATCTACAAAATAGGACTGTAAGTATGATTTGATTTTTTTGAAGTTATTACCTTTTCTCGATATAAATATTTTAAATTCGTATAAACGTGATACTTCTTAAGCAGTTATAGCCCAGTTGCTAATGAGCCAAACTTGAAACCGGTTACGGATTCAAATACTGGTGAGGGCTTGTACCTATTTGAATTGATGTACAGATTTTTAATAATTTATAATTAATTATCATTTGTTCTGCGGTGAAGGAAAACATCGCGATGAAACCCGCACGTCCAATAAAATTTCGAAAGGCGCGCGTCCACCAACCTGCACCGGGCCAGCGAGCGTAGTGGACTATGGCCTAAATCTCATTCGGTTTTTAAAAAGGAGGCCCGTGTGGGACGTAGTCGGATGATAAAAAAAATAATGACATGTAGTTTTTGCAGGCAGTCATACTATAAAGTCCAATTCCAGAAACTTCCACTATTTTGTAGAAACTTCCAAGTTATTGCTAGTTTAAATATGATGTTGTTACTATTCGTCTTTCTAAAGGATGGCATTACATTTAAAGGCACCTTATCTTTAATGAAAGTTTCTCCGGCTGAGTGTTAATTTATAAACGCAAAAGTTGCTCGATACTTGTTAATTTTTACTGGAACTATTCGACTAATTTATGAATTAAACTTAACAAAATTATTTCTAAGCGGACGTAAAAGTATTAGAATAAAGTGTTACTTTTCTAGACTAACAACTTTTTTCGAAGGTGATAGTCAGTCAGGGCAAACAATATTAACTCCCTTATTCACAAACTGGATTAAATGTTAAGTGACAGTTAAGAGCATTGCGAGATTTGCGAGAAAGCGTGTAAAAATATTTCTTATTTCTTTATACGTGAGACACCAAGAGGCTCTAAACTGACAATTCAACTTAATTTATGAATGTAATAGACTTTAGAATATAGCGCTTTAACACAGAAAGCAACTAGTTGTATAACATTTCCAATAAATAAAATATTGTGAAAATTTTTTCCCTTTAACAAAGTTTGGTCTTTGGTTTTACTGCGGGAAAAATTCTGACTTTTCTCGTGAGAAACAACCATCTGCTTAAGTGGTTGCTCGTGTCACCATAAATTAGAGATGGTGAAGAAATTCGTGTCTCTGTAAGTCGTTTGTAAACTTTGACGAATTTGACCTACATTTCCGCTTCAGAGAATAACGAGGAAATTAAAGTCATAAACCTATTATACACACTACTAACCAAAGAGAGATATTTAACACCCGGCAAAAAAGAGAGGTTTTATAAGTTTGACATGTGTATCTGTATCTGTACGTCTTTGTACATGTGTGTCTCTCTGTGACATCGAAGCTCCTAAAGGAATGGACCCATTTTGATGCGGTTTTTTTTGTTTTAAAGCTGACGTAATCGAGATGGTTCTTAGTTATATTCGATCAAAATTTGTTTAGTTGTTTTAAAGTTATAAGCAATTGAATGTTGGGGGGGGATTATACGAATTCTTTAATTATAGAAATATTATGTTATTGAATAGTTTGTGCGTGGAAAAAATAGTATAGTACGTAATGAATAGAAAAGTATTTTCAATTCCACCGATTCCCAGTCTACTTAGAATTCCTTTTATACCCAAATCTTTTTAAATTAGAGTTTTTATTTATTATCTTATAAAGTATATATGATGTTTGTTCAGGTCAAATCTTGTAACTGAATTTTAAAGCAGCTACCCTCAACCGATTGAGCTGAAATTTTGCATACATGTTATGTTTGGGTGACAATACATGGTTAGCTAAGTGACGTCATTCTAAATTCAATATGGCGGACCGCCCGAGACGGTGGGCTTGTTTATTATGCACGGCCCTTATGGGTATAAGATGAAAGGGTGTGTTAAAAAAAATACGAAAAGTAAACATGAGCTTGTTTTGATTTTTTTTATTACTAACTTTTTACTTTGCTATTTTGTTACTACTCAGCTACTTGTTTGATTTTTGTTATCGTTTATACAATTTTTAACCCCCGACGCAAAAAGAGAGGGGTGTTATTAGCTTAACGTGTCTATCTGTGTATCTGTCTGTGGTATCGTAGCTCCCAAACGGTTGAACCGATTTTCGTTTAGTTTTTTTTGTGTCACAGATAATTTTATCTTGAGTGTTTTTAGCTATGTTTCATGAAAATCTGTTCAGCCGTTTAAAAGTTATAAGTAATCGAATGTCGGGGGTGATTCAAAATTTTTAATTTTAGTGTTATGTCTTATTATTGAATACAGTATTCTTTTTTCTCTACAAATGTTTAATATTGCTATTACAATTGAATTAAATGTTTTGTGAATAGGTTAACGTAAAGTAAGAATGAGTTAGCTAGGTAAATATATTTAGCGATTTCTCCAGATAATGGTTAACTTTGCAAACAAATCAAAGTTAAAATATTTTAAATCGTAGAACATTCGGAATATTTTTATATTTTTACTTTAAAAAAGTTTAATTAGAGGATATAAATACTTACATTTATTCATAAATCATTATTCGTTAATTCAGGATTTTACATTAAAAGATTTAAATACATTCATACCTACATATTCGTTCTTTTGACTCTACTGATTCAACAGGGTTTCTTCTGTACAAGGAAATTAATTTATGAATACGCAGAGTTCTTTGTTATCTTTAGTACTCTCACTAGGTTGACTGTAAGAAATCCCCTCGTGGGATAAGTCCGTTTTTGTAAACTTTTTATTACTGTAAACTTGTTATCCTCTTTATTATAACTGTAACAAATACATATATATTGTAACGGTGCTTCTGGGGGGCGTTTAATTAAAAGACTTGATTCTTCTTCTGTATACGGTTATAATCAAAATCTGCACATCCGTTACAATTTTTATTTCACTATCCTACACGTCCTCGGTTTACAGAGTTTACAAAACACTTATTTAAGTGCTAATTGCACGCCTACGAACGTATTTTAACAACTTATTCCGCGAGCTCACTACAATGAATTCACAATAAACAATGAATGGCGCAAGACCAGATCTTCAATCATTTTGAATCTTGACATAGAATACCATTTCAAACCTTTTAAATTGATATTCGAATCATCTTCTTCGAAATGACCGAATGAGAAAGAAGTTGCGTTATGCCCGATCCTCCATGAAGGTCTGCATACCACAATACACACAATAGGTAATACAATAAAGAATAAATACATATACACATACAATAGGTATTACCTCCCTATTCCACTCAAACCATGCACAGCAGCTCGAGCACGATGGCGACAAACTCGCGCGGCGCGCCACTCGGCTGACGCTGAAACTTCACTTTGATTGCGCGAGGGCCCCATGCAAAGGCTTGCTCGCCCTCTGGCGTTGTCAATGTTGACATTTTGACATAGGATCGCGGTGCATTACGCACGCTATCACCATCGTACTCGAGCTTCAGATAAGCAAGCAGTGCAACTTGTCCCAGCCACCGCTAGTAACATGTAATACGCCATGTGATAGTATCACATGTGATAGTGACATGTAAATGTGATAGTAACATGTAAAGGGCGTAAAATGTGTTGTTACATAAGAGTAAAAGTAACAATTTAACTTGTTAAAAGATCTCGAAATAAATAATGTCGTGGTTCGCAAACAATTAATTTCACAGATCTACCAAATTGGACGGCCTCCAACTCTTATCGATTTGCGTCGGTTACCTAATCTAACAAAAGATGGGAGATATATCCACCAATATTATAATTAAATTCTTCTTCTTTTTGTAGGTATCGATATTTAGACAAGATTATTCCAGTAAATGGCCTATTTAACAGCATTTTCATTTGCCTCTGACAAACTCAGTTGTAAAAATGTTCATTAAGTTAAAGATTCTTTAAATGTAATGCCATCCTTCTCTACTTTAAGAAAGTGATTGTATCATTTAAAATACCATTAAATTTAATAGATGTTTCTGCAACTGGCTGACAGACCGATAAATGTTCAAGATATAGGGTAGAGAAAACACTTTAATAGGTGCTCCACGACATGATTATAGGTTACGGTTTCATTGACTGATAAAACACGAAATATGTGTAATACGTGACTAGTTGATTTATTTTTACTTTCTAAATATTGGACAACTCACGAAACTCCAGACTGGATCACTAAATATAACTTAAAATAACGATTCGTTACAATAATACCACATAACACCATTTTGCTGCGAACATAATCGATACTTATTTACTTACAGTTGTTGTAGTCGTTAGACCAAGTCGAAGGCGATTTGGAGCTTTGAAAACAAGTTTGCCACATACTTAATAATTTCAACACAGTAAGGCGAAGGATGAAGGTAAACAGCTGAACTACAAAAACCTTTTTTTTACAAGCGAAATAAAGGTGACGTTAAGATCATATATGATACGCAACAAACTCGCGCGGCACGTTTTCAAATGGATTCAGTAGTTTCAGACCCTATTCAATGCAAACAAACAAACAATAAAATCTTTCCTGTTATAATAATATTAGTTTAGACCAATGTACAGTTGCGTATAACATTTAAAGCAGACAACAGTTATAGCAATAACAGTAAGGATTTTGACAACTCTGGAAACGCGATAACGAGACTTGTTGTTCAATCTCCATCGCTCGAATCTAAAGCGGATCAGAAACCGCATCCACGGATTGTACAAATCTGTTCCTAGTTTAGATTCACAGATCTAACAGCATAGATACCCTTTACTTTTATTAACCGGTCAGGTTCGAGGTCATCCGATTTGTTATCGACTAGCTTTCCGCCCGATCTTCGTTAACGTGGAAATTCGCAAAAATTACATAGCTTATGTTACTCGCTGATAAAATACCTTTCTATTGGTAAAAATATTTTTTAAGTCGTTTCATTTGAGTTTATTCGTCACAAACATACAAAAATAACAAAATATTTTTTTTCTTCTATAATATATTAGTTAAGATTAACTGTAGTTTAGCTCATTCTCGCCCCTTCTATCTACTGCGAAGATGTCAATTCAGGCTTTTAAAGGTAAGCATCCACTAGTCGGTATCGTACGCATCGGACGCATCGCATTAAACGGACAAATTTTTGAGAATCAGCATACGGATTGACGATGCCAGTTCATTCGGATTTTCTTAGTGATTGTACGTGGGTTTGTACGGGGCGCGTCCACTGATCGGCATTCCGTATGACGTCATCGGCACGCATCGCAAAAGTTGCCTCTTGGAGCAACGGTGTTGCCGATGTGCGATGCGTACGATGCAGACAGGTGGACGCACTTATATGAGTTTCTATACAAAGAATACTACGAGCCATTGCGTGCAATGCGTCCGATGCGTACGATACCGACAAGTGGACGCTTCCCTTTAGACATCAGGCTATTAATTTTAAAATTTTAAAAGCTTTTATTTTTCCTTTGATGTAATGCTTCCATGCTGGACTGGGAGTAAAAGAAAAAGTAAAATGTCAGCTGCTAACTCTTCCCAGGCATACCTGTAGAAGTCAGTTAGTGGGATGCGAGGCTTTGGCTTTATTGTGGCCCACATACTGACAACCTATCACTATAATACTCATGCTCAATCTAATATAATACTCATGCTCAATCAATTTCAAATGTGGCGTTAACTGATTCTCAAACACTATTTAACATTTCACCTATCTCGAAAGGAATTAAAGGCATGAGTGTATAGTCAGATAGATAAATTGTTGTAATAAAGCCACGGATGAAATAAATAAAAAAGAAAGAATGAAAAGCTTTATTCGGTGCACACACACATAAAAATATTTAAAACTAAACAAAAATAAAAGCAAAATAACGCAATCAGAACGCAGAGCATTATTTTGTGATATTAGTCACAATTACTAATTGTTTTATTACTGCTTTAAGTTATTAACCCCTTTAGATTTCCATTAAAGTGAAATCTAGTTAGGCGTGTCTCATTAATCTGTTTGCGGTACCTGCAAAACCGGTTGGTTTCCCTCAAGCTTAGTAATTTTGGCAGGATGGGGTTTCAGGTCTTAATGAATTTACACTTAAGTATTTCCGTAAGCGTCCCTGGTTATATCTTAACTAATCTATCAGCTGTAATGCGGTGTGAGAGCAGTTTGCAGCAGTCTATGTTACTTAAATCAAATTAAAGTAATAATAATAAACAACATTTGGTCAAAAAAACTTATACTCTGTATAGTATGCGTCAATTTAATTAAATAATCTACTCCGAATCCTAAACACAAAATGAAAAAAAAAGTGCTAGTCAAAGACCGTCAAAAAAATATATTTCTAGCTAATTTCATCTTTGCTTTTATTTTTATTTAAAGATTCTTATAAAATTATAAATTCACATGCCCTCCATACACGTTGTTTCCTCATACCATCTTAAAAGGAATCAGAAATGTCTGAAAATCAGCATAGTGGCGTGATTTCGCACAAGCTGAGCCATCTTCCATTTTGTCACATTTTTTTTAAAACTAGTTTATAAGATATTTATCATTTTTAGGCGATAGTAATTAATATTATTATTTTTTCTATGACAGTAAATCTTATTCTATTTTTAAAGATAATTAAGACAGTCATCACACCAAATATATAATGTTGTTTTGACTGATTGAGAGGCACACTGGAATGTTGTTCATGATTTTAGTTAATTTACAGAATTCTTAAAAAAATATAGCTTTGATACAAGTGGCTTTATTGATTCTTTACCATTGTATCAGTAAGGAAAACGAGGACGAGTATATTGTGACCAGCACCCGTATTATACACCATTTGATTCGACAATGACGCTCGGAAAATCTCAGTGCTTCTCTCTCTTGCGCTATTTAGATAACAGCGACGGGTATAGTCTTGTCGAATGTCTGATTCAAGTCGAATGCTGTAGATTACGGGTGCTGAGATCATGACAAAATAATGTCAAGAACAAAACAAAACAAAATATGTCAATGTCATGACAAAATATGTGTGTAAAGCGTTTAAAAGAGCGTTATCTTTCGAACGAGTCATCATAGGCAGGTATATTGTATATATATGTATATATATTTATGTCGTATGTATTTATATTGTGTTATTGTATTTAGTATAGATATTTGAATGAGTTAGTGTAATTATTTTTTGGTGTTTTAGAGTTGTTTTACCAAATATGCACTTTTCGGATCGGTTAGAATTTTAATTCAATTTCTTGTCTATGGCTTTCTTTGTTGATTTGGCCAATGTCGAGTATTGCCACGCTAAATTTTATTATTTGACAGGTGTCATGGGTACGTCACCGCGACATCCACCTGCTGACAGTGGGTCGCTACACGTACACGTCAGACCAGCGGTTCGAGGCGCAGCACAAGCCGCGCTCCGAGGAGTGGGCTTTGCGCATACGCAGCCCTCAGCGCCGCGACTCTGGCCAATACGAGTGCCAGATCTCCACCACGCCACCTATCGGACACGCCGTCCATCTCAGTATTGTAGGTAAGTCTAACTTCTAAACACGGCTGGCTTAGGTTAACAAGACTATTGTTAATGTATGTACTAAACATAAAATTATATTTGTACTTTAGTATTTTTGTTTATGACTTTTAAACACATTTGCATAGATAGTACAGCCCGCGACAAAGTCACGCGTCACGCTACTCTAATGACTTTCCAGTTTGGTAGCCCGAGGGTACCGCGTAA
The DNA here is from genome assembly GCA_949987775.1 of Aproaerema taeniolella. Classification (NCBI taxonomy): domain Eukaryota; kingdom Metazoa; phylum Arthropoda; class Insecta; order Lepidoptera; family Gelechiidae; genus Aproaerema; species Aproaerema taeniolella. The sequence continues at coordinate 3,512,508 of OX465250.1, read as the reverse complement.
AGGCTTGCTCGCCCTCTGGCGTTGACATTTCAACGATTTTTTGACATTTTGCCGTGTTGTTTTCACGAGTTCACGTGATGCTTGAACTGATGGACTATAATATATGTTAATAATGTGAAATAAGTAATAAAATTTTAATATTAAAAGACAAAAGCACGGACATCAAGTCTGTGAATTAGACATGCGCGCCGCGCCGGCGACGCCGCGCCGCGCCGCGCTTGGGCCGCGCCGCCGCCGCCGAGTCTGCCACTCAGCGCGCCTGATTATGGGTGTTGACAAATAAAAAAATCGATCTTTCAAAAATACACCTTTGGATTGGAGACATTATTGAACTGTGTGTGTCGTAATTTCTTGTGCACATTTTTAAACTTTGGCGTTTGGCAACACTGGGCGGGGGAAGAGTATGGCAGGGGGGGTGAGGGGCCAAGCAGTGAACGCGGCCGCGTGCGGCGCCATTTTGTCAACTACTTAGAGCGTAAAAACACCACACGCGCTACGTTTTTGACAGATTACATCAAAGAACAAGTAAAGGCATCAGACCTAGTAGCAGGAGGACTTGTAGATACGTCAACGGCTACCTCTGAACCTATTGCAAGTACATCTTCTGGACAAGTCTTGCTATCCAAACTTTCCAGTGGCATCGCATAGCAGTGGCATCGCAGAGTTAGACTCAGAAGACGCGAAAATATCACAAGAATGTTGGAAGTACCTGGCTACTATGAGATCAGGAGATGTAGACGTTGTCCAAGGAGATTTACTTAAATACTGGAAAGTAAAAGAAAAGGCATTTCCATGGCTCAACGCTCTCGCTAGAGCTAGAGCTTTGCTGGCAATCCCAGCTACCAGCACGCCTAGCGAGCGCGTGTTTTCAGTTGCCGGTCTTATTGTTACCGCAAAACGGTCGCGACTGAGCCCTGTGAGAGTGAACAAAATTATATTCATTCACGATAATTACAAGTTATGCAAAGAAAACGTTCTCCTTTGAATGAATAGAAGGATGGTTTTCTTTAAAAAACTTGTTTTTCTTTGTACAAATTGTATCGTGAATGCGAAAATTCACGTTTGCGAGTGCAAATTTTAGATTTTGATTTAGTTAGATAGTTACTCTAATAAAAAAACTTAGATTTTTATGTTTTTGCTTTTGTTGTGTAATCATTAATTAAAAAAAACTTGGGCCACGCCGCAGCGCGCCGCCGCCGCCGACCGTTTCAGGTCAGCGCGCCGCCGTCGGCAATTTCAGGCCCGGCGCGCATGTCTACTGTGAATGCACAACTGCCTATAATTAAAAAAAAACTTTTAAAGACGCAGCCCAGCAGCTCAACTTCCTTAATCAAATAGTATTACAATGCCCCTAACATTTTATTTAAAAAAACGGGTACGTAAGAGTTTGCTTTTGTTTTAAAAATTTGGTATAATTTAAATTTATTTTGTTCATATTTCGGGCGCTCTTTGTCACTCAGGAAAGCCACTAATTAACTTCAAACGCACGCTTTGATTTAAACCTTACCAATTAAAACCGGAGCAAGGTATACCCAGTAGACGTCTAAAGGAATGAAATACATTTATTTTTCTTGTTTTGCTTTAATAAGAACCGAAGGGTCTAATTAAAAATTCTACGAAGCATAATGGAACCCCAACTCGACATTCTGACACTTCAAAGACGGTTCACGCAACACCCTCGAAATTGAATACTGCGATGTATTTTGGTTCAGAGGACGAAGTTAAATAGAAACCAGAAGTTTCGCAAACTGCGATTGTTTGCTTGCTTACAGTGTCACTATGCCCATTCTCGGCACCAAACCATATTTGTTTACTGCTATCCCAATATCAAAGTGTTAATCTAACTGGGAATATTTGCGTTTCTTATACAAATACAAAATCCCTTTGGAAACCACGTACCTGAAGAAGCTAGGGAGAAATATTCGTTACCTTCCTCTGTGTCAGGCAGAGCGAAATTTATTTACAAACGGTTTTGAACTACTGCCAGGGGAATCCAATTTTGTATTTGACTCAACTCCTTACGCCCACAGTACATGTTTGGCTTTTTAACTGACGACAATAAAAGAAGGGTGATGCTACCGCTACACAGATACACGTGTGTTTCTATGTGTCTGTGTATCTGTGTGTCTGTTTGTGGCATCTTTTTATTATTATTATGAGATGGATTAACTCTTGACCCCAATCTTTACCAAGGTCATAGATGAGGTTGACGATGGAGCGAGTTAACCCAGAAAATGACAATTAAGGCACTGGTACACCCACACACCGACGGAAGACAGCAAGCTGGGTAGACTCGGTACCCATCTTGGGTAGACTCTGACAATACTCAATAAAAAAATATTTATGCACTTCCATAATGTGTGTATCAAATAAAATACGGAAAAAAAATAAAATGAAAATGAAAGCTTATTTTTAAAAGTGTTTTTTATCAATTAACTTATTTAAATTTATACCTATGCCTTTATTACATTATTTTTTTCTTTCACAGAACCAGAAACAGAAATCCTAGGAGGTCCAGACCTATTCATCTATGCTGGATCCACTATAAATCTGACATGTATTGTTAGACATACACCAGAACCGCCCAACACTATAAATTGGACTCATAGAGGCAAGGTAAGAGGAGATATGACTTTATTTATTACTAAAAAGAAAGTACCTTATTAAGATCGTACTAAGGTATGAATCAGGTCTCAGCCAGACTAAATTATGTAGATTCTGTCATGAAGCTGACGAAACGTATCTTCATGAAATCTGCAGCAGGAATTTTATCCCACCAAGATATCAAGGACAAGCTTTCTGCCTGGGACTTCGTTCCCGTGGGAATTCGGGAAAATCATGTACCCTATGTCCATCATGGATAATGTAGGATTCTAATTGTGAAAGAATATTTCAAATCGGTCCAGTAATTTCGGAGCATATTCAATGCAAACAAACAAACAATCAAATCTTTCCTCTTTATAATATTAGCATAGATAAGACGCTCTTACAAATAAAAATATAAAAGTTATGAATCAAAACGTCATAGAATCAATCTGAAAGATTGAGCCTTTTTATAATACGAACGGCACGGCATGGTACTTCAAAATTTGAATTACCATTGCCCCGTATGTTCTCAGCTTCCAGTATTACTAATACATAGAAGACAATGGTAGTACAATTTTGCCGTGCCGTTTTCGAATTATAAAAAGGCTCATTATCTATTCATAAAGTCTATCAAGTTCTTATCCAATATTGGAGGGCAAATAATTATTTTATCAATTTATAACATTCAATCGTAAATTAAATTTATGATTGCGTAAATTGATTTTGTACCATTCCGTTTACAATTAATGATCTCATTCAGATTGTAAAAATTTTCTATGCTTCTACTTAAAATCTACTAAATTTTGTTGACAACTGCTTTTCGGAAATAATATTTTTTAATATTAAAAAATATATATATATATATTTTTCGGAAACAATTGCTACGAAAAGGTTCTCTAAAAGCTATATTCGAACAAAACGCCCTTTAGCTCAAACAGTTGTAGCTTTGTCATCTTAACAAGAGCTGCAATTCAAGATTTCTCAATTAGATTGTAAACTCGTCGCGTCCAACTTGAGTCCCCCAGGGATGGTATTAGTATTCAATTACGAGCAGTGATTAGGACTACTGTATATTACGTATTGAGATATAGATTATCATTAACGGATGAACAAACGTCGGGCTTCTTCTCCATAAACGTTAATTCCATCTGTCATACGTGTTTGGAGGCAAAATCTAGTTTTGTAACAATTTCAAAACAAGAGAAGACCTTGACTGTATGTATGTTAATCGTTTATTGTACGATAAATATTTTTACAGGAGCAAAATATGGTACTTACAGTTAAAATTAAATTTAAGGAACAGAGGCCAGCACATCAGGTTACTCCATTTTCATTGCAAAACCGTTCCTAACACAACTGCACAGAGTGCACGCGTGTGGTAGCCTGAGTTGCGGCCGTCCTTACAAAGGCGGACTTATTCCACTAGGGGATCTCTTCCACTCAACCTTCTGAATAGTGAGAAGACATCCTGACGAGTAGGCATGAAGTACAAAAGGATTAAATACATTTAAGGCGACTACAGCACCCGATGAAGGCAGCACATATAGGATTAGTGCCATCTCCGTCTCTCAACAGGCCTGAGCCGGCAGTGCGAACAGTGTCGATACACGAAGTTTATGGACTATGAAAGCGTGCGTGCGTAAAAACATGTTCGAAAGTTAGAAAAATGAGATTTATGGAAAGGTAACAGCTTAAATCGAAAAATGCGTAACTACTTATCGAGATCATTTGATAGCAAATTCAAGTTCCTGTGTACATTTTACTATCGTTTTTACAGCTTAAAAGATACAGAATATTGGTATTTAGAGGTGACTTTGTGAGCTTTTTCTATCGAACCAAAAGTGCTGAATCATGTTTTCAGCAAACTACTTATCTAGTTTATGTCCTGAATATTACCGTAGTATTTTTTTCTTCGATTTAATGCAGTGCGTCATGCTTATCTACGCATCATAAAATCGTAATTTAGGTGCTGTAGTCGCCTTAATAGAATAGATACAGAAAGACCAATAAACTGTATCTTGTTTGGTGTGCCAAATAAATAAATAACGATAGGATTTGGTTTTTGCGTAGTAGGTAGGTGTCTTAATATAAACTGGTATGTTACCTAATATAACGCAAATAATTTTCTAAATATGGAACCCTTCACTAACACAATATTTATCTTCAGAAACCAAACAGGTAAACCTTTGCCCCTCGTATAATTTAACATACAAGTACTTTGTTGATCAATAATTATGTCCATTAATGGGCCTTTTTATAATTCGAACGGCACGGCACGGCATGGCAGAATTTGTATTACCTACCATTGCCTCTTATGTTCCCATCTTTTAGTATTACTAGTACATAGGAGGCAATAATATTTATACAAAAATTCCGTGCCGTTATCGAATTAAAAAAAGACACATTGGTTAATGAATTAATGACACGGGGTGTGAGGGACAGCTAGTATAATTACAGGAAGTGTGGTTTGAAAGGAGATTAATGCGTAAAACTAAAAATAACATTTATTAAATTAAATTTGTCGGCACAGAAGAAGTCAGGCAAGTTTACGAGTAATAATATAGTATACTAATAACGTTTATTGTACACACTGGACATAAATTACAGACATAAGACAGTACATACAAAAAAATTTCTACCAGCAAACCTGTTGATAGCATAGAGCTGGAAGAAAGGAAGACAGACGTGTACTATAGGAGAGAAATAGATGTAACAAATTGAATGCTAATTATTACTTAAATACTACATATTACTCCAACTAAATATATATTAAATTTTATAAACCTGGTACTAAAAATACTAGGTTTATAAAATAGTTAGTTCTAGTTCGAGTAGTTAGTTCTAGAAAAAAATGCGAATATTAAGTTAATAATGTGTAACTTGAGTCTGGAAGCCTCTGTTGTTAAAATTTCGTAACGTAACCAGAACTGACAGGCTATCGTGCAAAGTTCTAATAGGGACTCGGCTGAAAGCTGAGAAATACGGTTAAAAGAGTGGAATAAGCTACGATATTGAGGGTTGTTTTACTAAGAAAATGTGCGTTGAATATTAAGATCCGTGGTTTTTCCCGAATTTGTTTTTTCTTTTCTGTTTTCAAGGATACGTCGCCTTATATTACATATTACATTAAATCACACAGATACATGTTTGTTATATTATGTAACATAATAGGTAGGTAGGTGTGAACATAAACTTAAGATTAGCCAGCTAAAACTAGGTGTTACCGCACTTCGGCTGTCTATTAGCCGTAGCTAATACAAAATGTGTATTTAGTATATTATTTCAATATTCACATAATTTATTTGCACTGCTATGAACATGACAGTGTACTTTATTAAGGTCACTCAAATTTTGAGGGATACTAAATTTATTAAAAAATACCTAATAAATAGAAAATACAAAATAAATTAACACTCTACTCAAATAATGGACCTTTATTTATTTTTTTACCAGCCCATATACGTCCCCACCGAGGAGCATGGGCCTCCCTTCGAAACACAAAGGCGATTTGGGCCATAGTCCACCACGCCGCTGGCCCAATGCGGGTTGGTGGACATAATTATAAGGAATATTTCTGTTAAATAAATAAAAAATATTATTATAAATTCAAAAGTAACAACGTCGCAACTCTAGTGATCAGTTTCACGATTTGATATTTTTCAAATTAATTTTTTATTTTATGAACAAGAAATACTTTTTGAAATAGAGCTGCGCATAAATTCATTTTTTTTATATTTTTGAAACATGTTATATAGAAGCAGTTCGGTAAGTTAAGTTTTTTTATTACTATCTATATATATATATATATTACAACAGAAAATCAAACAATACGTAATTGGCATTGATCTTGGCTTATGTCTGGTTGTTATATTACTCATAAAAAAGCTCTTGTCAGTTTTCCTGTTCTTTCATGGAGACTTTTGATGATTTTATTTATAGCACAGCTTGTATACTTTGGTATGTTGTTGTTTGTACCTTTCAATTCAAAAGTACGATTATTATAACTGCGGCGTGAGCACCTATGAAGTTAGTTGAAACTGGATCAGTTAGCTTGTTGGATAAAATATTTCATTGTTTCATATTGTGAAGTACTGTTGACAGTAAAGTAGCATTGTTAACATGAGTTGTAAGTAATATCCATTCCAAACCGACTAGGCTTTTTTCGTAACTAGTTTCTATATATACCAACATTTTAAGTTCGGTTTCAGATTGAGCCAGTTTCGGCCAAAAAATCTCGTTTCTGCCTTAGTTTTGGTCTCGGCCAAAAAATTTCCGAATTAAATTTTATTTAGATAGGTACAATGAAAAAATAAATGTTGAGGACTATCTAACCCCAAACTAAGCAAGACTTCTGCTATGGGTGGTAGATAACTGATATACTATTTTCTAAAGATGAGCTGAAACCCTCAATATTTTCAAAAACATGAAGGTGGATTCATTTAAAATGTATATTTCATTATCTCTTCGACTGTCCTTAAAAGCCTCTTAAAATATCCTAAATTTCTATAGACGACAGCTATAAAATTAATTCCATTCTTACCTTACAAAGCTTCCTTACCCCACGAGCCCGATCATTAAAGTCATTAAACGAGTTTTAAAGAACGTTTACGTTAAATAATCTCCCTAATTTCCAAATTTTACTTTGTTTAATCATACCGAAATTTGAATTGAACTTTTAAAACTCGTTTCTTTTAGCTTCTGCAATCTTTTCTTCAGTCTATTGATGAATTTTGAGAAAACTTTACAAAATCTCACTTAAGTTTAATGTTGTTATTTTGCTTGATAACTAAATCATCCCATTTCATTCGGTTTCGTAAATACATCTTGATGAATACTCGTACTAAGGATATATTGCGCGCAAGATATGTATTTTTACCCAAAGTCATAAACAAAATGTCAAATCAAATGAGTGAAATATCATTGGAAATTTCAAATGTCAAAGGTGTTCCATGATTACTACACAACCGATTCTATCAATGTAATCGAAATTGCTATTGCCAACTTAAATAACATGATTTACAAATTCTTCTGCTATATTTAATTTATGTTTTTTATTACATAAGTCAAGACCTAATTAAAATGCAAAAGGAACAAATTTTTTGACATTTTATTTATATTTTAATACTTTAAACTAATAGTTGTTTAAAATACAAATAAGTACTCCTAACATGTACGATTATTTGGGAAGACCGTAACACAGTTTACAAATTATCGCGGGATACAGAAAATCTATGTAATTTGTGTTTTCATATTTGGTAAATAAAGTTAAAGTTATTCCTTTATTCCACAGACGATAAATTTCGACTCGACGCGTGGCGGAATATCGCTGGTGACAGAGAAAGGTGTCCATAGCAGTAGCAGACTATTAGTGCAAGCGGCCCGGACTTCAGACGCGGGCGCATATGAATGTGCACCAGATAACGCACAGAGCGCTGCGGCGAGAGTGCATGTGTTAACTGGTAAGTTTTATAGCTTACACGAGTAAGATTTGTAGTGCTTAAACTCACTGGAAGTTTACCTACCTACGTCATATAATATAATTTTAAGCGTATGGCTTACGATCTGAAAAGCTAATAAATGTTATCTCTCTTGAAAGACTAAATGCAAAGAGTAACATAATGCCTTAAATTTTCAATGAAAATGATAGACTTCCTGCTAATAATGCTAAAAAAATTCCTGCTTCCTGCTAATAATTCTAGCTTGTCATCTCTTTTCCGACCCTGCACTATGCGATAAAAAATTGTGTTACATCATGTAAACAGTCTCACTCAGTGGGTTTACAGTGGAAAACCACCTCTGACAGACTACTGAGTATCACTCTTAATAAGGTCTTTACAAATCTAGAATCTACAAAATTGATGGTTGTTTTTAACAGAAAGCGTCTAGAATGTGATTTATTTGAAATTGACATAACCGTGATATTGGTGATTGATTATTTTTTTTATTATTATTATAAGATGGGTTAACTCTTGACCTCAATCTTGACCATAAGGTCAAAGATGAGGTCGACGATGGAGCGAGTTAACCCAGAAAATGCCTATAAAAGCACTGGTACTCCCACGCACCGACGGAACACAGCAAGCTGTTTGGCGTCGGACTTCGGTAGGAGGGTGGTCGCGAACCAGACGGCCCTTTACAGAGCCTACCATACCGCATGAGACCATAGGACGACACCTCAGATTCAGAAAAAAATGAAGTGTCGTTGCCTGGGATTGATTACTAGGAGGCAGGTCTCAATTGTGTTTCCTTAGTCGCCTCTTATGACACCCACGGAAAGAGATGGGGTGGTGTTATTCAAACCGATCACGGCTATGTATTTTCTTAGTAAGGTTTTTTTGTCACAATTTGAAGACTATGTTGGATTTCAAGAACATGAAAATTATTTAATAAAAATTAACTTATTCTTAATATTTTGACATTCACTGTTGTAAACAAACATTAATTTGACATTGTTATTTAATCAATCAACATTATTGACATTAATTTACTAAGTTGACATGATCATGCATTCGATATTTGCACAATTAAATGTATCGTAAGCTTGAAATTGTTTTAAATTCATTAATTCATTAAAAAAACACCAAACTTGCAAAAGACATAAAAGAATAGTTGGCCAAACTGGTAAAAAAATACTAAAACTGATTACCCATGACCCTTTGAACATTGGATTCCACCAATATCCATCAAAGTCGAAGCAACACTTGCTAAGGAACTGCTGGCATAATAGGTTCTCAATGAGGGCTTTCCGTACTCTAACAATTTACTAACAAGGTACGCAATATCTTAGGTAGGGAGCGCTGATGAACGATGAATGGACCGCAATTAGTTGTAGGAGAACCCTTAATGAATGCCGATCGAAAGCCCTTATGAAATTCCTGTTGCATGACCCCATCAGTAAGCTTAACTTTTAACAGGATGAAAAAAAAGAAAAATGTATTACGCTCATTAAAATGTATTGAAGCGCTCGCAGCTCAGTGGCTCAGTGGCCAGATCAGTGGATCTCAACCAATCAGTGAGGTTAAGCAACGTACACAGAGGCAGGAAACCTGATGGGTGACCAAAGTGGCAATTTTATCACGAGCGTTTCCGTGCTTCGGAGGGCACGTAAGCTGTCGGTCCCGGCTGTTGTCAATTGACTACTGTCGTTAAAACCAAGTCAGAGGCCATTGTGCGGTTTAAAAACTTTGATATCATAGCCAAGTTCGCCACATATTGACTATACCTACACGATAAGAAGAAGAAGAAGAAGACAGCATCTTGAGATCAATCAATACAATCTTGAGAGTGTGATCTTGCCTTTTTCTTGTCTTTTAAGTATAATCAAGTAGGCATGTGGTAAACTTGATTTACCCTGGAGTCAAGATTTGTCAGACCACCAAATGGCCTCTAACTTGGTTTTACCGACTGTAGTGTATATATATTATTATATTAAAAATGGGTTCGCTCTTGACCACAATCTAGCTTAAGGCAAAGATGTGGTCGAGGATGTAGCGAGCTCACCCAGAAGAAGCCTATTCACTCGCACTTTAAAGATGTTTGGGTTGTATGAACTCGGAAATACAGACGCCGGCAGGGAATTGACAACAGCCGGAACGCCGTTCAAAACACGGAAACGCTTGAGATTAATTGCCACTTCAGCAACCCATCGGGTACACTGCCCCTGTGTTCGTTACTAAATTCATTGATCAATTTGATTATCGGTAGAGTATGGTTATTGCAAAGTTGGTTTGTCAAAGTTGGTTGTACTAAGTCGTGTGGTGATTGGTTGAGAATAACACCATCCCATCTCTTTCCGTGGCTGTCGTAAGAGGCGACTAAGGAAACACAAATGAGACGTGCCTCCTAGTAATCCATCCTAGGCAACGATACTTAATTTTTTTTCTGAATCTGAGGTATCGTCCTATGGTCTCATGCGGTGTGGTAGGCTCTATAAAGGGTCGTCTGGTTCGCGACCACCCTCCTACCGAAGTCCGACGCCAAACAGCTTGCTGTGTTCCGTCGGTGCGTGGAAGTACCAATGCCTTTATAGGCATTTTTTGGGTAAACTCGCTCCATCGTTGACCTCTTCTTTGACCTTTATGGTCAAGATTGAGGTCAAGAGTTAACCCATCTTATAATGAAAATAAAATAAAAATTACATAAAATTTAAGACATAAAAATTGTTAAGTAGTGGTTTACGTATCTATGTCGATACAAGTACATTTCCATTATTATTACATTCAATATTGAAAGCCCTAAAATTAGTTACGAAGCCAAGATGCCTCAAATCACCTTCCAAAACATGTGGTTATTATGATTCAAATTACTTATGAAGAACACAAAAAATTTACCTAATACAATCTTGATTATTTTTTCAGATTGTTTTCAAATACAATAAAAAAACTATCGTTAGCATTGCCATGATAAGGTTTATGCAAGTAAATTAGAAAAACTTTAAGATGTGAATTAGTTATTATTCGTTTGATTATCAGCAGCTCTAGCACGATAACGACAAATTCGCGCTCGGCTTACGCAGAAACTTCACTTTGATTGCGCGAGGATCCCGCGCAAAGGCTTGCTCGCCCTATGGCGTTGTCAATGTTGACATTTTGACATAGGACCGCGGTGTTGTCGGGGCGCTGTTACTATCGTACTCGGCCAGCTGTATAAAAATTTGCACTACTGTCAGTGTAAGACAATATCAAACTGAAAACTAAATATATAATGTTTCAATATTATATTTCTTTCAGTCCACTCGGTCAAAAGACATTTGTTTTATTTCCATTTCCATTGAGAGTCACAAAACAGATTACTACAACGCTCAAATGTTTCTGGCAGTTTTCCAAGCGTGAGGCTAATTGACAAAATAGGCTTTGACATGGATTGTTTTCATCACCAAGTAGACGTGGCTTGCCAAAAAAAATTGGCTCACTGTTAATGGAAGCTGAATTTAGTTTTATAGGTTTTGATTTTTGATTTACCTATTCTTACCTAAATTGGCTAATTTAAGTTCCATTTTCAAAAAGAAGTAGCCTAGTTTTCTGCGCGGGATTTCTTTTCAGTAGGAATTTGAGAAAATTAAATAGCCAACGTTTTATTCCAATGTCCAAAAATATTCTAATGCAAAGTTTCATTTAAGTCCGTCCAGTGGTTTTTGTGTGAAAGGTTAATAATCCATCCATCCATAGTCATAAAAATTTGCTTTTATGATATAAGAAAGAACGTTAGTAGGATGGGTTCACTTTTGATCACAGTTTTGCTCGGGCGCAATTATGCAGTCGAATACATCGGGTGTAAAGGACAACTTAACAGGCACCCAAAATTCAGAACATCATACATTTTGGGAAAAAGTTACTCGTAATAATTTTCCACGTTAAAAACGTATGAGTCACCGACTTCAATCCCAACAACAGTTCGCACAAAGTAGATATCTAGATTTTTGCGGACTACAATGCCTATTAGCAAATAACTACAAACAGAAATGTCATTCATTTATTTAGATGATGTTCTAGTTTGTAGTATATTTTGTTTTTGTTGATTTTTTTTAAAAGCGCTGAATCATTTTCGATAAAATTTATATGGGACCTCTTCAGGAGTATACTCTTTCGAACAAATAAAGAATTTTGAAAATCGGACAACAGTTGCCGGAGTAATCGCGTAACAAATATACAAAAAAAAATAGTCGAATTGAGAACCTCCTCCTTTTTTGAAGTCGGTTGAAAATGGGTGAATTCCACAATTTGAATATTTGCTATGGTGCACCTTACGGGATGTAAGTATATATAGCAAACTTAACTAGAAGAATGCCTATTTAGAATGGTTATATAAGATTTTACTTTCACCGATATATCAACAAAATACACAGTAAACTAAATAAATACCCTAGTAAATAGTGTGGTCAGGTCTTTATACATTACTTAGTATATGTCTACCTATTTAAATACCCCCACTAGGATTACAAAAAAGGGGTTATTCGCTGCCAGATTGTCAGTCCACCTCTTGGGAAGTTGCCAATGATAATGCTGCTGGAACGCTAGTTGCGATTCGAATTTAAGCTCTCATAGTATTAAAATAATAAAATGTAATATTTAGTCTACCCCGACAACGTTTGGTTACAGAAACTCTAAGAAAGTATATTTTTATTTTATTTATTAAGATAATCCTTATTATGCTTTCTATATATTATATATAATATTATAAATGCGAAAGTAACTCTGTCTGTCTATTAGTCCGCCTTTCACGCCTAAACTACTGAACCAATCTTGATGAAATTTAGTACAGAGATAGATTAGAGCCTGGAAAAGGACATAGGTTACATTTTATCCTACAGTCGGGCACGATATAACCTGTAGTCCACGCGGACGGAAAGTTAGTTATACATAAAATTGTAAATACAGATTTGCAGTTTGAGCAGTTTGTTTGCGAGGGCAAGAGTCTCTATTAATGTAAATGCATATCGACTTAAAAAGGGGGTAAAAAAGTCACAAGCTCTGAATGATTGCTATCAGCAGTGAGAAAGTGACATACTCAAAAATTAGTCTTTTATTCTACATCAAAATAAACCTCAAACGAAGGATTTGTTTGGATAAACAAATCCTCAAACGAAGTGTCGCGTGCTTAGCATTGCTCGTATGAATAAACTGTAGGAAAAAAAATTACTCACGCTTTCTTCTTTTTTCGTGTCATTAGCTATATCGAACATGTTTGGCCCAATGGGCCCAGAACTTATATTTTTACCGACTTTAAAAAAGGAGGAGGTTCTATGTTCGACTGTATGTATTTTTTAAAATGTATGTTCACAAATTATTTTTTTGTTCGAGGAAATATACTCCAAAAGTGGTCCCATAAAATTATATCGAAAATTATTCAGCGCTTTTAAAAAATCAACAAAAAAATAACTACAAACCAGGACATCATCTAAATAAATGAGTGATATTTTTGTTTGCGGTTTTCTGCTAATAGGAATTGTAATCTGCAAAAAATACTAGTTATCTACTTTGTGCGAACTGTTGTTGGGATTGAAGTCGGTGACTTATACGTTTTTAACGTGGAAAATTATAATTTTAAGTAAGTAATGTTTTTTGTTCTCAGGTGAAACTCCAGCAGCAATGCAAGGCAGTGCGGCCTGGACGAGCAGTTTCAGCTTGCCTACCCTTTTAGGTCTGACTGCAGCCCTACCATTGTACTGCTTATAAGCGAGTCTGTGCGAATTTTAAGTGAAACAGTGGTGTTAGTGAAGTGCGGGTGTGTATCGACCCATTTGACGTGTTATCAGATTATTTATAAAAGTGGAACAAAAAATAAGAAGTAAGATGTAAGAATTGAGTAGATAAATTGTTACTCTAGCTACTAAAACATAAGGTGCAAAGTTCTTTGAACAACACACTGAGTGCGTAACAATTTGCTTACTTGTGGACCGAGACAGAAGTCAAAAGTGAAACGCGTTACCTACTATGCAGTCGGTTAAAAAAGTTGAATTTTTGGACTGAGTTTAGTGAAGTTACGTTTATCAAATTTTAAATTAGTGTAAATATATGGGTGTAAGACATCGAATGGAATCGAATGGGTAAGTCTGGACTGCAAAGGCAGATCTGTGCCAACGTTGCATAGAGTATATCCTAAGAATCAGGGTAAAGGGTACTTTAGGAATCTTCAGGTCATTTGCATCAAAAAAGGGAAATTTTCTATCAATCTGTACATAAATATGGGTTAAATTTGGGAAGTGGTTCTTCTCATGAAACTGAACAACTTCCTCCACGGAACCCGTAAAAAAACCATTTCAAAAGGTATCAAAATCAAATCGAAAATACTTTATTTTCATAGAAAAGTGCATTCAAAGTGATTTTTGAAAACGTCATAAAAATACATAAGCAAAATCAATATAAATACTTGAGCAAAATAGTGAATCATTAGCATTTCTGACTTTGTGCCTATTCGCAAAGGTGTGGTCTTCCTCGGGAGAAGAATAGGCAAGAAACTTCGAGAGTCGCTCTTTTTAAGTCAATCATATGAATTTTCTTACTTCTAATTTTAGTTGACTTAATATCTGAATAACTCTGGAGCTGAGCAATTTTCGACACAGGGAGCCAATCGGCTTATCGTTCAAGTTGTATGGAGGAAGGGAAGTTGTTTAGTTGAGTGGGCTGATCAACTTCCTTAATTTCGCTGACTCGTTTAAAGTCACCCAAAATAAACACATTTTTTTGGACTCTGTATATAAAATTTGGAACAACAGCTGTAGTATTCCTTTCTGTTGTTTGAAACATTGTTCAATACAATAAACATGATTCCGAACTTATGTCAAAATTAACTTTAGTGAAAGGAATGTTCAGACATTAATATAATTGTAGATATAACTATACATCATAGAATAATTTAGTAATATTGTTTTTTAATTTGTGGTTGACTAAAATAATAAAAATTGTTTCTAAAATTTATCGTTTCATTTCGTCCGAAGATATTACCCTCCTGAGACCCAGACCCCTAAATGTTGCCCGATTTTCATGAATTTTCAGAATTTGGCTAAGTATGATACGAAAAACAAGAAAAAAATACTTAAAAAATTCTAACCCCCCTACACACGCCAAAATGGGGGGTGTCACCAGTGACACTGCGGGTTCCAATTACATTAAAAAAGTTTTTAATCGAGTAATGTGTTTATTAAATCATAGTGAAGTAAATTCTGGTTTTCTTGATTGGAATCGAAACATTATCGCACATTTCAGTAATTTGAGGATGTAAGATTTATTAAGATTATTGAGGAGTATGAAAAACAAAAAAACAATAGTGATTTGTGTTGAAACATAGAAATATCCTGCAGGTTGAACATTTAACAAAGGTCTACTGGTGGCATGACCTAAGCCGACACTTCGCCCGGCAATCCTTTAAAAATATAGGTAGCTTCTTCCAGCTTCTTCATGATGTGAGGAATGGGTTCAACAAGCTTTAGTTTTGGATAAGGCAGATCTTCAATGTTCAATTCTTCTACAGAATGGATACTACTGCAAGAACTGCGGGTGGCGCTGATTCTATACTGCTTTCCGCTCCTTGGCACAAATAAAAATTCTAAAGCAGTCCATTAAGTTGAGCTATTAAGAACACCTTAATCCCTTCTGGATTCGGCTTTCCCTTCATGACCTGCTTCATTTTACACTTTCCTGTATCCTGTTTCCTTTCCTGTTTTCTGTATTATCTGTTCGTCAATCTCCACATTTAGGCTCATTTGGTTTTGTCTACAACCGTTCTCAATCAATGAATCCATATGAATTTTCCAAAATCAGTTGATAGTTTTCATAGAAGAAGACACTAGTTGATCGTCAACTATTTTTATATTTCTCCTCAACTGGAAATATCTGTTCCGAGTTGTGGCATTAGCTTCTAGTGCTGCCTTAGTGTCAGCAGCCCAGAACATACGAATTCGAGGAAGCCCTAGAATACCAATTGCCATGGAAACACCTATATCAGTTCGCATTTCTTCTGGATTAATATTTAATGACCTGCTGGTTCTATGCGTGATGTTAATATTAATACAGTATGACATTTTCCCAAAGAACTCAGGTTTGATATTTTGGCAAAAGTATTCATAGGAGTTTTTGACAGTAACTGTAGGTTTATTTAGTGGTGGATCCTCACTTAAATTCGTTGAAGTATTGGCAAAGGTATTTGTACGATCCCATCAAAGAGGGCGGTCCGTCGATCTCCGTGGATTATGTGAATGTGCAAGAGATATAAGCGGCTCTTCATCAGAATCATCCCACTCACTATTAGCGGGCGATCTAGGTATTACTTCCTCAGAGATGTCTTTCTGCACGGCAGCAAAGTCATCCTCTTCATCTTCATCAACATCTTCGCAATCAGATTCGTCGAAGTTGAATAATGTCCTTCCGATTTGTCTATCTGAGAGTCCCGTAAAAGTTCACATTTTAAATCGTTAATGCCGAGAGTGTCACCCATGACGCCCGAAGAAATCGTCAAAAATTAATCTCAAAATTATGATTTTTTGATAATTTTATGTTAATATCTGAAAGATGTATGAAAATGCCACACAATCAACACAAAACAACTACATAAAGGTTATTTGAAGTAATATTTACCTTGCCGGGAACTCGCCTTGTCGGTAAATGTAATTAATCGATAATTCAACGAGGGTTTACTACAGAAAAAACCCAAATGTAATGAGCCAAAATGACCTAGTAGGCTTGGTCTTCTCATACTGTCACACATTATTGTCAAAGTTTTTACTAATACCCACAATTGTCGCGAAAAAAAAAATAAACTCGCAAGTGTCATGAGTGACACCTAGGGTCTCAGGAGGTTACAGCACCATTATTTGGTGGGATCAGACGGGGAGAGAGTCAGAAGTTTGGTGCAGCTTTCAAAATATAGAAAGTTCATGGAATTGGAGATTAACAAACATTTCTGGATGCAAATCAGCCCCCTAAACTAGTCAACCTTTTATTTAAGAAGATAGAGATTTAGAAGACGTAGGTGTACAAGAATCCCAGCACTGTTAAAAATATGTCATTACTTTCCGCCAGCGGCTCTGCCCGCGTGAACTACAGGTTATATCGTGCCCAACTGTGGAATAAAATGTAGCCTATATCCTTTCCCAGGTTCTAATCTATCTCTGAACCAAATTTCATCAAAATCGGTTCAGTAGTTTAGGTGTGAAAGACGGACAGACAGACAGAGTTACTTTCGCATTTATAATATTAGTAAGGATAGTAAGAATTTCCAGCTAAAAAAATTGTAAGATGACGTGAAGGCGAATAGCCAATTAAACCCAATATGAACCAGTAATTATTTTCATTGAGAATACACCGACAAAGAACAGAAAGCGAAATAAACAAGGAGACTCACAATTTGTCTGCCAATGCAGCTTTTCCTCAAACCATTTCTTTACAAACCGTGCGATAGTGTTGTTGCAATAGCGATAGACTATCGATAGTATCGTGATATACTATCCTGACCTTGAAAATCAGTCATACTATCGAAACTATCGACCCTTGACGATACTATCGATAGTATCGATTGATGAAAGTAAGTGATACTATTCGATACGTCGATAGTTACTAAAGTAAAACTATCTATAATATCGAAACGCGTCAATAGATCATAGATAGTATCTTCTTCTTCTTATCGTGTAGGTATAGTCAAGTGTGTGGCTAAGTTGTCTAACCCTGGTGTCAGAATTTTCAAACCGCCGAATGGCCTCTGACTTGGTTTTAACTACTGTAATCAATCGACAACAGCCGAAACCGATAGCTTAATGTGCCCTTCGAAACACGGAAACTGATAAATTGCCACTTTGGTCACCAATCAGGTTCTCTGCCTCTATGTACGTTACTTAACCTCACTAACCGGTTGAGATCAGCGGGCGCCACTGGGCTATAGATAGTATCGATAGTTTTGTATGTACGTATCGATAGTATTATAGCATTTCGATATTTTCGATAAGACTATTCGCGCTATCGACTGATATTCAAGGTCAACTATCGATAGCGAAACTATCGATATTGCAACAACACTACCGTGTGAGTGAGTTCTGTATTTACCCCTATTATGTGATCGTATGAAATGAACCATTCACCGGGCTTACTTAGAAATACCAGCACGTCAAGCTGTCTTTTCAATCCAATGTGTTTTGCGGTTTTCCTTTAGAATTCCGTTTTCAATTCGTGCGACCAATGATCTTGTTTTATGAGTTTATTTTCAGTATACAACAAATTGGCTAAATTTTTCTAAGGATTTGAAAAATTCAATGTTCAAAGATCACGCCACGTTATTTTTTTTCATACCTAATTAGTTTAGTTGAAATCTGGTTAAATTGGTGTCAATCTATTAGTACAAAAACAAGATGTAGTTTTACGATGACGTCGTATTTAAATAAGAATGCAATTAAATCCAACTGTAAAGAACATTTTCTAAAAAAAGTTGGATCTTTTTTGTATACATATTCAATTTTGAAATTTAAAAACAGGCAGGAGTGTATTTTCGAGATAAGCTTCTCCTTAAAAGTTGTTAGAAGACGCAAAAAACTTTGTAAGTACAATTTTTTTCATAATAATGGTAGCTACAGCCTTTGCACATAAACTAAACACGAAGTTTGTCATGATAATACAGAGGCCAGCGCATCAGGTTACTCTATTTTCGTTTCAAACCGCTCTTATCGCAACAGCACAGAGTGCACGCGTGTGGTAACCTGATGCGCAGCCCTCCGTCCCTTTTTAAATATCATTTTGCCTCTGCCTGAAGGGTAAGTAGCGTGAGTATACCTTAGATATTATACCTATAGATTGCAAAGACCCATAAAACGTTACTGAATTACAACCCAATCTTTTTTTTTATTTAACGCCTTTGACTTCCTATTCCCCTAACAATAGTCCTGCCCGAGGCATGAAGCACGGATGAAAGGAGCTAATCGAAACCTATCCCATTGGAAAAGTACTCACGGGTTGTCGGGGCAGTGGTTGGTTGACTTAAGATTATATGAGTGAGATAGGGTTGCCAGATAATTGTTATTTTGAAGAAGAAAAAAAAAACTTCGTGTTACCGCTGAAGTATAAGTAGTAGTATAGTAAATCCTGTAAAGGCTACAGCCCTTTTTGCCATCGCAAGAACTGACCAGCGAGGTTAAGCAACGTGCACAGCGGCAGAAAGCGAATGGGTGACCATATTGCCAGTTTAACACAGCATTTCTCTGTTTCGGAAGGCACATTTAACCGTGAGTCCCGGCTGTTGTTCATTAAATACTGTCGTTAAACCTAGTCAGACTAGGTTTTTTATTTCAGTTTCTTTAAATTCTTTTAGAGTAGGCTAATTTGTAAGTTTGAAAACTCTGACACCAGAGATACTCAAGTTTGCCACACACTGGATTGTACAGTCACACAATAAGAAGTAGAAGTTTGATTAATTGCGTGTCAACTATTTTTAAAAACAACAATAACATGTCAGACAATAAAAATGTCAGACAATTTTCGAAACCAACATTGCAAATGATGGGTTTCACTACTACCAGCTGCTACTAAACTCAATAAAAAATAAGAAGAATCAATAAGAAGAAGAAACACTCACGCCTAATACCATGTGGGGGTAGGCATAACATCATTTGGTTTTTAAACCACTTGACGCAGTTTCTCATTTTTATTTATTTATTTATTTAACTTAATGCACTAAAAGTACATGGGCGGACTTAATGCCTAATGGCATTATCTACCAGTCTACCTTAGGGTGATTGGGAGATGTACGTGGTAGGTGCATATCACAAATATATGAAAATACTTTAACAACTATGAAACTACACTAAGAACAAAGGAAAATAACTGTAATACCTACTAAATATATAATCAAATGCATACTTGTACTTACATAAAGTTTATAATAAATATACATACATACAATATGATAATACATAACTATAATAGATATATAACACCGCAGGGGTTACAAGAGGCGTACCGCAGGGGTCTATTCTTGGGCCAGTTCTGTTTATTTTGTATACGTCCGATATCATTAAAGAAATTAAATATTGCCATTATCATTTGTACGCTGATGATGTTCAAATCTATGTGCACGTAAAACCAACTGAAATGGTCCCCTCTGTAGATAATCTTAACTCCGATCTTAATCGTATAGCCCTTTGGGCGACTCGAAACGCGTTACTGCTTAATCCTCTTAAGTCCAAGTTCATGGTGTTGGGCTCAAAAAAACAGGTGTCTTCCATCTTGTCGCAGAATCCGAATGTAACTATAAATGGGACTCCGGTGGAACATGTAGTGATGGCTAGGAACCTTGGTATCCTCATGGATTCCAAACTCCGTTTCGAAGATCATATAGTTAATGTGGCCAAAAATTGCATGTTTCGTATTAAAGTGCTATACAAAATACGTCACTTATTATCTGAGGAAGTCCGTTTGCTGCTCTGTGAGTCTCTGATTCTATCTAGGTTAAATTATGGAGATATCTTGTTGGGACCCTGCCTTCTTTCTACATCGAAGCGACTTATATAGCGAGTTCAGAATGCTTGTGTGAGATTCTGTTATAAAGTCCCGCCTAGATCGCACATCACGCCTAAATTAAACAAGGAGGGCCTACTGAACATGGAGTCAAGGCGGCAACTTCATTTTGCTAGTTTGGTCCATGAAATTGTCAAATGCAAGCGTCCGACGTATTTGTACGATAAGTTGTCTTGGGCTCGCTACCAATTTAACTCGAGGAAAGTAAACTCCATGATCTTGGTTACACCTTTCCACAAAACCAGATCATTTGAGGGAAGCTTCCGTTACCAAGCTACCAAATGCTGGAACAACCTCCCACCACCTCTAAAACTACCTATTTCAAAGCATACTTTTAAATTCAAGCTTAAATATCTATATTTGGAGAAGCAGAGGTTGCTATGATGGCGGTAGCATTAATTACATAATACATACATTAAGACAGGCTTATTATTATTATTACTATTACATATATACCACATAAACATAAATATTTATATACATAAATATACAAGCTATATATACCTACTTATATACATTTTTTATTTTTATTTTTTTTTAAATATAAAACCAAAATTATTCTTTCTATTCTTTTTATGAGACTATTAGAATTACACCCTTGTCGGTACTACAAGTATTATTATTACGTCAGTGTTTTATTGTTTTATTTTTTAGTTTTAATTTTTATTTTTTATTTCTGTGTCGCACTATTTAGATCTGGGACGACCCAGGGAGCAGCAGAATACCAGCGTTTGTGCTATTTATTTAGCGCAGACACTATGCTGAGCTGCACCCTATGACACTACGCTGTACCCAACGTCACCTTTAGTTATAAGAACTTACCTATCTTCTTGTAAACAGTGTAGTGAAATAAATTTATTTTCTTTCTTTCTTTCTTTCTTTCATATAAATACATAATATAGGAATGAAGAAGTAAGCTTGAATCATATAACAGCTTCAAAAAGTGACACCGTACTCTGTGTTTGAAGGAGTTTACTTTTTCCATACTTTAGTTTCGGGGTCTTTTCATATATCTATAACATTAACCTATACTAATAAATAAATGCAACGTTAAGTATATGCTGTAAAATGTCAAAGTCGTCGTTCAAATAATTCTTCATTCGCTCCTTGTTTATTGATTTAGTAGCCTTACAACCTTTTTAGGCATTTTTTTCTGAATAAATATAAGTTTGGTCTCGAGAGTGGTTCACAAATTGAATGCTTCCGAAGCGGAAGTTGCGTGTTTTAGAAAACAGAATACGGAACGAGATTATCTGACAGAGGACCAAAGTTGTTGACTTACCTTAATTTGATTGAAAAAACTTGTACGGGCGCCCAGAGATCCTTTCACCCAAAGGACTCCACCAAATAATTTATCTGATCAGTTGAAAGCCTTATCAGGGCTTCCCAAACTGTGCTTCGTGACGCTTTGGAGTATTGCAGGGGCTTTGCAAGGCAACCCACATAGATTACATATCTGTGGAACGGGTGGAGCGAAAGAGTCGAATAATACAGAAGTAAAAAAGTAATACGTGTTGAATCAAAAAGGAACTCTTTTTATTTTATTTTGGTTAATGTTTATTCATATAAAAAAATAAGCTCCCAAAGAAATTTCTTAGTTTAAGCTGCAAAGATACGAGCGCAGCAAACGTGTATCATTTTCAACATAATGAATAACAGCTAAGTGGGGGCGTCGCAAAAACTGGCAAACTCCCAATGCAAGGGCGGGGAGTCACAAAAAAAATAAGTTTGGGAGCCTCTGCCTTATTGGTTATATTTCAAGATAAAGTTTATGTTAAGGTTACAGAATCATTTTTTTTTCAAAAGAATGTGCCAACCCTAGGTGGTTGTAAAACAAGCTCTTAAATTGGCGTCGCAATTAGAAATTCGTTGAAAAAAAGACCCAATTAAGGAGTAGAACAAGAATTTTCTAGTCGATAGCGGACTTAAGGAAACTGGGTCGTTTTCTTAAGTTTTAATTACTACTGGTATTCTTAACAGACTTAAAAAAAACTGTTTTTCTGAATTTGGTTAAATAAATTGTTTTTTCTTATTGTGTGTTACCATAGTGTTACCCTATAATTGCATCATTTGCAAAATCAATAGAAGATTATTATTTTTTAATTTTAAATGACTCGTACTTCTAGATTGGTTTTATTTTGTTTGAAATTATGTTCAGCTGTTCTAGCATACGCAAAAAGGCTTCAGTTTCATGAAAGTTTATTGCCAAAGAGAACATAACCTTAAACAAAACCTCAATACAACACATGAGAAAGCATTCCTTTTGCATTTGACTATCGTTAACAGATGTAATGGAATTGTTTAACATTTCCATTTGTAAAAAAACATAAAAGCCGTTTTCGGAAAACGGATTACGTGTAAGGTAACTTAAAATTTGATAGTGAAACCTTAAGAAATGACGTCCCAAGGAACCAATAAAAAATTGTAATTTTCTACGTCTTATACTAAGACAATCGCTCAAGTTGTATAGAAGGCAATCCTTAGGGAAACTTGTTTAGTTTAGTGGGCTAATTCACATAGGTACTTAATTTTTTCGCTAACTATTCTAAAGTTAGCGAAAAAATACTTTTGCCTACACAAGATTGGCTACATTTAGTAGTATAGGATTATAAAAAAAAAAAAGTTTTTATTCCACTTACTACCAGTAATAAAACGCTTTTTATTTAAACACGTTTGTTCTTGGTAATAACAAAATAAAATTGAAAATAAACAAATAAATTCGAATATTCATACTTAACGCAACCATAATGAAAAATAAACAACAGAAATTAAATCTCGAGCCACATGTGAAATAATTTTGAGATAAATATGTGATTTAAATTAATGTTAAATACGAGAGTTCATTCGAGGTGTGGAATCATCAATTGATGGGCTTTTAAAACCGAAAAGATAAATAAATGTATTCAAATTCATGTTGATTAAAGTGTAACTTATGCATTACTTCTTTCGCCATAAAAGTAAGCATACACACAATCACATTATACCGTGTGAAACAGATTCTAGGTGGTCTTTAGCGGGAATTTGGCGTGAGTGGTTGTTGTGCCGATTGAATTTTGTTTTCTTCAGGGGTTGTGTAGTAAACTAACTCAAATTAGTGAGGTGATAAAAGAATTCAAGTGATAGGGGAGACCGAGTTAGTTGTGACAGAGGGGAGTTGTGACATCGTCGATTTTTTGGAACTTATTAACTGCTAGCGAGCTTGCAACAGCGCGCATTTTTTAGTTCAAGTTTCGAGCTAACAAACACACCCTGTTGCGAGCTCGCTAATAGTTAATAAATTCCTAAAAATCGTCGATGTAACAACTCTCCTCTGTTACAACTCACCTCGGTCTCCTATACAGTGTATCCGTTCTGTTTGGTTCTATCCCGCGGCAGTGTTTCTCGCGATCATAGTTCTCCGTAACCAAAACACTATCGGTTTACGAAGAATGGGCCTTTTTTTTAATTCGAACGGCACGGCACAGTATAACAGAATTTGTATTACCATTGCCTTCTATGTTCCCAGCTTCTAGTATGACTAGTATATAGGAAGCAATGGTAATACAATTTTGCCGTGCCTTTTCTTATTATAAAAAGGCCCATTGTGTAGTATCCTAACTTAAAACAGTAAGGTGATTTTTGGTGGGGTGGTTCTTTTGAATTCAAGTGATACAGTGCATCTGTTCCGTTTGGTTCTATCCCGCGGCAGTGCTTCTTGAGACCATAGTTATCCGTAACCAAAACGCTATCGGTTTACGAAGAATAGGAGAAAAACATTTACAACATGGCTGTATGGACATTAGATTCCCGTGTATTACCCGAAAGGGACAAATATAACTAAAACATAAGTACCCGTATTGCCATTAATCATAATTATTATTAGAAAATGTCCTTTGAAATAATGGATGTCTTGCTACAACAGTAAAGCAGCTACTGTATTGAGGTTAAGAAATTAAGGTGAGATAGAAAAACATTACTCGATCACTTAAGAAATTGGAACGAATAATTTATAAAAATATAAATTAACCCCTACGATGCAGGGTTGTCAGAATACATGTCGGCCACTGGGTTACGCTCTTTTCAACCCTGTAATATACAATCGGAAAATAGATCGTTTGATAGGTATCCTTGGGTGTTTTTTTCAACCTATATTTCTCGAGGAAAATTGTTTAGTTGAGTGAATCCATCATACCCTCCAGCGTAAAGACCCTAATATAAATAACAAGACAGAGTAATCACGTAATATTTACATATATTTCAAAATCTGAAGTAATTCGCTTATACACACAATATTTACATCTGTCTTAGAAACTAAGCACTTTATAGCTATCATCATTTTGTTTGTAAATCCAGTCGTACCACAGCAAAACAATCGTTTAAAAGCTCAAAATCATTTGAGGTTATTTTCCTTATGCCAAATGACTGTAGTAAATATAATCATCGATCTTGCGGAACAGTGTGACAATAACTAGGTTAATCAAGGTAATAGGGAGTGCGTACTTCAAGTACCGGACGTATTTGATTTGGTAGCCCTGTTGCCTTGCAAAATTAGCACAGGCGATCGCTACAGGGGACCCAAGGAGAGTCGCCGAGCCTGAAATTAAAAAAAAAGATTCATTAAAAGTAATTACTTCTTTTCACTTCTTCTTCTTACCAGCCCATAATAAGTCCCCACCGACACGGGCCTCCCTTCGAAATACGATAGGAATTTAGGCCATAGTCCACCACGCTGGCCCAATGCGGGTTGGTGGACCGCTCGTCTTTCGCAAAACGAATTTTCTTTGACGTGCGAGCGTTTATCAGGATATTTTCCATCACCGCTGAGCAAGTGATAATTAATTAGAAATCCGTACCTAAATCCGAAAAAATGAATTCACTTCAGTTTCATGGCGAGGATCACCCCCTAAAGTTTCGTTAACTAATTGAAAGTCACCCCGTATTTTTTACTGACATTTTAATATTACATTTGTTTTTCTATTACCATACCTAAAGTAGACTGAAAGGGATCCCTTTAGAGATAAGAATCCCTTTGCAAAGAGCTATATTTTATTAGTCTGTAAGAGTTTGAACTAAAAAGTTTACGGAGATACATACCAATGATCACTATAATATGTTTCTGCTACGTCATTGATTATCAGGCCAAATCTGATTTAAAGCAAAACCAGGATAAACTTTTACAGAGTAAATCAAACTTCACTATATTATGTGCCCCACTATAATTCCTGTGTAAAATGATTGTAAGGGAATTTAACACAAACAAATTGTGAAATTTTCTGTTGGTCTCAAATTAGTTTGTCCTATGACCTAAAATTGGGTTTGTTCCACACAGTATCCTCTTTTTTGCATGAGTTTGCTTGGATAAACGTAAAAACATCAAACTAGTTGACTTAAATTCTTTACAACAATACCTCCGAATCTCTCTGAGCCCAGTAGCGCTTGCTAAACCGATAACTGAGGTTAAGTAACGTATACCTACAAGGGCAGGCAACCTTGTGGGTAACCAAAATAGCAATTTACCACGAGTGTTTCCGTGCTTCGGAGGGCACGTTAAGCTGTCGGTCCTAGCTATTGTCGATTGACTACAGTCGTTAAACCAAGTCAGAGGCCATTTGGCGGTTTAAAAATTCTGACACCAGGATTAGTCAAGCTTGCCACACTCTTGATTATATCTAAACGATAAGAAGAAGGAGAAGAACAATACCTCCAACGTTAGACGCCAAGGAAAAGATTATAGTAAAAATTTCCATTGACCCTTTATCTGCTCTCATTAATTCAAAGATATGTTTCCCACACTGGATCCAACTAGAATACGTAGACATACTGTTAAGGAACCCACATGTAAATGACCAAATCTGAAAACCAAACCAGAATTAAAATAACTACGCAACGAACTAAGTATGTACTACTTATGTTTATGAGTATTTAGACTTAAGGCGACTACAGCACCTAAATTACGATTTTATGATGCGTAGATAAGCATGACGCACTGCATTGAATCAAAGGAAAAACACTACGGTAATATTCAGGACATAAACTAGATAAGTAGTTTGCTGAAAACATGATTCAGCACTGGTTCGATAGAAAAAGCTCACAAAGTCACCTCTAAATACCAATATTGTGTATCTTTTAAGCTGTAAAAACGATAGTAAAATGCACACAGGAACTTGAATTTGCTATCAAAATGTTCGTGATTGAACACTCCCGATAAGTAGTTAACTCATTTTTCGATTTAAGCTGTTACCTTTACATAAATCTCATTTTTATAACTTTCGAACATGTTTTACGCACGCACACTTTCATAGTCCGTAAACTTCGTGTATCGACACTGTTCGCACTGCCGGCCCAGGCCTGTTGAGAGACGGAGATGGCACTATTCCTATGTGTGCTGCCTTTATCGGGTGCTGTAGTCGCCTTAAGTATGAAATATACACATCAACAAGGTCCAGGAATATTGCACGACTTTTTCATAGAAGAGGTATATTTGAGAAGCTACAAAAGCATACTCGAGATATATGGAGCGCTATAATTTTCAGACGAGTAAGTGTTAAACCTAAATTTTCCATTCTAATTAGTAAATTTTGTTTTACTTGAAATTTGTAAAAACGAGGCGGAAATGAAAAAAAAATTGCGTAAATTCGACTATTTTCATACAAAAAGCAGGCAAAAAGTGTATTTTCGTTTTCGTTTCCGTCACGTTTTCAAGAATTTCAAGTAAAAAAAAATTTATTGAGTAGAATTGAAAATTCAGGTTTAGAACTTGCTCGTTTGTAAATTATAGCCCTCCATGTATCTCGAGTATGCTTTTATAGCTTCTCTTTTGCATGAAAAATCGTGCAATATCCTTAGACCGTGTTGATGTGTGTATATGTTACGGGTAATGTTAGAACGTGGTGTAAACCTAGGTTTACCCGGGTTGACTTAGTACTACTCAAGCTTCTTGGGTAAAGTCCGAATAATAAGTAAAATAAATTTTAATTCGGGGTTTACCCATGCTCACCTAGGTCTACCCAACTTTGGCTGGGTAATGTTGAAAATTTGTCAAATAAATTAGTAAAATGAAAATCCAAGGGCATTTTAAACATTTATTATTTAAAAAAAAACATACAAAGGCGAATGCTTGAAGAGCATAAACTTAATAGCTTTAATAGCAAAAACTAATAGCGGTCGTTGTTATTAAAATTGAAATTATTTATTGGAGCAAGATAAACTGCTGTGACATTTTGAATTACAAAATTTTCCTCCAGCTTTGCGTGAACACTTCTTTGTAGCACATTTTGTTTTGCAATTACACCTTTTATAACCCTGACCTCCTGAAAGCGACTGTTCATTTGCAAGCTCCCGTAAGCTTTTTTTTTCTGGTGATATATTTTCGACATCAATCAACTTATCATGACACACAGAAAACTGATTCCTTGAGAACATTTCCTCAATAGTACCACGTTCGTTTCCTAGCCTATACAGATCATCAGCTTTTTCTACAACTACTATAAGCACGTTCCGAAACTCGCTTCTTCCTCTATCGACATCTGGTATTTGGACTCTTACCGTATCTCCAACAGAACATGGAGGAAATTTTAAATTAGATGAGGCTTTCATTTTTTAGCTTGATTTTTTAGCTTAGGCTCAATCGAGCAGATAATCTATGTTTATTTATATTTTGTTGAGTAGTACAAATTGCACACAAGTTTATTTCTTGTTTACTTGTGCCTGGGTTCATACATTTACAACACTTCATTTCGTCTTTCTTTTTAGCCGTTTGTCCTGAATTTGTTTCTAGCAAAACTTCCTTTTCACCTTCTTTTGTATTTAAAACTTCTGTTTCGATTTCGTTTCTCGTCCCCTTGTTCTGTGATTCCAGCTCTACATTAGGTAAACTTTCTTGAGAATCTTGTCCAGATTCCGGTCCCTCTTCTTGGGAATCCAGACTAGATTCTGCTCCAGTGGTAAAGTCCGTCAACATTTTCTCGAGCTCTTCCTCAGTGTGAATACTGGCAATAACTTCTTTTGGAAGAGAAGATGACGCTAAACCCACTTTGACATCACTACCGAACATGGCAGTATAAGGAGCTCGTTTTATTCCATCGTGGAATGCCCTATTTTTCATTAATTGTACGAACTTCAAACCCTCTGACCAACGCTTACAATTTTCGTCGTTCATCCACGTCATAAGCATATTTTGTACGTCTTGATTTGCTCTTTCCACACTACCTTGAGACTGACTATGGCGAGGTTTGCCATGTACTATTTTCAGACCGCTCCACATCGAGCACAACTCTTCTATTACGTGATTTGCAAACTCGCGGCCATTGTCTGATTGAAGAATCAAAGGTGCGACAAGAATACAAAATATGTCCAAAAGCTTATAAGCGACTTCTACGGCTCGTTTGGATGTTAACGCGCGCAGCTGTACAAACTTTGACAAATGATCTTGATAAACCATTATAAATTTGAAGTCGCCGTCAGGGTTAGACTGCATGTCAATTAAATCTACTTGACAGCGACTATTCATTTCTGTTGACAGCAATGGTTTGACAACAATTCCTTTTTTGGCAGACTAACTTTTTTTGGCATGGTTCGCATAGTCGTAAATATAATTTTATTACTTACTTCTTGAGTAACATTTTTATATATTTTTTTATATTCTTTTTCCATTCGATGTTTTCCTCCATGTCCAACAGCCAAATGAGTTTCATGCAAAATATCGAACATTTCATCGTTGTTCACGTAATATTTAATTGTTGTCTCACTTGAAGATAGAGGAGTAATCAGATTGAGATCAAGAGTTAACCCATCTTATAATAAAAAATAAAAATAAAGTTTCTCGACGCCATTTACCGAGCACAAATCAAAACGCTTCAATCGCCGGTATTGTAAAGTAGTTTTCGATTTAACTTCTTTTGCACTTTTCACCGAATTAATTATTTCCAAATACTGTTCGTTACTGAAGTAAAAAGAATTTAACCCTTTCGCTGAGAATAACTCTCGAAATTTTGTATTAAAACGCTCTCGAAATGTACGTGCACTCTGTTCGGTCGCCATTTTGTCACTAAGCAAGCGGTGGCGACGTGGCCGCAGGGGAGGAGAAACGCGGGCAGGCGCAAGCGGCGCGGGGGAACGCGGGCCCCCGAGATTTACGCCACGGGCTCGAAAATTACGCAACACCTAACATTACCCAGCCAGAGTTGGGTAGACCTAGGTGAGCATGAGTAAACCCCGAATTAAAATTTATTTTACTTATTATTCGGACTTTACCCAAGACGCTTGGGTAGTACTAAGTCAACCCGGGTAAACCTAGGTTTACTCCACGTTCTAACATTACCCGTAACATATATACTGTGTAGCTATTTGGTTTACTTGTTAGCTCTATAGTAAAAACTTTTATCTGTTTATCTACAGCAATACCAAACTTTCCATAGAAAGGCAAATAAGCTGCTCGCACAAGTTATATGGCAACGAGAAATATATTTCTATTTCTCAACCTATGTTCCTTAGTTGTTCAATTTTGTGGGCTGATTTACTTTCCTCATTTTTTTGCTAACTAATTTAAAGTCACCAAATACATATTATGTTTTTATTCAACTTTATTTTAAACTTATTTGTACTATAATTGGATGTATAGCACAATTATATAAATGCTCATTAATAGGAAAGATATTCAATCAATTCAAAGGTTTCTTACATTAAAATAAAGTAGGAGAAACATACCCATAACAGTTTAGTAAAAGAAAAATCATCTTTGAAGACCTCAAAGAACCATTTGCCTAGCTCCAATGTTGCAAAAGTCTGAAAACGGTAAAATTTTATGACTAAATAAACATTTTGCTGTCATTGGTCAGAGCCATGTCCGAGCCATGTCCGCGCCATGTCCGCATTATGTCTGCGCCGTGTCCTCACCCTATGTCATTAATATGTGACCTGCACCTTAGGATACCTACTAAGACAATGTTTATTTGTCATTTGCTTTTACACAAATATTTTTCTCTCTACTGGCCCACGTGTACTGGGCAGATGGTGAACATTTTATTAAAACACGTATTTTCTTTTTCGCCGATTCCCTCCGTTTCTCGAGGGGATTTTGGATAATCCTTTCTTATTTAACCTACCTATCATACGATTAAGGAATAGGTCCTCCAAATTTCAAGTCTCTACGACTGGTGGTTGAGGCTGTATGTTAATCCATTGTTCGGTCAGTCAGGACAAAGCTTTGTACTACATAGATATAAGTATGTGTAGATTATGTCAACGTACTTACAGATTCAACAATAAACAACATTCCGAACGCTACAATAGTAGCCCAGTCCATTTTTTGCATGGTTCTATTCCAATTAGGATACATCAAAATCAAAAGAACACCCATCGCATGCCACATATAAAACTCGTTCGAAGAACGATCTAAGAACAAATGTAAAAAAACGATGGCTAGCCAAAACCCGTTCTGCAGCTCGAGTACGATGGTGATAGCGCGCGTAATGCGCCGCGGTCCTATGTCAAAATGTCAACATTGACAATGCCAGAGAGCGAGCAAGCCTTTGCGCGGGGTCTTCGCGCACTTAAAGTGTAGTTTCAGCGTCAGCCGAGTGGCGCGCCGCGCAAGTCGCCATCGTGTTCGAGCTGCAGATTAAAATTCAATGCATCTATTTGCACCGGCTTTGCATGGGTAGCGTTTTCAATGAAAGCTCAAAATTGGCTTGTTTTTTTCCGATATCTTCAACAATCATCGTCGTATTTAAACCAATTTACACAAATCCTACACACAAACTTTTCTCTCGAGTGACTCCATTAGTGAAAATTACATGAAAATCAGTTTGATAGTTACTGAGTTTATCGCATTCAGATATATAGAAAACCGTGCGGGGAACTTTGTTTTATAATATTGTAATGAAGGAACACAGTACATCACAACAATATGTAGGAACTAAAAACTCTTTAACGGCTGAATCAATTTTGATTATATATAGTTGAGAACCATCATAGTTTTATTAGCTTTCAAATAAAAAAATCAAAATCAGTACATTCGTTTAGGAGCTGCTATAACACAGATAGACACAAAGTTACACATGTCAAACATAGATAAAGATTATAGTTAACCTTTTGACCGCCACAGTCATCCAGTCGTGACAGCCAGACAGCCATTAAAAAGACTTACACGCCAACGTCATCTACATATAGATGACCCCATTCAACTCGAAAAAAATCTTCCCATAGTGGTATTTAATTTGATTCGTTATCGTTTATGTATTAAGAATGTTTTCTTAAATTTTCTCTCTGTGGCGTACAAAGCATAGTGACTTCATTCATAGAATGGCAGTCAAAGGGTTAAAAGATAATAGAATTATAGTTTTCTATTTTTTCTAATGATTAACATTTATTTACTCACGAAAGCAGTAATTTGCTGAAAAACACACTTTCAGGTAATGAAGGGAATTTAAAATCATTAAAAATAACAGCGAGAAACAAACTTTCATAAATATTAGAACATTCAAAATAACATCACCCTGAAATGAAAATCACATTATATGATCAATAAGAACATTTAAAGTGAAAAGTGAAACCACTAAATTCGTCTTTTCGGATTTTTGAATGGATTTTTAATCAATTATCACTTGTTTGCTTCGATCAACCATAAAAAACTAGATACACAGTTCCATACAAAATTAAATAAAATAGTGACCGAACTACAACATGTACTCTCGGAACGCACAAATGCTACTGAACGAAAAGACAACCCAAAACGTCAAGTGGGCGGTCACTTAGTGAGGACGCTTTTTTGTTGTGGATTGTGTATCTAGTTTTTTATGTTTGATCGAAGCTTGCTCGTGATTAAACCCGCACGTCTATAAAAAATCGTTATTGAAAGGCGCGCGGCCCACCAACCCACATTGGGCCAGCGAGGTGGAATATGGCTTAAATCCCCTTCGTATTTTGAAGAGAGGTCCGTATATGAGCTGGTAAAAAAGTGAAAATGGAAAAACATAATATGTATCATTTAACATTTTCCCAATTGGGAATACCTTCGAAGTATGCCAGATTCCAAATAAGCATGGCATGAGACTTAGTCTGATTATACGTATAAGATTTCAGATCATAAAACTGATCGATTTTTGACAGTCATAAGAAAACCTCTGCCTTTGGTAAAATATACACTAGGGGTGAGCTATAGGTTACGCTGTCAAACCTTGTGAATTTTCCTTCTATAATGGGTCTCATACCACAGACATCTCTATAACTTTAAATAAAAAAAAAAATTGTATCAGATATCGATTGCTTGTAACTTTTAAACGGCTGAATCCAGTTTTTAGGAGGTACGATGCCACAGACAGAAATACAGATACACAGACCTACATATACATTAATACACATGTCAAACTTATAACACCCCTCTTTTTTGTCGGGGGTGAGTAAATCCAAACCCAAGAACAAACATCTGCTTTCCACAGAAATGCTTACACCAGTAGGGAATCTCAATTTGGCCAATGAACAGATGAAGTCTTTAATGCTGCGGCGCTCAATCTATGAAATTGAAAAAATAAACACAAATTTATCTAACTTTAAATAACTAGCTTACATACCTCCTCCGTAACAGGTTCTTGACCGGGATCCTAAAAAATATAAATATATAGATAAGTGTTAGTCTAGCTCATAGACGCACTAGCCTATGTGTTTTTTACAAGATGTAATTCGGAGAGTGTGCTCAGGAGTTGCATGAGCTCATTCCGCATGTCCTTTTCTTCTATCGGACGTCCAGACTCACTGCGGGGTACCACTCTTGTCGAAATTCCGTGGATTCGCACTGAGCACTTTTCATCATCCTACTTCCTACTAATATTATGTGGAAGTTTGTGAGGATGTATGGATGTGTATTATTCTTTCACGCTCAAATGCTTGGACCAATTTTAATGAAATTTGGCGTGGAGATAGCTGATACTCTGGATTAATAAATAGGTTACATATTTTTTCCAAATTCCTACGGGAACGAAATTCCAGGCGGAAAGCTGTCTTTTATATTGCGCACTGCCAAGGAATGGAATTCTCTGCCTTCGTCTATGTTTCCGAGCTCATATAAACCGAATCTTTTTAAATTTCGAGTGAAAAGGTATCTTCTGGGTAAGCTTGCTACATCCTCGATCGTATCTTTGCCCTTGTGCTAGATTATAGTCAAAAACGAAACCATTTTTTTTAAAGCTAGATCTCAGTCAACCGTAGGTTTTCCGAATGAGATATAGAAGTAAAAGCTATGAAGAAGAAAAAGATTAAAAAGCTAAATTAACCTGCTGTAGTGATTACGTACTCGTTGTCAGTGGTTTCTGTATAAAGATTAAATAAACGAAAAATAAATTATGATAAAAAAAAATTACCTGTTGAAGACTTTCATCTTGTAGTGATTCCTCTTCCTCTATTTGCTGTTTTAGCTTCTCGATTTCCTCGTTGATACATCCACGAATTTTATAATCACTTGTTGCTTGAAAAATCCTTTGCCACATTTTACATTCCTGTTTCAATTCTGGATACATTTTAACGCTGTTATTGTTATTAGCTTTTTGTTAAATAAAAAATAGTTTATTGTTTATACAAAGAGTCTTAATAAAATGAATTTTATAGTGCTTATGATGCTAAAGTATGAACTTTCTTAAAAGCTCTCCGTACTACGTAAACCTGTGTTTAAAAATCGCCAAAGCACTTAGATTATGAGCTTAGTTTTTAAAATAAAACGCATTAAGTATATTAATAAAAGAAACTCAATTTTTGATTGAGTACTCAACTTTTGTTAGTAGTTTTCGTTTGGAATTAAATATAATCAGTCAAGGAGGCATTACTGTCGTAGACTGAGCGACTTAGTTCGTACACTCTGCGTCAGATTTATTATGCATTAAAATAACTGTGTACTATGCTTGTTTAGTTCTTCACTATTGTATAGATTTTATTTTAATATTAATATAATTAAAACAGTAAATTGTGTTGTATTAAAATAGTAAACAAGAGTAGTGCCAGTATTTTGTAGTGTAATATCCACTACCCGCCTTCTTATCTGATGCGAAGTGTAGATAAAATGACGCAGGTTGTGGTGCATTTTATACACACATCAACGCGGTCTAGGGATATTGCACGATTTTTCATACAAAAGAGGTCTGTTTGGGGAGCAATAAAAGCAAACTCGAGATACATGGAGGGTTATAATTTTCAGACGAGCAAGTGCTAAACTTGAATTTTCAGTTCTAGTCAATAAATTTTATTTTACGTGAAACTTGTGAAAACGTGACGGAAACGAAAACAAAAATACACTTTTTGCCTGCTTATTGTATGAAAATAGTCGAGTTTAATTGTTAGAATTGAAAATTCAGGTTTAGCACTTGCTCGTCTCAAAATTATAGCGCTCCATGTATCTCGAGTATGCTTTTGTAGCTTCTCAAACAGACCTCTTTTATATGAAAAACCGTGCAATATCCCTAGACCGTGTTGATGTGTATATTTCTTATTTATAAATAGATCATTTAAACAATTTTTGTAAAAAAATGATAATTTTCTCGTCGCGTGCTTGTTTACGCGCCGTGCGGTACAAATCCTGCACACACGGGTGTGCATAAATCGCGCAAGGGATTAAAGTAGCTCAAGACATTATATCCATCCATACACTCACGCCTATAATCCAATATGGGTAGGCAGATCTTCGCGTAGTTCTAGAACCACTTGACACCACATTTGATATCCATTCTGAGGGTTGTTAGATGGAAAATGAGTATAGTGGTGATGGTTGTCAGCCTTTTTCCCTCGATACAGCAAAACCCTCGCGTCCCACTTACTGGCTTCTATGCCTAGCAAGAGTTTGCAGCTAGTACATCTTTTTTTTTTTTTTTTATTATAAGATGGGTTAACTCTTGACCTCAATCTTGACCATAAGGTCAAAGATGAGGTCGACGATGGAGCGAGTTAACCCAGAAAATGCTTATAAAGGCACTGGTACTCCCACGCACCGACGGAACACAGCAAGCTGTTTGGCGTCGGACTTCGGTAGGAGGGTGGTGGCGAACCAGACGGCCCTTTACAGAGCCTACCACACCGCATGAGATCATAGGACGACACCTCAGATTCAGAAAAAAATGAAGTGTCGTTGCCCGGGATGGATTACTAGGAGGCAGGTCTCATTTGTGTTTCCTTAGTCGCCTCTTACGACACCTACGGAAAGAGATGGGGTGGTGTTATTCTCAACCGATCACCACACGGCCAGAGTCTTAAGTTTGTTTTTCACTCCCAGTCCAGCGTGGAAGCGATATTTAAGATAAATAACCTCTAAAGTTATTCAATAGCAATTCAAATGTTTACCTCCTATTCTCTTCGACTCGTAGAGGTACGGTTTCAGAAGTATGAATGTCATGTTGAAATAGATTGAAGTCGATATGAACAATAGCAAATAAATGAGCCAGACATGGACAAAGTAGCTGAACATATATGGGAAGATCTGCCAAGAAGAAGAAAAAACGTGTCAGCGGTGCTTATTTCATAAAATGGCTTATACTTGTAATGCATTTTTAGCAGCAATACTTTAGCATTTTTATCTGACAAGATACTTTATACAAAACTATTCTAGCGCCTTTAGCATAAGAATGTTCTAGTTGTACATAACCATAGCTTCTTGTCACGTTGACGACCTTGTAACAAGATCTGTGACTTCAGGTACATTTGTTGTATCTAGAGTCACCAATTACTTGGAGATAGGACTCTAAAAACACGATTACTTTGTTTTATTATGAGTTTATAAGATCAGAGCCCATTTTAGGTATTTTTTTAAAGCACTTAGTGACTTAGTATCAATGACTTTAATAGCTTAAATTTATCACTTAAGCTATTAAAGCCATTGAGTCTACATAATTTTTTAAAATATAATATTTTAAATGCAAAAGTTTTTGAGGATGTATGCGTATGTATCTTTGTTACTCTTTCACGCTCAAACAGCTGAACCAATTTTGATAAAATTTGATATGGAAGTAGCTGATACCCTGAAATAACACATAGGCTGTACAATTTTCCCAAATTCCCACAGGAATAAAGTCCCGGGCGGAAAGCTAGTTTATTATAAAACAGAGACTCTTGCAGTCGCAGATAAACTGCTCAAAAATTTGGCGACACCTTAAAAAAAATAAGATGATGTTTTCTCTGCAACTATAACCGTTTTTTTATATAATTTGACTAAAGCCACTGTACCGCGTCTTATGGTGGCTCCAGACTCTTGCGAGGCGCCTCCACGAGGCACTTTTGATGAAACTTTGCAGTAATATAGTTTAGATATCAGAATAACACATAGGCTACTTTTATCCCACTACTGGCTTCGTCCTTACTCTGCAGCAGATAACAACAAATTGAGCGAGGGCGAGAGTGTGGTTGATTCCCTCGCCTCACTCCCTCGCGTCCTTTGACACGCGTCCGAAAAAGCGACATAACATGGAGTGACAGCGAGGCGAGGCGAAGAAAGACGAGGCGACACGAGAGCACCGTCTTCACTCTCGTACTCGCATTCCCTCGTGTAGCCTTGTGGAGAGTCTGGATGGGGCATTAGGTTTGTGGGGCGAGGTGAGGGGAACTGTCAGTTGTCAATTTTTTATCAATGATGGGGAACTGACAGAGCGGGAGCGGCCGTCCTCTACCCCCCGCTTCTCTCCGCATGTCTAAGGCGTGGTACAGCGGTAATGATAACATTATAAAATGCAAATTGCAACAGATGTTATCAATAATTTTCCACGTTAAAAACGTATGAGACTTCAATCCCAACAACAGTTCGTACAAAGTAGATAACTAGTATTTTTTGCAGACTACAATGCCCATAATAAATAACCATAAACGAAAATGTCACTCATTTATTACATGATGTCCTAGTTTGTAGTAATTTTTTGTTTTTGTTGATTTTTTTCAAAGCGCTAAAATTTTTTCGATAAAATTTCTATGGGACCACCTCTGGGGTATACGCATTTGAACAAAAAAAGAATTTTGAAAATCGAAAATCGGTGAACATATATAAAAAAAAAAAATATAAATCTTCTCCTTTTTTGAAGTCTGTAAAAAGTGATGTCGTTTACCTGTTTAACTGGAACAATATCTTGTTCAAAAATCCTGGAGTTTGTATAACTACTCGTTCTGGTCACGATACCAGCACAATTTGCATGTATTATCATCATAATCAGCACTGGAACAGGGTTAACCTCGTACGCTTCCAAGCACCTGTAACAATAATTCCGTATTTCTGTTTATTCTTATGAAGAACCAGCTTCCGGCCATGGACTTCATTCCCGTAGAAATTTCAGGAATGAATCCCTAATTATTGTTATAAATGCGAAACTCTGTCTGTCTGTTTGTCTGTCACGCTTTCACGGCTAAACTAATGAACCGATTTTAATTAAATTTGGTACAGAGATAGATAGACCTTGGAAAAGGATATAGGCTACATTTTATGCCACAGCTGGGCACGATATAACTTGTAATCCACGCGGGCGGAGCCGCGGGCGGAAAGTTAGTAATTCCACTCAAATTACTCCGTCCATTAGTGAAAACCGAATGAAAATCCGTTCAGTAGTTTTTGAATTTATCGCGTTCAGACAAACAAACATACAGACGCGGTAGGGAACTTTGTTTTATAATGTTGTATGATATAAGAGCGCTCTTGACTACAATCTAGCACAGAGGCAAGATGTGGTAGAGGATGTAGCAAGCTTATCCAGAAGATACAATAATGTATATTGTACTTTCCGCCCGCGGCTCCGCCCGCGTGGACCACAGGTTATATCATGCACAACTGTGGGATAAAATGTAGCCTATGTCCTTTCCCAGGCTCTAATCTATCTCCGTACCAATTTTCATTAAAATCGGTTCAGTAGGTAGTTGAGGCGTGAAATACGGACAGACAGACAGACAGAGTTACTTTCGCATTTATAATATTAGTAAGGATTGTATTGTATTGTTTGCCTACTCACTCGAATTTTAAAGACACCTGGGTTATATGAACTTGGAATTCCACTCCACAGTGGGCATCGTAAAAGATGAAAAAAGTGGTTGCTGCGAATCTTTGGAATCTCAATCAGGTGAACAGTGCGTTGGACATCCGGTAAAAGAAAGGGGTAGGCGGAATTTTCATTATGAAATGAAAATATTTGTCGTACATTTCCATATGAGGGAATTTTTTGAGCATTAGGACATACAAGGTATAGAAAACTACTGAACAAATGACATAGTATCATTCACAATAAATAGTATCAGCAGATTCTTTATTCTTATGGAATATACATAGTGGATGAGTGTAATGATAATAATGCAAATTTTTATGCCAAACCCATAGTATAAAAAGGGTAAAGTATGTTATCTTCATACAAACACACCGCGCGCGGCTTGTATATGTGCGCGCCATAGTATATATGCGTCGCCGCACGCACACTCGAACCTTGTGCGGTGTTAGCCCCGACTGGCGCACTGAGAAACGGGTCGAGATTTTGTTTGAGTGTGCGTGCGGCGACGCATAGAGATACTATTTTTATTTTTTTTAGGTACTGTTATAGATACTATTTCTGTATTTCCGAGCTCATACAACCCGAATATCTTTAAAGTACGAGTGAATAGGCTTCTTCTGGGTGAGCTCGCTACATCCTCGACCGCATCTTTGCCCTGAGCTAGATTGTGGTCAAGAGCGAACCCATTCTTAGTAACAAAAAAAAATGGCGCACAAATACAGCCACGCGCGGTGCGTTTGTATGAAGATAACATACTTTGCCCTTTTTATACTATGCCTTACCTGATAGCCACTGGAGTCATATGTAATATAGCGACGACATTGTTTGTAAGTAATATACTTAACAAAGAGACACTTATACACAAGTAATTAATTACAACGACAACTTCTTTCCACCGACTCTGTGAAACGTTTGGGAAAATTAGATTTTTTCAGCAATTTTTTGTTTTTTCATTAGGGCTATGGATATGGAGCACCTGAAGATGTAATAATGACACCTATATGTTAATTTCTTTACAGTCACTTTAACCAACATATGGATACAATAATAATATACAGGGCTTTAGGTATCTCTCTTTAAACTTCTCGGGTGAGTCCATGAAACTGAACAACTTTTCCAAGGAACATAGGTCAAAATACGAAAAAAAAATTGAGTTCCCATACAAACTTCATCAGCATATAGCGCCTTTGTATGGGGGATCAAATTTTTTTTTCGTATTTTGACGTATGTTCCTTGGGAAAGTTTTTCAGTTTCATGGACTGATTTACCACCCAAAAGGTTGAAAAAGAGATACCCGAAGCCCTGTAAATCGGAAAGATCGGATACTTTTTTAAAACAAAAATCGTAGTAAGTACCCGTTATTAGTTATTTACACAACAAGAGAGGAAAGTAAGATTTTGCTGCGAGCGACGGTGAATGTCGAGATACGAAATTATGTCAAAGTCAAAAGTGTTTATTTCATTGAACATATAAAATGATACCTGAACACGTCAATATTATGAATTACATTAGCACTTTAACTTTGCGCCTATTCGCAAAGGTGCAGTCTTCCAGCCACGAGCGTAGCGAGTGGCTTAAACACTGACATAATATTTCGTATCGCGACATTCACAGAGCGAGATGCAAAAAACTTCCTCTCGTGTTGATGTACAGAACTTTTCACCTCTCTTAGCGAGCAAAGGAAACAGGTAACTAGGTAGTTAAATGAGTACAAATCAGTAATTTAAATAATAAGTGTCTTTTTTTTTTTTTTTTTTTTTTTTTTTAATTTATTGAAGCTTTGGTAACAAGACCATCAGCTTAAAACTAAACAAACACTGATGAAGTATACTTAACTAAAAATAAAAACATAACTAGAATAGAAACAAACTTAAAACTAAAAATAAAAACGTAACTTAATAGAAACAAAGAAATGTATCTAACTAAATTAACCTTAAAAAAGAAAAGAAAAAAAAAAAATATTAACAATTTTACAAAGGACCAAAAGTATCTCTAATGAAATTAAATATAATGCTGTACAAATTAATATTTTTCAGAAGTTCTTTAACACTTAAAGGAAAATCATTGGTTTTAAGAAGTTCTTTACATTCACAAATAAATAATAAACGTTGTAAATTAAAAGCTTGACAATCAAAAAATAAATGCTGTAACGTACAAGGCTCATATGAACAATATTTACATTTTGAGTTATTGACTAAATTTAACCTATTAAGATGAGCTGGAAATCTACAATGTCCTATACGAAGTCTGCTTATGGAAGTTATGAATTCTCTACCTAAATAGTTATCTCCCTTTTCGAACCAGGCTACTGTGGAAGGACCTGGTTGAATTTCAGCTAACCATTTACCTTTCACCGCTCTGGAACTACTGAGGGACAACGTCCAACGCTGTAACATTATATCTTTCAAAAATACATATAAATCGGTGTAAGGGACTTTAAAATCAGAAAACTCAACATTCTCTGTTAACTTGGCAATGGAATCTACTATTTCGTTACCCAGAATACCGGAGTGCCCAGGAACCCAGCAAAATTCAATATATATATCAACAAGTAACATATCATAAATAAGACTCCTTAAAATATAAATAAGGTAATTAAAATTAGCACTAATCTTATGATTAGACAGAGCTTGCAGAGCACTCATTGAATCAGATAAAATGATAAACTTTTTACAATTTAAGCTACTAATATCCTTAATATAAAAAAGGGCATATACCAAAGCTAACACCTCTGCTGAGAAAATAGAAAAATAGTTATAACATTCATAAACTTTACCAATTTTAGCCGTAGCATCGTAAAATGCAAAAGAGGTTCTGTTTTTTGTTTTAGAACCATCAGTATAGATCCTTCCAAAATCTTTTTTAGTATCTAAAAACTCATAAAAATCAAATTTTGTCTTAAAGCGCGTAAGATTAATGGGAATATGATAAACTAAACTGTGAAATTCGTGATTAAAGCATGGCAGACTATGAGACCAATAAATGATGTCCTGAAATTGAGAATTTAAATAAGCTATGGAACTACTCAAATTAGATAAGACAGATAAAGGAATTTCGTTAAAATTGGGACATGGAAAATTTTCCAAATATATACTAACAATTACATTGTCTCGACTCACAAGCTGTAAGCTAAACCGGTCAATTATATAACTTCTCCTAATAAACAACGGAACTACTCCCACTTCAACTTCCAGGGAGTTTATTGGTGAAGACACCATGGCACCGGATATAATACGCAAAGCCTTATTCTGTATGACATCTAATTTTCTTAATAAATGGTTATCAGCATCTGAATAATACATACATCCGTAATCAAAATGACTACGAATTGTAGTAACATACAAGGTTTTTAAAACTTTAGGATCAGAACCCCAGCGTAGACCAGCTAAAGACCTCAAAATATTCAATCCAAGCTCAGTTCTTTTAACAACTCCTTCGATATGAGGTTTCCAACTTAATTCGGAATCCAAAATCAAACCCAGATATCTTTCAGAATTCTGAAAAGGTAACAGAGTGTTCTCATAGTAAATCTTTGGAATAAAAGTAGAATTTCTGGTGAATAACATAACAGAGCTCTTAGATGTATTCACCTCTAGCTTCAATTGAATCCTTAAAAGATTACTTAAAACGGACAAGCAAGAATTCATGTCATTTTGACCTTGAATAGGATTGTTACAAGCTATATAAACAACTAGATCATCTGCATAAAAAGTATATTTAACAGAGTTGGGTATTTGACGCATAAAATCAACAAGACTCAAAATAAAAATTAAAGGAGACAGTACTGAACCTTGAGGAGTGCCTTTATAAGACAACCTAGGTCCATATAATTTGTTTTTAAATTTAACTGAAAGTTTACGACCATTAAGAAAATAGAATAACCATTTCAACACAGGGCCTGGAAAACCTAAATTGTATAAACTATTAAATAGATACTCATGATCTATATTATCAAAAGCACCTTTGATGTCTAAGAAAACAGCTAATGTACCCTTACCACAAAAAAAATTATTCTTGATATCACCAATTAAGCAGGCCAAATTAAACATGGTACTCTTCCCTTTACGGAAACCAAACTGAAATTCAGGTATAAGCAGATTTCTTTCTACGAACCATTCAAGACGGTTTTTCAACATAGTTTCAAAGCATTTAGCAAAACACGAAGTAAGAGAAATAGGCCTATATGCATCTACACTATTAGCGTCTTTGTGAGGTTTAAGAATAGGGACTACATATTGCAGTTTCCAATCTGGAGGAACCTGTCCTTTTTTCCATAAGTTATTAAAAATAGTTAATAATGTGTTTTTAGCGACATTTGGTAAAGATTGTATAACTTTGTACGGGATAAAATCTGGCCCAGGTGAAGTATTCTTTTTGTGTAGTAGAGCGGTATGTAATTCATGAGTTTGAAAAGGGTCTGATAACCACCAGGCAGAAGAAGAACCTTCATTGACAAATAAGGACTGTACATTAAGAGACTCATTATCATTATTGGACAGAGAGCTAGAAGTAATTTTATCTAAAAATAAATGTATATTATTAATGTCATCAAAAAAGTGAGAATTCATATTGGTTTTTAATTTAGAAAATTTGTATCTTCTAATGAAATCCCAAATTGTTTTAGAAGAAGTCATGCGATTAAAAGATGAACACAGATTGGCCCAACTTAAAAGCTTTTGTTCAGACAATACTCTCTTTTTCTTAGCGTCAAATTGCTTATATAAAATATAATTTTCTAAAGTAGGATAAGTTTTATAAGAGTCCAGAGCTATTTTAGATTGCTGAACCACTTGGCTGCAAAGATCATTCCACCAAATCAAACTTTTACGTTTTTTAGCATGGCAACTAACAACCTTCTTCGGAAACATCAGTAAAATGTCACACAATGTTTGTATAAAATGTTTGTAAGCAACGGTAGGATCTGAATCTATAATGAAATTAGTGAACTTTTCATTGCATAAATCAACAAATAGAGACCAGTTAACCTTTTTAAAATTGATGTCAGACAAGCAATGAATACTAGAAGAGTCAGTAATAGACGAAATATTTCTGGAATTAGAAATACTAGAATCCGAAAAAAGGACACCAATAAAAATGGGAAAGTGGTTGCTGCTCATAAGATCGTCTCCAACAGAAAATGTGCAACTAGAGCTAATGTTTTGTGAAGCGAAAGCCAAGTCAAGGACATTACCTTCTTGACCAAAGGAAGGAAAAGTTGTGTTGCTTTGATCATGGTCATTTAAACATACTAAATTATGATTATCGGCAAAAGAATATAACGTATTACCTCTACTGTCAACATCCCTACAGCCCCAGGCTGTATGATGGGCATTGAAATCTCCAATTATTAAAAAATCTCTGCTAGAAATTTTAGAAAATGCACCATTAAGAAGCTGAATGCGAAATTTACCATTTGGAGGAGGAGGAACATAAACAGAAAGAATTTGTAAAGTCATAGAACCAATGATAACCGAAAATAAAATGTGTTGGAAGTGATATGTGGAACATGATGAAATACAATTAAAAGCATACTTACTATTGATAGCTACTGCAACACCACCATGAGGACGAGGAGAGTCCTGCCGAATAATGTTAAAACCAGGCAATCTGAAAGATTTATTGTCATCTAGCCATGTTTCATTTATGAGTATAATATCGATTTTACTATAAGAAATTAAATTATTAAGTTGGAAAAGTTTTGAAAGGATGCTTCTAGAGTTCCAATGCAAGATTACAAGTTTTTCAATGTCATCATCACAATCCATTCTAAGATGTAATGTTTAAGATAAGCTGTTCCTTAATAAATTTTGAATTTATTGGAGAGTTAGCACCGGAGGCGGTCTCAGTGTCTCTTTTGCGTAAAATACAAATAACTGTTTTTGTCAAAGCTGAGAGGAGTTCCTCTGAGTTCAAAATATCAGAAAGCATGGCCCTACGTCGAGGATCTGTAGATGGTAGCTTCAATGGTGGGAAGGCTGACTTAGCTGTGACTGTGGCGTAGGTTACCTTGCCGTTGATCTTATTCTTGACTTCATCCAGTTTTGCTTTCTTGACAGGGCAAGAAGATGAGACAGCTGCGTGTTCTGAGCTGTTGCAGTTCGCACACTTTTTGATGTCACTTGAGCAATCCTTGAA
This sequence comes from Aproaerema taeniolella, assembly GCA_949987775.1. NCBI lineage: Eukaryota > Metazoa > Arthropoda > Insecta > Lepidoptera > Gelechiidae > Aproaerema > Aproaerema taeniolella. The sequence goes on along the minus strand of OX465250.1, from coordinate 3,467,828 downwards.
GTTGTGATCTCCAGCACAAACTGAACATATTTGTTTCGACTTGCACGATCCTTTACCATGGCCGAATTTGTAGCAAGTGTAGCATTGGCGAATAGGCTTGATGTAAGTTTTAACTTCAAACCACATCCTATCAAAAGTGACGTGGTCCGGTTGTGTAGAGCCAAGAAAAGTTATTAAAACCGTCTGTGTTGGGATTGTTCCAGATACAGTCTTGCGTACAAACCGCTTGACGCCTATGATGGGTACTGAAGACTCCAGCTGTTCCAGCAACTCCTCTTCCGAAAGCTCTGCCGGTGCACGGATGACTCCCAGAGCCTCAAGGTTGTCATATGGGATCCTGGCAACCCACCTATGATTTTTTAAGAATACGCTGTCCAAAATGAACTTATTTGCATCGGCTTTTGTTGCAAAGAAAACTTTCAATAAAGACAAACCAACTTGTTTGACAAATGATAAGCCATGGACATGCCTCAAGATACCATTTGATTTTAAAAGATCCACTCTTGGAATGGAACCATTAGCATCCTGCACGCCAGAAAGTAGAACCGGATATTCTTTTTTGTTGTCTTCTATGTAAATGTGATTGTATTCTTTGAATAAACCTCTGGCACTTCTAGTGAATTTTGGCGCCATTTTATACGGGGTCTCCGGACCCGCAGAATCCTCACTCTTCCTTTTATTTCCTTTACCCCCACTATTTTCCCCCATCTTCAAAGCCTTCTTTATCAAAAAAAAGTGACGAAAAGGGCTTTAAACGAGTTAAAAATATAATTTTAAAACAAATAGCTCTTCAAAGTTCGCGCCCTTTTTTTTTTTTTTCACAGCCCGCGTGTCTTTTTTTTTTAGGGTGCGTTCTGAAACTTGTTTCCGATAAAACTTTTACAAAAAGATGTTTTGATATTTAGAGATAATATTTTATTTATATTAATAATTATCCACTATTTTAGGATTTTGACGTAATTCTAATAATTTTCTTTGGAACAATTTCAGGAAAGTGAATTTCCAGACTATTTTTTCAAATATTCTGCACAGATGGCAACATAATGGAAATCCCAATAATAGTTTTAGAACTTTTCCAAACTAAAAACTCTTTGATAAAAACTTTTCAAACAATTCCAAACCGAAGCAAGGAGGTTTTGAATCTTTTTGGTTTTGAATTTGAATTGACAGCCGAATATCCGGTACTTTAACTCACTCTTTAAAACAGTGAGTAAAAGTGGACTTTACTCAATAATTTCGGTGAAAACGATGTTCCTTTGCAAGGTTAGAGACGTAAAAAATATGTTTACAACTAATATATGGGTGAAAGTATTTGTTATACGGGAAAAGTTGTTTAGTTTCATATTTGTGATTCACATCCCTAATTTTTGCTAATTCGAAGTCACTCAAATTATAATTAAGTGACTCTGCTAAAAATATGATCAAGATCAATCGTACTCCGCAATTTAAAAAAAGTAAAGTAGATAAACCCTAGGAGGAGGAAAAATATTTATAAAAAACAAATGAGTGATTCGAACTTACTCTTACATACGTGGCAAAAAATCCATAAAAACCACTGTCAGCAGTGAAAATAATAAGCAACATATTATACAGCAACGTAAATAGGTGATCAATTTTCAAAGATGTCCGAAGAAATTCTGGATCCCGGATTTCGAAATATGATAACACGGAAAAGGACGCAACCCCCATTGTGTAGATAACAGACATCGAATCCATCTGAAATTTTTAAGGTATGTATATTCTTATCCATATCTTTACAGACTAAAAGAAACTTACTAAATCTTACAGCATTGATACAGGGACAGCTTATTAAAATACTTAAGTCCAGTCAACGAGTGTTCGTTATTTATCTACTTCAGCTCTACGCAATGTACAGCAAAACCGCGCCAAGCGATACGCCACTATTAGACTGCGAAGTACATTGCTGGTTTCGTGTTTTATTCTGTTACTGTTGTTTTTTATTGCAAAATAGAGTGTACCTATTTCAGTAACGTAATTTTAAAGCAGAAAACATTGTTTATTTCTCATTTTTTTTCAAGTTATGTAAAATTTTACACCGTTTGATATTACTTTGTAAAATTTGTTTTATAAACAGGTAATGTTTTATAAACAGGTGCAGCTCTATTTTTACTTAAGTGGTTGCAGTTTTTATATGCAGTTTAAATGTTTTGCTATCGGCAGTGAATTCCTGAACATTCACTGCCGAATATTTGAAAAAAAAACCAAGCAGTTAAATTTCACCTCAGTCATTAAGGGTTAGTGATATCCCTTCAATTTGATGCAGACGAAAAAATTAAAACATTAATTTGTAAATTAAAACTTAAAACATTAAGAAATTTACCTGTAATATCACTAAAATTATTGATGCAAGAATTAAACATAACATCCACTTATAGCCAACTTTATGAAGTTCCGTTGTTGGACTTGTAGGCATTACATTTTCAATGTCCAATGGCTTCGCAATTTTAACATCATCGATGAGTTTTAATGAAAATGCTATTACTTCTGCTCCTGTAGTCTTTGTTTTCGAATAGTACGCTTTTAGTGCCTTTATAATTTCATCTTCTCTAGTTTTGTTTATTGGATATGATGCAAAAATGTCTTTTAACATATAAGTTGAGAGGTCATTACCCACATCAATATGTGGATCTTTAGTTTTGTTCAGCGAAAATCTGAGGGCGTATAAGAACGTAAGGTCTTTATCGCTTGTGCCATTTGCAAGAATTTGTTCACCTCTTCTAGCTCGCCCTGGTACTGTTGTAAAGTCAGGAAACTTCCTTGTAACTATTACATAATCGTTATACTTATGAAAATTGTAACAGTAGAGTGGATCGTGCTTGAGAATAATTCGTTTCATCGGCATCGCTGAATATCTTACTCCCACAGCTGTATACGTGAAATTTTGTTTGAAATGAACATGAAATGTTTTGTTTTTGTTTGATGTGTCAACATCTTCGTCTAATTTGCTCACCCGATAAGTGTAAATTACTGTATCACTGCGGTGTTCTACCTGAAAAAAGAAGAACGAATAAGAATTTCGATTAATAAATCTTATAAAAGGTCTTACAACTAGGAACTTTTCAAAAACAAAATTTAATCATATTTATAATTATAAAAGTGAAAGTTTGTGAGTGTGTGTGCTTGTATTTTTGTTGCTTCTTCACGCTTATATGGTTAGACCGATTTTGGTAAAATTTGGTATGGAGTTAGCTGATACTCCGGATTAACACATAGGCTACATAAGTTACCCGGATTATAATACATAAATACCTAAGCAAAGGCTATTTATATTTTAAAAAACATATCTTAATGCGAGTAAAGACGCAACGTACAAAAGCTATAGGTTTTCTTATAGACATTGATACATATGAGTATTTCTTCTACTAACCTCTACCAACCAAATCGTGGTTCTGTTGTTCGGAGTCCAGTCCGGATATCTTTGGTATTCTCCAAGCCATTCAGGTCGCTCGATCAGGTGGCTTGAGAATTCTGATTTGTTTAACCACCATCTTTCAAATTGATAAAATAATACTATTGGGGTGTCATCTGTCCCGTAAATGTTTATCGAACTAGGATCAGTGTCTTCCATTTTGAAAGGCCCGTCCAATTTTACTTTCAAGTTTGCAGATCGTGCAGTGTTGTTTATTATGTAATCTAGAAAATTCAATTTCTGTAATTGCGGTATAAAATTACATACAAAGCTCACGCCTGTAATCCTATCGGGGTAGGCAGAGTATCAGTGGTTTTAAAACCACTTGATGCCACGTTTGCCATAACTTCAGAGGGTTATAAGATGAAAATGATGTAAGAGGTGAGAGGTTGTCAGCCAATACAACAAAAACCTTTCGGCAATGGCGACTCCTCTAGCACCATAAGATGGCTTAAAATTACCATCCACCTTAGCGGGTTAGATGCTGATAATTTATTATTTGTTTTTAAGAACGATTAATATTAGATGATTTTTAATTAGTTAGCGAAAATTATGGATATGAATAAGCCCGCGACACAGAAAAACTTTCACCAAACACATAGGTCGAAAGATGAAAAATTTATTTAATAAAGAAAAGTTTTGCCTCTCCATACAACTTTAGCAAAAAAAAGGGCTTAATTTGACCGGGGTTTCTTGTACCCCGGTCAAATTAAGCCCTTTTTTTCTTCAAACCCGGACATTGATAATTACTGAGTGAAACTTTTTGGAATATGTTCAGATACCTTTCAGGAGCATCCCAACTTTTTCATTGAAAATATCAGTTTTTCTAGGTATTTTTGACACTGGAAAGTAAATCTGAAGTCTTGAATGTCTTGTCCGTAAAAAATGCGATAGAATGAAAAAGAAAATTCCGTTATTTGTATCTGCTGCAGGCCCGCTCCTGGAAATTCCTGTTTTTCCAGGATATCTCGGCTATTCCACCTGGGAGGTTTTGGGACTTTACAGAATGTCATCCTGGATGGTTTCCAAACACATTCCAAAAGGTCCCGCTCAGTAATTATCAATTTCTAGGTCAAAACTTAATTTTCCCGTACTATTGGGGAAAGTTATTTAGTTTTCTGGAGAGGATCACCCCTTAAAATTGCTTTAGTTTAAAGTCAATGTTTTTTGTTTTTATTCTTACTTTTGCATGGTTCGTGTACAGCAGCATGAGTGTTAAAATAACTGTCCACTTGCGTGATTGGTTCAGGCGCTTCAGTATAAACGTATATTCCTCTCGTATACACATACCCGTATAAAATAAACAACCAAAAGAGTAGTACTAGCAATGTTTTAGCAAGGAAATACTTCCAATATATCTTCATTCTCCCCTGAAATGTATAAAGTTGTCTGCGTTTAAAAAAAAACATGCTAGGAGCTCGCATGACTATTTTGTATAAAGATTGGGTTCTTTTTTGACCGCAAAAGCTCAGGGGTAAAGATGTAGTCAAATATGTACTCGTAGCAAGCTCACCCAGAAGATACCTATTCACTCGAACTTTAAAGAGATGCGGGTTACATGGGCAAAGAAATACAGACGCACGCAGCGAATTCCATTCCTCAGTGGTGTGAAATGTGAAAGACGAAAAGAAGTGCTCAGTACAGATTCGAGGAAATTCGACAAGGTAAGGGTTCAACTACAGTGCGTCTGGATGTCCGGTAGAGGAAAGGTGTAGGTGGAATGAGCTCATGCAATTCATGAGCTCCCCAATTTACCTCGCAGAGAACACATAGGCCAGCTACTTTCCTCCTAGAAATGTCCCTCTGTACTCAGTATAATACGGGTTCTTAGTTGTGGTGAAACTTGTTTGTTTCGAACTACCACTTCAATGATACATACTTTCACATTGTCCAGATTTTCATCTAACCTCGTTAATACTCGTTGATTATTTGAGACTTTAAAAACATAAAAAATAATTTTGTAACACTTACCTCATGTGAATGTTGAGATAGTGAGGATTCTCCAATTTCTCTGAACCAATTAAAGAAAACAAAGGTTTTAGAATCTTGGTATTAGAAATATAGTTCGCGGAATAAGTTATGAAGATCTAGGGGCACGCCACATTTGATTAAGGTGTCGAGTTTGTAAAGTAAAGCGCCTTTATTCATGCTCCATCTTACTGGACCATCAGAGAGAGACAGAGCTATACTAGGAAACGAGAGATTGACAGTCTGTCACGTTTCTTAGTATAGGTCCATCACTGACGGATGGACCAGCATGATGGATAGTGAATAATGCGTTTAAGGGCTTGAAGAGTTAGGGCGTGTAGTATTAGCTTGGCTTTATATGAGATCTGATAACTTTTTGACAATGCGAGCTATAACAGTACGTATCGCTACGGCTCTAAGGGTCAAATTTGTTTCACAAGCATTGAAATCTGCCTTTTAAAAAATTAATTATGAAGAACAGAAAAATGAAATTATAAAGAAGAAAAAGAAGAAGATCGTGAAGGATAGTCAAGTGTGTGGCAAACTTGGCTAACCCTGATGTCAGAGTTTTTCAAGCCACACAATGGCCCCTGACTTGGTTTTAACGACTGTAATCAATCGACAACAGCTAGGACCGACAGCTTTACGTGCCCTCCGAAGCACGGAAACGCTCGTAATAAATTGCCACTTTTGTCACTCATCAGGTTCCCTGCCTCAGTGTACGTTGCTTAACCTCACTGATTGGTTCAGATCAGCGGGCGCCACTGGGCTACGAGCGCTTCATTCCTTCCTTATCATATAGGTACAGAGGCCAGCACACCAGGTTACCCCATTTTCATTGCAAAATCGTTCCTATCGCAGCAGCACAGAGTGCACGCGTGTGGTACCGTGATGTGCGGCCCTCTGAACAATCAAGAGGTGCATTGAACGGAAATCAGTTGAAATTATTTTCTCATCAATAGCTGAGGTAAAGAGGAGGACGACACGTATACTATCTTGCTTGCAAGAGAGAGAAAGATAGAACTAGTGGCGTGACCGCGAGCCGCCTAACAAATATCAGTGAAAAATCATTGAACTGTTGTGAGAAACGATCGCTCTAGATTATATAACTACTGGTTAACTCTGTATTTCCTATTAAGAACTATAAAATTTTTCTACTAACCATTAAAAAATCGCAGTATGTCTATATTAATATTATAAAGAGGAAAGATTTGATTGTTTGTTTGTTTACATTGAGTAGGCTCCAAAACTACTGGGCCGATTAGAAAAATTCTTTCACCATTAGAATGCTTTATTATTCCTGATGAACTGAACATAGGTTACATAATTTTCCCGAAGTCCCGGGCGGAATTCTAGTATAGAATAAGAAAGAAATTACCCTTCACTAGATGAAAATCTGTGTGGGTCAGTATTCTCAGAACTATAAGGTTGGATATGATGGCGTGGTCCCGGCTCAGAATTAAAAGGCCGGATGGAATATATGCGTGAGCTTGTATACTCTGTATCGTATGACTGCATGTCATATGGGTTCCGCTCTAAGTAGTTAGGGTCATAAAGTTGAATATTGTCCCATGAATCTTCTGAAAAATGTAATAATGTTTCTTTTCTGTAATTTTTTTTTTGACAGGTGTGTCAAAATATTGGGTGACTTTCCTGTAACTGCCTGTAACTGTAATCCTGTAAACTGAACTACTTTTCTCAGGGAACAGACTCAAAATATGATTAAAAAAATTGCCTCTCCATACTACTTAGGTGATAATCAATGTTTTTTTCTTCATAATTTTAAATGGAATCGCTCGATTTATTTTGTGAAATCATCCCATAAAGTTTCACTAATTTAAATTAGTTTAAATTAATATATTAAAGCGGTGATAGCCTAGTTGGTAATGAACCAGACTTGTAATCCGAAGGTCGTGGGTTCAAATCCTGGTGCGGGCCTGTACCACTAAATTCGTCTTTTCGGATTTATGTACGGATTTCTAATTATTACCTGCTCAACGGTGAAGGAAAACATCGTGATGAAACCCACCCTATGAAACATTTTCAAAAGACGAGCGGTCCACCAACCCGCATCGGGCCAGCGTGGTGAACTATGGCTTAAATCCCCTTCGTGCCACTCGGTGGGGACGTATATGATATAAAATATATATATTTTTACCAAACTAACTTGAGATACAAAATCTTGTCTAATAATATCAGAAACGACCTCGGGATCTAATAAATCTTATTGAGGACGTTAACAAAGTCCGTTAGAGTTAACTGTGTATTGAGTTACTATAAATACGGAACACAAGTCGAAATATGAAATAAATTTTGGACTCTCCATACAAGTCAATACATATTAGTTTGGTGGTCAGCTGATTTGCATTTTTAAGGGAAGCAAAACTTTTTTATTTTGAGAATTTCATATAGGTTCCTTGAGGAAAGTTATTCAGTTTCCCGTGTAACTTAAAATCTTTCTTAAAGTTTCACTAACTAATTTAAAAATTTGTTTTTTTTTTTTAACCCTCGGCATACCAGGTTAAAATTTGTAACATGCCATACAAGGTGGGGTCTGACATACCCTAACAAAATGGTCGCTGTAATCAGATAGGAATAGGGGTACTGAATTATTATTGCATATTTTTGAAATTGAACATAACCTGAGTAGCACTATATAAAAAAAAAATGAAATAGATTAAATGGTTTGTTGAAAAAGGGTAGTGAAAATGCCATCTTCTGACTACTAATTTAGACTTGAAATCACCCTAAGAATTGATAATTACCAATTTTCGTAATTAAACTGACTAAATTTTAAAAAATTGAACAACGATGATACATCTTTAAATTTTTACTTCAATCTCGAGGTAGGAGTTCTTTAGTTCGCCATAATTGCATTTTGTATATGCTCAAATAACAAAAATTCTAAACAAAAACGCATCTAGAGCCCTAAAAAACGCACGCACCACTAAACTAATGGTACTTGCCAGTGTAAGAACGTCGCAACTCCAGCTACTGAGAGCTTCAAATTCCGCGCACGAAAATTTTCGAAGATATATAGATTTTTCACCGCCTGGGGTTTATTAGACCCCACCTGGTATGCGGAGGGTTAAATAAAATTATGAAGTAAGTCACTACGAATAATAACAGTTTTAAAAAAAACAGTACTTACGCGAAGGAACATGCAATCTAAAATCTTTTTGTTTTGTTAAACTTTGTACGTTTGAAGGGATATTAAATGATGCATCGTTTATAGGCATTGCAGTGTTTGACAAATTTCGTGTTGAGTCTGGATATCTTTGCACCTGTAACTCAGGCACGAAAGAAAAGAACCGTAAATTTTTATTTATTTTTTTATTATAAGATGGGTTATCTCTTGACCTCAATCTTGACCATAAAGGTCAAAGATGAGGTCGACGCTGAAGCGAGTTAACCCAGAAAATGCCTATACAGGCACTGGTACTCCCACGCACCGACGGAACACAGCAAGCTGTTTGGCGTCGGACTTCGGTAGGAGGGTGGTCGCGAACCAGACGGCCCTTTACAGAGCCTACCACACCGCATCAGACCATAGGACGACACCTCAGATTCAGAAAAAAATTAAGTGTCGTTGCCTGGGATGGATTACTAGGAGGCAGGTCTCATTTGTGTTTCCTTAGTCGCCTCTTATGACACCCACGGAAAGAGATGGGGTGGTGTTATTCTCAACCGATCACCACACGGCTAAATAAGTAATAAGTAACATAAGTAAAAGAAAGAAAAACATATAAGTAAAAGAAACAAAAAAATAAAAGAACCGTAAATAAATAAACTTATTTATAATTATATTTAATTAATATTTGCGCCTTTCCCGCATTTCAATCTATAACTCCTATACCATAAAGTTGCCTGGAAGAAATTGCTGATAAGCCTATTTGTATACATTTTTTCAAATTCGCTGTATAAACATATTCTGTAATCCTATGTGTGCAATAAAGAATATATTGTATTGTATTAATACTCCATATAAACTTTATCTAAATGTATTTAGCATTTTAAAAAAATCAACAAAAAACAAAGACAGACATACGAGTACATTTAGATGACGTCTTGATTTGTGGTTATCTGCTGATTAGCATTGTAAGGATCCAAGTCGGTTGACTTTTAGGTTTTTTACGTGCTCTATTATTATATTTTGCAAGGTCTCTCTTCGACGAATTTTGCCGAAAGTGTATTTATTCTTTAAGTGATAATCCTAGTCTAGCTTCTACATTATTTTTCTTCTTACTCTTACATGAAATGGTTAACAAAAATTCTCACCTCCATAAGCTGCCGATTTAAACGATAATGTGCATCTGAAAAGTTAATAGGATTTTGAAACTATAATTTATTTAAAAGAAGAAACTGTAAAAAAGAACTATATGCCTTCAAAAGGATAATTTTAAATTAGTTACCTAAAATAATTAATGCGAATTAGCCCACTGAAGAATTTTCCGAAAGGAAGAAGATCGAAACATAAAATTAAAAAAAAATTATGCAGTAGCCACGGAAGTGAAAACTGATGTGTTAATTTTTTTTCTCTTAAAATTACTTACGTCACATGTAATTTTGTGGTACATAAAACAACACTTTACATGTGGAACTATGTGGCTATTTCCGAGCACAGAATTGTAAAGTTAATAATATTACATACTGGGATTAATTTCTTACTCACAAAGTCTATGTTTTCCTCTTATAGTTTCATGATGTATTTCTGGTTTATAACGACTGAAAGAAGAATTTTTTAAATAAATAATGATGCTCACGATATTTTGTGTCACGGGAAGAGTGATAATACTAATTCATATTCGAAGTCTCATCACGTTTCGAGTTGGATGGCAGTTTCAAACTTTTGGCATCAATTTTTCCCAATTTTACAGCATTTTCGGTGGAGGTTATTATTTCCTTCCGGGTGCAAGTGTAAGCATACGGCTAGCAAAGATACAAGGAACAAGAGGTCAGATCGAGACACATTATAGTGACAAAATGATATTAGGTAGCATGCCATTTTTTTAAGAGTTGAACAATGAACTCACAATGAAGATCTAAGCCACCAGTTAAAGTAAGGAGTTTTTGTAGACATTTCCCAATTTTCAAGATTTCAATAAATAAATACCTTCTGTGGACATCTAAGCTGTCTGCAATAATATGTGGGTCAGAAGGGACGTCAGTAACATCCAGTGCAGAGTCTGTTTGAAGTAGCTTATCTCGTCCCGTTACTGTCAAAAAATTGCATTCATTAGGTTTTATAGCCCCAGATCGTTGAACTGAACCGATCAGTGAGGTTAAGTAACTAGTCTGAGCAGCCGATGTTCTAAACCCTACCTCATAAATATTAATGAGCAAGTCTACTTTGTAGGGACAGTATTTCTTACACAGTTAAGGAAAAATTGGTCCGCTGCCGCAGTTTGGCACGTTTTACGTAAGGAAGAAAAAGGGGACTATATTTTACCACACCTCTTTTTTCGTCAAGCGTTAAAAATTTAGCTGAACAATATTTAATTTGAAATTTACAAACAGACTGATTAAAAATTCAATGTCAAAAAGGCTTTATTTCAGATTAGCTTAAAATTTACAAAAAAAAAGCCATATTAGCTTTCTACCGAAATTTTAATTCTAAGATACGTACATAGTTTGTGTATGAGGTCTTTATGCGCCATAGTTGAGCTACATTGGATGCCAAGTTCAATTTTGCTTGGAAGCGAAGAAATATATTCACTGTAACAATTGTGAAAGATAATCACGTTGATTTTAGTATCGTCTATTTGTTAATCTAAATAAGTACAACAGCGTAACAAATTGGAAGGAATTCATATTTATTTAACAAACAAATATTGCACATCGAACTCAGGAAAGAAACATTAACTGACAAAAGTCACTCACATAGGAGTGACAGAGACAAACTGATTGTCTTTTTCTGAAGGTCATAATGCAATATTTTGTCGCCAAGAACTGTACCTATTAAATTCATAAAATTTATAATTTAGTATAAATATTTTCAAACCTGCTACTATCGGGACAAGACATAATAGTGACCGTGCTACACTCAGACTTATCCTTGTTTTCTGCAAAGAGAAAAAACAAAACTTAAGAGCCTTTTTACAGTCATGCGGATTTGATCACCCTCGCGGGCTAGGCCCAAGCGCTGGAGCAAAGACAATAGGTCATAAGGGATTAAAAACCGAATGTTTATAAAAAGGCCCTAGCAATAGGTTGTGAGGCACGTATGCGGGCTTGACATGCATGCGAGACAGGCTCGCGCGCAGTATCAAATCCCAATGACTGTAGGAAAGCCTTAATCTTTGAAAATTAAATCTTTCAAACCGTAGCGCCGCAAAAGCAATGTCATTTTTAAGCATCTTAACAAAAAATATGTATTATTCTGGTTTATTAACTGTGTACGTTTTAGGTATCTTATCACATTCATCTTAGCAACTAAGAAACAATTTTAGTAGGTACGAGTACAGATTTGAAAAAACTTACCAATTTTTTCACTTTCTATTATCTTTTCAGATTTTTCTGTCACTTTTGGCTTAACAACTTTTTTTTCTATAGTTTCCTTGTTTTTTTTAATAGGTTTAAATTTTGGTCTACGAGTATTTATATTTTTAATTGGTGTATTTTGATATCCTGTTTTGCCAGAGTAGTGAGGAATGACATTGGGTTTCTTAACTTTTGCTACTTGATTTTTCTGGGTTTCTATTCTTTGTATGGTAAGACGCGGAATCTTATTCATTGGTGCTCTTTCCACACTCTTACACTCCGTTACTTCACACTTAATATTTAAATCATCTTTTTGTTGCTTTAAATCAAAGTTTTGGAAGTTTGCTTTTTGTCTTTTTAGTTTCCCTGAAGATTTTTGAGTTTTTTCTGATTTGAATTGAGATTTTCCGCTTAAATTTTCAACTTTGTAACCTGTTGCGTTTTTTACTTTTGATTCGTTACTTGATTCTAAAATTTTCGGCTTTGCCGTTTTTGTCGAAACAGCAGCTTGTCCTAAAACGTCCAACTTTGAACTTTGTCCTTGATTGAAATATTTCGACATTTTTCCCTTTATTATTACAGCTTCTGATAGCTTATAGTTTCTTCCTTCCATATCTACTACTTGAATATTTGTTTGTATGTATTCTGGTTCTGTCCTTTCATATTTTGTTACAGCTTGTTTCGTCCTAGTATTTTCCTCTTGATTTTCATTTGTCATTTTATCTTTCACCCCTACAGCATCTGCCGTTTCATAGTTCGTCTCTCTTACCATTTTAAATTCTTCTTGTCTTACGTCCTCAGGAAATTTAGATATTTCATATGCTGTTCCTTGATTCGTTAAAATAATATTACCTTCATAATCGTGTTCCGTCATTTTGTCCTCTAAAACCACTACGTCTGCTTTCTTACATTCTGTTTCTTTATCTTGTACCATTTTAAGTTCTTTTTGTTGCGGGTTTTTTGTCATTTCATTTTTAATTTCGACAACATCTGGCTTATCATAGTTTGTCTCTTTATCTAAAGATTTTTTCAACACTTTTTGGCTTATACTTTCTACTTGGCTGGACGTCGTAATTTTATTTTTAGTTTTAATCTGCTTAAGAGTTTTTTGTTTCACATCTTTTGTTGTTTTATTTTCTAAAATTATTTTTTTTGATTTATAGTCTTTGGTTTTATCTTTTTCTCCTTTTGGATCTTTTGGCAAGATATTTTCAATTTTTTTAATTTCAAATTTTGTGTGTCCTTTTTTTATCATCGCAAATTCATCTTGTTTGCTACTTTCTCTAATTTCATTTTGCCCTATTTCAACGTCTAAATGTTCACATTTTATTGTTTCATAATTAATGACCTCGTATTCTTCTTCACTTATTTGTTCTTTCAATTCGAAATTTTCATTTTTCAATTCGAACTCTTCATCGATGATTTCAGTGAATTTGTCGTGACTTTTGTCTTGGCTTTTATTTTGTAACTTTTTACTGTCTTTTTGTAACTCAGCAACTTTATTAATTTTAAATTCTTGTTTTAGGGATTCATTGTTTTCTGTTTCTTTTTTTACACTGTTAACTTTTAAAATCTCAGGTTTTTCAATTTTTTTTTGTTTAGTGTTGTCTGTTTCACTTTCTGATCTATCATTTTTCAATACATTGTATTCTGTTCGACTTACATTTTTTTTAATATCCTCTTTTGACTTTTTTTCAGAGCTTTTGTCTTTAAATATGATACTTTTTCGTAATTCAAATTCTGAAATTTGACTACCTTTTTCTTTTCTTATCGCTAAACCATATCTTTCTTGATTTAAATCGTGTATCGTTTTACGTTCTTTCATTACAATTTCCGCTTTAGATAGGTCAATATATCCTTTTTCTAGCGTTTTTTTATTTTTTTCTATTTTGTTGTCTATTTTTTCATCTGTTGTTTTCATTTTGCTTGTACCACACATTTTTTCTTTACTTACACCTTTGATTTTTTTATCCATCGTATGTTTGTCACGTGTTTTAATCTCTAGTGCATTGTGTAGCTTTTTACTATCTATTGTTACCACTTTGTGTTGAATAGCATTTTCTTCTTCCTTATTTACAGCTGCTATTGTCAGTTTTTCTCCATCTTCCGATTTTTTATAATCCATTGTTTGTAAATAAAACTATTCTCCTTTTGAATTTTTAACAGAAATGTTGTAGCTCAGATAAGAACTTGTAAAATAGAGCTGTCGAGAAACAAAGTAATCTTTAAATATTATTTTAGGTTTAAGCAAAAACATAACATATAGATAGACGTTAGTAATATTACCTCAATAAATCAACGTATCATATTTTTATATAACTAGACTAGATAATTAATTGAGAGGAGTTTGCGTAACTGTTACGCAAAAAAATTGTGTGAAATATTCCTGTTTTGTTAACTAAGCAAAATTGTACTGTCTTGGTTTTAATGTCTCCCAAACGGCATCATACCCAAATTTTAAGATAGACGTTTATTCTTCAGTACAAAGTTATTAGAAAAACCAGTGTATTTGCTATTTGAAATTATTATTATTTTTTTGAGGTCAGTAACAATCTGATAGTTCTATTTTTGTCAGCATTTCAGTTCCATTGCGAATTATATTCGTTACCATGCTGTTTTACATGTTTATAATTGTGATTATTAATGATATTATTACTGTACCACTAGTATTTGACTATACAATCTATCTTAAATATATAAAAGAAGAAACGGACTGATTGACTGGCATATCAACGCACAGCCCAAACTGCTGGGTCTAGAGATTTCAAATTTGGCACGTAGATTTCTTATGAGGTCTAAAGGAGCACTAAGAAAGGATTTTATGAAATTAAAACCATATGGGGGTGAAATGGGGGTTCAAAGTTTGTATAGAGAAAACAATTTTTTTCAACATTTTGATATACCTTAAAGCAAATAAACAGACACGTGCTTCGCGATTTTTTTAAAATCTTCCTAAAGAGGGTCGAAAATAGGGTGACTCAAAGAGTTCCTTGCGCGAGCGAAGCCGCGGGAAAAGGCTAGTATATTTATATTTTGTTACATTTAAAAACTAATTTTGATCACATTCTGATTGTGCTCGAGTATTATAACCATACCAACCTTTACTTTGGTGAGTTTTGTAAATAGAACAATCACTATCATATTTTGTTCCGCTGCTAATTGTGAAATAAAAGTATTTATATCTAAATGTATATTGCGAACAAATTACTAGATATTATTTACACAAATTAATATATGTAATATTTGAACTTGATTGTCGCAATGACAATCCATCGTCTTGATCGCCTTGGTGATATTCTGTCAGTGTCAAAGAACCGAAGAAAACACGAAATAACAAAAATATTTCAACAACTTTCTCAGATTAATGAAATCCATTCTCGATTTCATTAATCTGAGACAACTTTGAAGATCTTTCGGCCCGCGGTTTCCATGGTAACGCCTTTATTTCCAATACAAGTTCTAGTAGCTACAACTGTCACCCGTCGGCCACAAGATCTTTGTAGACCTATTCCTAAGAAATTCCTTAGAATAGAATCTTGTATTATATCTGCGTGATCGCAATTCCGCCAAATCCTGGTTTAAAAGAAAACCTGGTGGATAAAAGAAAACTACTACTGTCTATTCAACAGTTGTTGTCATGGATATTTTCCAAGTCTAAGTCATGGACCCATCATAGACTCAAATCATAGACATAGAAAAAATAAGTTAATTTTCCACCTGGTAATAATATTGGAAGTCTGTGTTTTCCCATGGACTTAGTATTTTCTCTTTTAATTCCACACTCTGTAAAGAGTGACACACATAAAAAAAGGATTGTAAAATCCTTTTTTTATGTCTGTGACGTAAATTCTGCTGCGACATAGACATAGAAAAATGGCATCATAAATTTGTTTTTATGTTTATTTTAGTGCAGATATTGAAAAAATATGTACATTTGGATGTGTGGCCCTTAATCCTAGGATGAAAACTCCGAGAGATTCGCTCAGTGATGGATAAAAGACTTCATATTTGCATATTGAAATCATTTGTGACGCAATAGTTCAAGAATTATTGTCAAAAAAGTATGGGCCACACAACCAAATGCCTGCGATTCTCAGTAATGAAAATAAGATGAACCGGTTGACGGAGCCCCAATTTTATCATTAACATCTACAGTGACTCATAAAAAAATCGGTTCTGGTTATAAATCAACCCAAAAAACCTAATACTTTGGAAAATATTTACATTAATTTATGGGCCACAGGATTACGTAGGGCCCACTTCATATCTGGTAAACCAGCAGCCCGAGATAAAAATACATGACAGCATATAGCGGCAAAAATATGTGACAGCATATAGCGGCAAAAATCTTCTTATGAAACTCTCATCAGAGAGAAAAACGTTAATCAAATTCTGAAGCATTTGGATGGGTGGATCACGTTCAAAACCTTCTGTTTCAGCCAATACTGCGTCACATAAGTTGCGAAGGTGTTACAAATGAAGATAATTTCCGTTACTGAAGGAGAGTATTAAAAAAAATGCAAAACATTCAGTATTTTAGGAGATATCGAGGTTTCATTTTTGTATGGAAAATTCGTCAGGGTGACAATGATGTAAGGAATCTTTTTCAGGACAGGAAAATTATATTATGGTGGTGATTTATTACCATGTTAAAAGCATGATTCGTCGTATAAATAAAAAAATAATAATAAAAAATCAATTTTATTTATCCAGCATAGTACAGTCAAGAGCAGGTCACGGTTTACACTACCAATGCTACTCTTTTCAACTGGACACTGGTGTATGATTTAAGTACAAAGGAGAGTCATAAGTAACAAACTCGATTTTTGAAATAAGTATTTATCCCAACATTTGTTATTCATTGTTACCCTAATTCACGATTTTAATACAAAAATGAAACCTCGATATCTCCTAAAATACTGAATGTTTTGCATTTTTTTTAATACTCACCTTCAGTAACGGAAATTCTCTTCATTTGTAACACCTTCGCAACTTATGTGACACAGTATTGGCTGAAGCAGAAGGTTTTGAACGTGATCCACCCATCCAAATGCTTCAGAATTTGATTAACGTTTTTCTCTCTGATGAGAGTTTCATAAGAAGATTTTTGCCGCTATATGCTGTCACGTATTATATGTGATAGAGCCAGCGTCGTTAATTTTTATCTCGGGCTGCTGGTTTACCGGATATGAAGTGGGCCCTACGTAATCCTGTGGCCCATAAATAAATGTAAATATTTTCCAAAGTATTAGGTTTTTTGGGTTGATTTATAGCCAGAACCGATTTTTTTATGAGTCACTGTAGATGTTAATGATAAAATTGGGGCTCCGTCAACCGGTTAATCTTATTTTCATTACTGAGAATCGCAGGCATTTGGTTGTGTGGCCCATACTTTTTTGACAATAATTCTTGAACTATTGCGACACAAATGATTTCAATATGCAAATATGAAGTCTTTTATCCATCACTGAGCGAATCTCTCGGAGTTTTCATCCTAGGATTAAGGGCCACACATCCAAATGTACATCAAAATTGAATCGTTTATAAGCCATCATGGTACGAATAACCGCGTTGCAGACTTGTTCAGGTCCTAAATTGGATCGCGCTAAGCGATCATGGTAAACCTCCTGATCATCTTTGTTTTAGGCTCAAATTGTAGAAAAGACATTTCCAATTACAAAATATCTAACTTCCCAGATAGCACAAGTTGTATGGAGAGTAATTTTTTTTATTTATTTCGATCCATTTTACTTTAGGAAAGTTGTTTAGTTTAGTGGGTTAATTCACACCTTTAATTTCCCCAATAGATTTGCTTTTTCTGATATTTTTCGTGAATCCACTTTAGATCAAAAAATAACATTAGAATATATTATGATACCCGATATTGACATTATAAGGCCCGTGTTCACCAAAAATATAACATACGGTTAAACCGCGGTTAGAAGCTAATCAGACAAAATGTCAAAAAAAAATTATGAAAATGACATTGTCAAATGTCTGGTTAGCTGCTTATCGTTGGTTAAATATTTGGTGAACACTGGCCTAAATAATGTCAAAATGTACTTCGACAAAATTTATTAAAATTATGCAACATTTTTTACACCATATTCTTCGTTAGAATTGTATGTACATTTGGATGTGTGGCCCTTAATCCTAGGATGAAAACTCTGAGAGATTCGCTCAGTGATGGATAAAAGACTTCATATTTGCATATTGAAATCATTTGTGACGCAATAGTCTGCAATAGTTCAAGAATTATTGTCAAAAAAGTATGGGCCACACAACCAAATGCCTGCGATTCTCAGTAATGAAAATAAGATGAACCGGTTGACGGAGCCCCAATTTTATCATTAACATCTACATCTACAGCGACTCATAAAAAAATCGGTTCTGGTTATAAATCAACCCAAAAAACCTAATACTTTGGAAAATATTTACATTTATTTATGGGCCACAGGATTACGTAGGGCCCACTTCATATCTGGTAAACCAGCAGCCCGAGATAAAAATTAACGACGCTGGCTCTATCACATATAATACGTCACAGCATATAGCGGCAAAAATCTTCTTATGAAACTCTCATCAGAGAGAAAAACGTGAATCAAATTCTGAAGCATTTGGATGGGTGGATCACGTTCAAAACCTTCTGTTTCAGCCAATACTGCGTCACATAAGTTGCGAAGGTGTTACAAATGAAGATAATTTCCGTTACTGAAGGTGAGTATTAAAAAAAATGCAAAACATTCAGTATTTTAGGAGATATCGAGGTTTCATTTTTGTATGGAAAATTCGTCAGGGTGACAATGATGTAAGGAATCTTTTTCAGGACAGGAAAATTATATTATGGTGGTGATTTATTACCATGTTAAAAGCATGATACGTCGTATAAATAAAAAAATAATAATAAAAAATCCATTTTATTTATCCAGCATAGTACAGTCAAGAGCAGGTCACGGTTTACACTACCAATGCTACTCTTTTCAACTGGACACTGGTGTATGATTTAAGTACAAAGGAGAGTCATAAGTAACAATCTCGATTTTTGAAATTTAAGTATTTATCCCAACATTTTTTATTCATTGTTACCCTAATTCACGATTTTAATACAAAAATGAAACCTCGATATCTCCTGGCCGGAATGGCAACACTGGCCGGAATGTAAACAACTCTCCGTAATTAATATTTTGTTAAACATCAAATGCTTGTTAATATAAAGTAAAATCGATGATATTGTATAGACAGACTAGTGATAATTGTGTATAAATGTTGGTAAAAGTGACGGACATGGATTATCCAGGATAATAAGGATTGTGTGAATGTTTGGTTTTCTGTGATAAAACTGCTAAATAACAAACTGTGGACTAATTGTTAAACATGGACAAACATTTGTAAGTACAAGACTGTATCTCAATCGAAAATTTGGGACTAAACTCGCAAATTGCATTGAAAAACGCTAATATTATGGTGACAGTGCGGTTTACAATGTAAATTTCATCCAGTGACTCATTAATTGATAACAATAAAAAATTGCCATAATAAAATAATGCGAAGCTACATTACACCACCTACAGTTCTAACACAATTTGAAAGCTGAGCAGTGACATCTAGCGGCGTCTAACGACATCTAATAAAAAATTGCCATACTAAAATAATGCGAAGTTACATTACACCACGTACAGTTCTAACTGATATTAAATGATGAGCAACGACATCTAGCGGCGAGTAAGAAAAACTTTACTAGCGACATCTATTTAATTGGTGCGGAACTACGAAGAAGTTCTCAATCGATTCGGATAGTAGTCCTGTGGTCAGACCGCAAGATGGCGCCACAATGTACGAAGTGTGGAAACAATATTAAAAATACACAATTTTTGTGTTGTAAAATTTGTAGTGGAGTATTTCATGTAACATGCACTAGAATATCAGAAAAGCTATACAATGCCTACTATGTTGGCAACCCGGGAAAAAAGAAGAACTGGGACTGTGGTTTATGTCACTCCACAGGGGTTGGTAGAGCCCGGAATCAAGAAAGTACACACACTACACCGGTAAATTATATCACAAAAAGGAAAAAAATTGTTATAAACGTCTCACCGAGTAAATCATTCCAATCTACGAGAAAAAATTCAGAAAATCGCCTGGAAAAGTCTCCCCAAAATGATTCAGAAACGTATCCAATAACAGAATTTAGCGAAAACATTACTCAGCGAAAAATGGTAGATAAGGTGAATATTCCGACAGAAAACTCATTTGAAGCTCTTTCCGAGGACGACGAATACATACCCGTAGAATGCGGTACGCCGGGATCTACTTTCAAGACCCTAAATCGGAGTTGTCCTGATTTGCATGGCGAAACATCCTACTGCATAGAAGAAATGAGGGATACGATACGTCAGCTACAAGAAAAACTTAAGAAAGTGGACGACTATAATACAACTTTATTAATAGAAAATGACACACTATCTAAGAAGTTGCGTGAGTGTGAAATAAAGATAAATAATCTAACAAAAATCTGCAAAACTCCGAGCCTGCATAGAACTAAAAGAAGTAGTCTACATAATGCGTTGACTAGCTCTTCTCCGATGGCTGATATTTTAACGCCTAGCCCTCGTACCATCGAATCTCCATTATTGTTTGCAACGCCACCTGAAGAAGTTATAATATGCGACAAAACTCTAGACGACCAACAAGAAATCAATGAATGTCAAAATGCTAAGAACTCCGAGATGAATCCCTCTCAAAACATCTTTATAATTGGTGACGAGTCGCTACGAGGTCTAGCAGCTGCTATTCAAGATAGAAGAAGGGGGAAATGGAACGACGTATACAAGCCAACGGCATTTATTTTTTCCGAAGCCACTAGTACCCAAATGCTATCCCAAGTTGTAAACATATCAAAGAATTTAAAAGACAATGATATCGTAATATTAGGTATGGGTAGTCATGATAGCAATGTACAGTTACTTCATTCTAATTTATGTGTTAGCGTTAAAAACTTGGAAAACGCTCAAGTAATTTTGTGTCCCATTAACTTCAATGCTCATCTCAATGAATCAAAGTTAAACTCTAGTATGAAACTCTGGACTAAACATTTTCCCAATTGTACCTTATTGACTCCTAGTCAAAAGTATTTGTTCTCGTCAGAATATGTAAGCTACATATGTAACAAAATTAATCTTCATATCGACTTTGCACAATATGAGAAGGAATTTCTGTCACTAAAAAATGTTCTAAGGAAAAGAGAGAAATACTTTACGATTCAATGTAATGTATCTAAATGTACACATGCGGAAAAGGAACCTAGTCCTACACCTAAAAGGGGAACTATTCCCTATTACTTTCCTCCTTGTCAGAAACTAAAAACTCTTACGAATACACCGTCTTCCCGATTACCTCAAAAAAACAATGACAAACATAAATCCCCACAACAAAGTAGTGGTGAGCCCTTTTTTCGTCTTTAATAAACTGAATGTAATGCATCAAAATATTAATGGTTTAATTAGTAAATCGAATTTATGTGCTGTTTATTTGGAAGAGTTACAGGAGCAAAATACAAGTATTGATGTTTTATGTTTTACAGAACATAATATGGGCCAAGACGATTGCATTTTTTTACGTATCCCTAATTTTAAACTAGCCACTTCCTTTTTTAGAACCTATAGAAAGGGGGGTTCATGCATACTAGTAAGAAATTTTATTAAATATAAAGTACTAGAGTCGATATTAAAACATAATGTGCCTGAGTTTATTGAAACCTGCGCCATTGAGTTAACAGAACACAATATTATTATATTGTGTATCTATAGAGTTCCTACAAATAATAATACTGTAGCAGCATTTCGTAAATTTTTTAAAATATTTTGTGACATTATGAATACTTTGACATTAAATTGTAAGAAAAAAATTATTGTTTGTGGTGATTTTAACATTGACATCTTAAATAAGAACTCTCAGATATCATTAGAATTCAAGCATATTGTGGCAAGCTTTAATCTTCGTTTCTCAGTAAATAAACCTACTCGTCCTAGTAGTAAAACATGTATCGATAATATAATTCACAATATAAGAGGAGGAAAAGCAGATATAATCGAATTAGCTGTCTCTGACCATTCAGCACAGATATATTCTTGCCCCACAAATAAAGTATGTACTTTAGATTTTTGGTACTGCTTACGACGTGATTATAGCATCGAAAATATTAACATATTTAAAAAGCATATATCTAGTATTAGTTTCTGTGACGTATATAAATGTGATAATGCCAATGACTCTTTCAACTTATTTTTCGACGAATTCAAATTACTATATGATTTATGTTTTCCTAATAAAAGAGTAAAAATTTCAACGAAAACAAAACCAAAATGGATATCACGTGGTATAAAAATATGTAGTAAACGAAAACGGTATCTGCTTTGGAAGTATCGCGTGTCTAAAAATCCTTTGGATAGACAAATTTTTAAAGATTATTCCAGAAAGTTTAGGAGAATCATTACTCAAACCCAAAAGTCTCAGAATAACTATCGAATACTTACTTCAAAGAATAAGTCTAAAACTACATGGGACATCATAAATAAATCAAAATTTCAAATCCCAAAAGACAATGTATCACAACTAAGCGTAAATAATAAAATAATTTCAAGTCCAAAACAAATTGCTCAATATTTCAATAACTATTTCATTGACGAAGTAAAATCGCCACTTAGGACTTTGTCCCCTCGTAACTATTTCACAAATAGTAATTATAAATCATTTTTCATGAAACCTACAGACCCGATGTCAGTTGCTAATGTTATTAAAAATTTAAAAAATAGTTTTAGCACAGGTTATGATAACATATGCACAATGGTATTAAAGTCTGTATCTGACATAATTTCTTTTCCATTGTGTCATGTAATCAATCACTGCTTTGAGACTGGTGTGTTTCCAGATCGTCTAAAAGTCACAATTATCAAACCCATACACAAAAAAGGCGATAAAAAGCAAATGAGTAACTATAGACCCATTGCATTAATACCAATTTTTTCCAAAATTTTTGAAAAAATTATATATGAAAACCTCTACAGTTACTTTGAGAGTAACAATCTACTTTGTCATGAACAAAATGGGTTTCGGAGAAACAAATGTATTGACATAGCGATTTATGATTTTTTAAATATGGTTTATGACAAATTAGATAAAAAACAGACTGTTATGGCAATGTACATGGACATGACTCGAGCGTTTGACTGCGTACATTATGACACTCTTTTGTTTAAGCTTGAAACGTACGGAATCAGGGGAAATACCCTTAACCTATTAAAATCTTACTTAGATAACAGAGTCCAAATCACCTCTATAAGCAGTATATGTCCACAGTCTAAAACTGAAATTGTATATCAGTCTGCCCCTAAACGTGTTCGCTATGGTGTCCCTCAGGGCAGTATTTTAGGCCCACTACTCTTTCTTATTTATATTAATGACATGCCCAATTCAATAATGGACCCAATTATATTATATGCAGATGACAGTACAGTAATTTATGACGAACAAAGTGACATTAATGATAGTATTATAAAAATAATTGACTGGTTGGAAAATAACAACCTTAAAATTAATTTAGATAAGACAAAAATTATGGAATTTTCAATAAGATCAGGACAAGCAGTATCAACAAATGTAACTTATAATAATGTAGAGATAGGAAAAACTAACACTACTAAATTCCTTGGACTTCATATTGATAAAGACATGCGCTGGCAAACTCATCTTAATTTTATTTGCAACAAACTAAGCCAATTTTCATTCTCTCTGTACAATTTAAATAAAATTGTAAATCGGAAAGCTGTTTTGACATCTTATCACGGATACGTAGCTTCTACTCTCAGATATGGTATCATTTTTTGGGGCAATGCTCCTTATATCATAACTGTATTTAGGGCTCAAAAGAGATGCGTAAGATCTATGTGTGGTCTTAGACGTAGAGATAGTTGCAGAAATTTATTCAAAGAATTAAACATTTTGACATTAACTTCCATTTATATATATGAAACAGCCCTTTTTATTCGTCGGAATCCTGATTTATTTCCTAAAGTAGCGAGCGTGCGCCGTAATATCAACCTAACTCATAGGGTGTTCAAGACGGCTCTTTACCAAAACAGTTTCTTTGTTATGGCACCCAGGATTTACAATAAATTGCCAATCAGTCTGCGCCAGTGCACAGAAATGACAACTTTTAAAAGAAAACTGTATAACTTTTTAGTATGCAAGGCTTATTACTCATTAACTGAATACCAAAATGATAATAATGTAAATAATGAATAGCTACTACTGTATTATATAGATTATATTAGACATTGCGATTTTTTATGTTCTGTGCAACTCACACATATATTTGTAAGCCACAGCATGCGGGCGAGGTATGGTGACACTAATATGTTTAGAATTAAGTTCTTTGTATACCCATATCTACAAATAAACAATTTGAATTTGAAAAAAAAAAAAAAAAATTCCTAAAATACTGAATGTTTTGCATCTTTTTTAATACTCACTTTCAGTAACGGAAATTCTCTTCATTTGTAACACCTTCGCAACTTATGTGACGCAGTATTGGCTGAAGCAGAAGATTTTGAACGTGATCCACCCATCCAAATGCTTCAGAATTTGATTCACGTTTTTCTCTCTGATGAGAGTTTCATAAGAAGATTTTTGCCGCTATATGCTGTCACATATTTTTGCCGCTATATGCTGTCATGTATTTTTATCTCGGGCTGCTGGTTTACCAGATATGAAGTGGGCCCTACGTAATCCTGTGGCCCATAAATAAATGTAAATATTTTCCAAAGTATTAGGTTTTTTAGGTTGGTTTATAGCCAGAACCGATTTTTTATGAGTCACTGTAGATGTAGATGTTAATGATAAAATTGGGGCTCCGTCAACCGGTTCATCTTATTTTCATTACTGAGAATCGCAGGCATTTGGTTGTGTGGCCCATACTTTTTTGACAATAATTCTTGAACTATTGCGTCACAAATGATTTCAATATGCAAATATGAAGTCTTTTATCCATCACTGAGCGAATCTCTCGGAGTTTTCATCCTAGGAT
The DNA here is from genome assembly GCA_949987775.1 of Aproaerema taeniolella. Classification (NCBI taxonomy): domain Eukaryota; kingdom Metazoa; phylum Arthropoda; class Insecta; order Lepidoptera; family Gelechiidae; genus Aproaerema; species Aproaerema taeniolella. Next base: position 3,442,869 of record OX465250.1, on the reverse strand, counting down.
TAAGGGCCACACATCCAAATGTACATGAAAAAATAAGGTGTTTTGGAGCTAGATCATAGACATAGAAAAAATAAGAGCTAGATACACAGACGTAGATACAACTTGCCAAACTTATAACATCTCTTTTTTGTCGGGGGTTTAAAAAAAAGTTGGGATACTACGCAAGCATATAACCTCAATGTACGCAAGTCACCTTTCGCTCACCAACGCTATGCCGAACAATTATCATTATCATGGTGAAAATAGTCATAAATGATTTTGAAGTTTACTAGTTTTGTTTGTAAATATTCAAAATTAATAATATATTAGGTACTTATTTCGATATTATAAAAGTTTCACTCTGCGACAAAGATTATGCGAGACCACAGTATACTAGTTTCAAACATTTCATATTATAACGTTTCGTTTTAAATGAGTATCCGATATGAGTAACCATGATAAGAACCCATTATAATGTTTGAAACTTGTGAAAAATACCGCGGGACCTTAAACAATAAATTACTTATATTATAGTACGCTAGTACATAATACTTCAATGATATTATGTGACATTGCGTTAAATATGCTATAAAAAAGTTGTCAAAAAAATATGTTTCAATAATAACAGGGCTTTTACTTCATCGGCATTAAAATTTACGACCTAAGTAGACAGTTAGCACCTCATCTACACCAATTTGGGCCTCTTGTCGGTAATTTAATGTTTCAAACATGGCTTCGTTAACTTCCCTTTAAAATGAAACTTGCTACAGTGCCGTAAATTGAGAGACTTAAAATAAATAAGCGAAAATAAAGAATCTGATTCAGCCCACGAAACTGAATGACATTTCCCAACGAACATAGGTCAAATTTTATGATAATTATAATTTTATTCTAATCTAGTTTAGCTTAAACCATCTAATCAAATCAAATCAAAAATACTTTATTTTCATAGAACATAAAAAGTGCTTCTTGAAAACGTCATAAAAATACATTAGCAAAATCAATATAAATAATTGAGCAAAATAGTGAATCATTAGCATTTTTGACTTTGTGCCTATTCGCAAAGATGCAGTCTTCCTCGGGAGAAGAATAGGCAAGAAACTTCGAGGGTCGCTCTTTTTAAGTCAATCATATGAATTTTATTACTTCTAATTTTAGTTGACTTGCTGAGCAATTTATTCCCATGGTTGCTTGTCTAACAGATAATCAGAAATTTTGTAATAGCCCTTTTTACAAAGTTTTTGTTTAATTATTGTCTTAAATTTTTGTAAAGGTAGGTTTTGAATACACGTGGGAATTTTATTGTAGAAGCGTATACATTGATCTATAAAAGAGTTTGTTACTTTGTGGAGACGACTGTCTAGCAAATCCAAGTTATGTTTGCTTCTAGTGTTTACATTGTGCCTATCACAATTTTTCTTGAACAATTGTTCATTTTCTTTACATATAAAAGATTATTAAATATATACTGGGACGCAAATGTCAAAATATCTATTTCCTTAAATCTATTTCTAAGAGACATTCTAGGTCTCATTTGATAAATCGCGCCTTTTCTGCAGGACAAAGATCTTATTGATGTCGGCAGCATTACCCCACAGTAAAATGCCATATCTTCATTTCCTAATTCCCTGAGCAACTTCGTTTTGAGTTATACAGTCGCTTTTACCTTGAATCGATTTGTCAATCACATATGAAGCCCTGTCTCTCACGAACTGACTAGAGGTCTACACCATTTGCGTGTCCATAATTCTAGCAGCGCCACCATCACCGATTTTGAAATAAATTATTGCATCTAATAGTCATGCGTTTTTCATTTTGTGAAAAATTGCTGAGAAATTTCCAGGGTAGGTGGTTTCCGATATAAATGACAAAGTTTGAGGCGCTGCCAGGATGACGAAAGTTCGGCAGCGCCACAGCTAGAACTCGGTAGTCATAGTAAATATCGAAGACCTGTCAAAATAGTCATTTACTCATGAGTTTTACGGTCCAGGAAAAAGTGGTCATAGATGAATAAATTAAGTATTTGCGAAGATATTCATAAAAGCTTAGGGCGCTGCTGGAATGACGTCATCCCAGCAACACGTTTTCTAAACTACAGCTTTTTAGAAAGATGTGTAAAATTGGAATGGGCGATTTTCAGCAAGTATTTATCACTTTAGGGCACAAAGAAGTCATAATCGGGGCCTTTCGAGATCTCAGTAACCATAAGGTATTAGAACGCTCGGTCAGCTCCAATCGAAAGACCTATAAATGAAGGTTAAAAATTAAACGCATAACGCCTGCCAAACTCGCAACCACAACCTTTTTTTCTTTTGCTATGAATTATTTGTCAGGCACTATAAAAAAAATGTGTCGTTGTTTGCAATAACTATAAAATCTACAATCTGAATGATACATTATACTCTCCTTACCCCCTCGGTAAGTGAAAAACTGTAAAACTAGCGCTGCCTGAGGTAATTAATGAGTAAAATATAATTTTACATAAAATTAATCTGTCAAAACGTAATGGGCTATGTGCAAGATTTTTAAAATAATTTGATTTTTTTATTTTAAGCAGGTTTAAGGTCCCATATTCAAATAAAAAATATATCAAATAATTTTGATCATAGATATAAAAATAATTAATTTTTAAAATTTTGGTTACGATTTGTTGCTTATTACAGCATTCTACAGATTAACTCCTTTGCCAAAGTAAAAAAAAAACGATTGACAGTTGGTTGACATATAACCTATACCGTTGCGTTTTTGAGTTTAAGTTCAACATTTAAGTTTCAATCACAGACTAACTAGAGATACGTTTCAATGTACTTACGTTTAAATGATCCTCACAGCAAAAAAGTGGACTTTTGGGACAATTCCTGTCAACCATTTTACACCAACTTTCTTTCAATTCCTTTGGAATTGGAATGGTAACAAACGTCAAATCTGGTGAGTTAATGTCAGTGTTTGAACAAAAAGGGATAAAACATATTTTAGTTCTCTCCACCGCTGTAACTCGTCAGATGCCATGTTGAGTAGCAAAGCCTGCTGCGCTGTCGTTATTAGTGTTATTCCACAAATCTGAAGAGTATTAATCACTATCGTTGAAGCAGTTCTCGGAGTCCGGTATGAATAAGGTGAAGTCGTGAGAAAATCAGTCAAAATCTAGCACTACAAGTCCGTGCAAAGTTAAATCGTAATCCGGTATGCGGTAGCAGTAAAAGACTTAAGAAAAAATTTACGAAAAGCAAAAATAAAAAACCAAATACAAAATGAAATAGGTTATGTTTTTTTTTATTAACATGACAGCTTGGCAAAGACACGATTGTATAATGCCGTATTTATGATTAGTTTACCCTACTGAGATTCTTTTAATTATTATATTTTTATTTCAAAAGATAGATTTTTTATAATTTTTTTTTAGGAAACAGGACCTTATTCCTTTATGTTAAATAAAAAATTAAACGAAATTAAAAACATTTTTAAAATGTCGTACATAGCCCATTCTGGCAGCGCCACCTGGAACTCTAGTTCGAAAGCATTTAGTGCCGAATATCCGACACAGTGCTGTAGGTAAAGTGCCACTAAATTGTGAAAAATTGATATCTTGACATAATAAACGTGTTTTATAAGGATTTAAGTGCATTTAAAAATACTTCAAAAAGTATGGTCAACAAAAAAAAATTAAAATTTATTACTAAATATATATTTTTGTATCAATATCTTAGGCACGTATTTTTCGTACTGGTACAACTTTTCGTAGTCTTATCTAAGTTGAATTATTGTATGACATCTCTGGGTCTCTGTGGTTGTGATTAAATATAGTTAAGTACCGTGTGAGTCCCCGGCAGATAAGCCGTGTGAGTCCCCGGCAGAGTAGAATAGGACCACCCTCTTTCTTACCTAGGTGTCGTACAAGGCGACTAAGTAAATATGCAAGCGAGTTCATCTGCACACAGAGAAGGAAAACTCTGCAATTATATCAAAACCCTCGCCAACCCGTCTGCCAAGCGTGGTGAGTATGGCATTTACCTCTCATGTTATTGAGGAAGGCCCGTGCCCCAGCAGTGGGGACGTATATGGGCTGATGAAGAAGTACCGCATCAAAATCGGTCGATTTATTTAGGAGCTACGATGCCACAAATACCTCAAACTTATCACACCCCTCTTTTTGTCTGGGTTTAAAAATACAACTAAAAGGGGCTACCTGTTTTCTCTCTCGCACACGCGCCAAACTTGTCTTGACACTACACAATTAATTTCACAAAGTGCACTTCACACGTACAGCTTACTAAATGACAACAGTGGCAAGTTGCGGCCAGGGCCCCGATTCTGTAACTTAGGTTGTGTATCAATGGAATGGTCGCCATCCGTTCAGGTGGCGGAATTGAGAACTATCAAATTTCATACATCTAATGACGGCTGCTTTGACTGGCGGAACCAACGCCAACTGAATTTCCAGTTCTTGCAACTTTACGTTCAGTTGGCGGAGGCGCTGATGATCGGGGTGGTTGTCAGCAAGTATATAAAAAACTAGCTTTCCGCCCGCGGCTCCGCCCGCGTGGACTACAGGTTATATCGTACCCAACTGTGAGATAAAATGTAGCCTATGTCCTTTCCTAGGCTCTAATCTATCTCTATATCAAATTTCATCAAAATCGGTTCAGTGGTTTAGGCGTGAAAGACGGACAGACAGACAGACAGACAGAGTTACTTTCGCATTTATAATATTAGTATGGATAAATAGTTCTCAATTTCTCCACCTGAACAGATAAAATGGCCTCCATTCCATCAACACACAACTAAAGTTACAGAATTGGGGCCCAGTGCAGTGGTCATACTGTGTGAAAACCGCAATAGCAAAGTTGCAGCGTGTTGCAAGGCATCTGTGGTACTAGCCCCTATGCATATTGAGGTCTTGAATGTAAAGGGAAGTGGTTATTATGACTGCAAACAAATCGTACGCGATTTTAATCGTACGTTTTTCTTTTCCTAAAATTATTTGTAGTAGAATAACTTTACCTATGGCCGAAATATAAAAATATAAATGTCCTTTGGGTAGGCTAACGCACGCCCACCAGTCACATTCACATACTTGTGAATTCACTTAACATTATTCATTTTTAAAAAATCATAAAAACCCACTTGGATTTTTAAGAAATTTTCAATACTACAAAGGCTGTATAATTTTTTAAGGTTTACTGAGAAATGAGGCATGAAAAGAAAGTCCCTCTAGTAAGAATAAAATTATAAATGAGATTAAAAAATTTGGGTGCTGTTCCACTCTGACACCAGGGATACCCAACTTCGACACACACTTGACTATACCTACACGATAAGAAGAAGGGCTCTGTTATGAGGCGGGCTTCGATCTAGTTGCAGCCTGAAACTCCTCATGCCCACTTACTCCACAAAGACATATACCAGATCATTTTTGGTGCAAGGTGTACGGCTCTGGGATCAGCTTCCTGAACATGTTAGGGCTGCCCCTTCCCTGGCTTCATTTTAGAAGTCGCTAAGAAAACTCTGGGATTTTTCATCTGCCCTTGATAGCTATTTATATTCAACACGTAGGTAAGGGTAAATACTATTAATACACACACCAAAACATTTAGCGGAACAACTTATAGTTTTCATACAATGAAATCAACTTTAGTGTTTATAAATTGATATTTTTATTTGATGCTGTTATTAAAATTTTACGCTTAGTTTAGGCCAAAACGTTTGTCTGTTAAAATCAAATTTAAAACATTCAAGTAGTTTTCGAGAATGTGCCGCATGGCCAAAAGAGACATTGCAAAAACCTCATCGTATAGAATAGAATAGAAAAAATCTTTATTTTATAGGACATTCAGGATGCCACTTAAAACAAGTCAAGATTACAATTAAATACATACAATCATACATTAAACGATTTAAATACACACATTCGCATTCGTCCTTTTGACCTACGAAGTCATAGACTTCATATTCGTATATTCGTACGAAGTCATATTCGTATAAAAAGTTTTTTGGCTACATGAAAGATTATAAATTTTTTAGCAGTTTTTATTATAAAAAAAAGAGAGGACCATTTTAAAAATGTATTTGCCTAAAGAACAGTGCAGGTATGCACGCAAAACGTATATTTTTAGAACTCTCAATCTAAGTCGATTGTATGAAAAACAGAAGTTGTTCCGCTAAATGTCCGGCATAATAAATATGCGATTAATAAAAATATTGTGTGTATAATAAAATATTATCGTCAAATTATACAATTTATTGTACATAATAGAACAGGTTCATTTGCTTAATATCACTTTTATGTTTAAATTATAGTGGTAGGTAATGCAAAAATTATTACGTTGTATAGCCCACACCACATCTGTTTCTCTTTTACTATCTTTTAGGTAGACTGGAAGAGATCCCTTCAGGAATAAGTCCGCTTTTGCAAATAGCTATGTTTCTTTTGAGTTAGTCTGTAAGAGTTAGCAATAAAGAGTTTACATACATACCTACTTACATACATGAAATGTTTACAGTACTAAGGCACAACAAGAGTTATACGCTCCTATCGTCTTCAAAATGAACTTCGAACAAGTTACGGAACATATCAAACTTATGACAGCTAATCTTACGCATTGCGCCAAACATAATCATAAACCGGAACTACAAGTAAGCTACCAGATAATACAATCTAAAAGCAATTTAATTTGTTAGGCGTAAAGCCGAAATTAGGTTACCATCATTAAATTTAATATGCTTTTTAAGCTGTTTAAGGATGCCTAAGCTCCGTTTTGGCAAGGGCTGTGAACCTATTTAATAGCTTTACTTTAAATAATGATACTGTTTTAGTTTTCAATAGCCGAGGCAATCAGTTATGTTGGTCCGTGTTATGGTTATCGTCGCATTAAACTGAAACGAGTTTTCTGGAAAAATCGCCACGTTTGACGTATGTACATTCTGAGGGTTATCTAATAAAACATAAGTTTAAGTACTGCAGCTCTAGCACGATAACGACAAACTCGCGCTTGGCTCACGCTGAAACTTCACTTTGATTGCGCGAGGGTCCCGCGCAAAGGCTTGCTCGTCCTATGGCGTTGTCAATGTTTACATTTTGATATATAATAGGACCGCGGTGTTGTCGCGGCGCTATCACTATCGTACTCGGCCTGCTGGTAATAGGTTTTCAGTCTTCCATGCACAATACAGAAAAATCTTCATGTATAATTTTTCGGCGTCTTCGTTTACCTGAGAATAATTGGCAGTTTTTTTACTCCCAGTGTCATCGTGGAAGTCGGAGAGAATCTGTCTCTATATCGCGGAAAAGACAAGTAAAAGTTGTGGGTTTTTTAATGCCGTGCAATCTGAATATCAATGCCGTGCAATGCCGTGCAACAGATTCTCTCCGACTTCCACGATGACACTGGGAGTAAAAAAAACCCTCGCGCAAAGGCTTGCTCATCCTATGGCGTTGTCAATGTTTACATTTTGATATAGGACCGCAGTGTTGTCGCGGCGCTATCACTATCGTACTCGGCCTGCTGGTAATAGGTTTTCAGTCTTCCGTGCACAATACAGAAAAATCTTCATGTATAACTATTCGGCGTCTTCGTTTACCTGAAAATAATTGGCAGTTTTCTTTACTCCCAGTGTCATCGTGGAAGTCGGAGAGAATCTGTCTCCATATCGCGGAAAAGACAAGTAAAAGTTGTGGGTTTTTTAAAGACTTTTCTAGATGTTACAACTTTTTGACTTTTTGAGTTTATTCGTTACATTGTGTCTTCTATTTGAAGACACAACTTGTTCAAAAAGTCTGGGGTCCGAGCTCAGGCACAGACAGGAAACGAATGCTCCAATTTGAAGTGACGGATAAGATGCAGATATTTTTTAATTTAAATAGGAAGCCGACCAAGAAAAGCAAAACTGAAAATTTTGAAGGAGGTTACGAACGATACACATACAGGCAGTATGTTGCACAGACACAAATGTGTATTACTTGCGCGAATATGTGTCGATCTCAGCTTCATCATCGCGTCAGCCGCAAGATGCCCGCTGCACATAGACCTTCTTAAGGATCTCCTCGTTTATTAGTCCTGCGCTACCTGCATCCACCACCTCCTGAAATTTTTGCCAGACCATCGGTCCACCTTCGTCGGTAAGGCCTCCCTGATACGAAAGATATATCACTTTATTAAACAGGTTCTAAGTGACAGCTTAGCAAATATTTAAATGGTTGATTCTGTCCGTAACTATAACCGGCAAGTAATTTTGTTTTCCCGGAAACTTCAAGTATTCGTTGTTTACCTAATTTGGCAGTACACAATGTACCGCAAAACCAAATTCCACTGCTGGTTTTTGTGTTTTACGTTGTTATTATTTTTTCTTTATTGTAAAGTGTAGCATATTTAAATAGATTAATAAATTAAAAATATATTTAATTGTAAAAAAAGACACTCAGAATGATGATCTGAATTCAGAGTTTCAGTATTTGTTAAACTTACACCTTGTATAAATTATTCCATAAATAAAAAATACAAACAATAACAAAAACAGATCATAAGAATCCCCATTCAAAGGATATCTACAAAAACACGGACATGTGGCAACCTTGTTCAGGATTAGCATGGATTTGGGTTGAGTGGTGTTAATTTTACAACACAACGTTTTATCCTGACGGTAACTTGACTTGGCAGCTGGACTTTAGTAATACAGTTTTTTCAATATTTTAATTTATGACTTGTTTGCGTAAATAAATACGTTAACCAAGCCAAATTAAAACTTGTGGAGACTGAGAGTAAAGTATAATTTTGAAGACGGGTTCATCTATCACTAATATTAAAAAGAAGAAAGATTTGATTGTTTGTTTGCATTGAATAGGCTCCGAAACTACTGGACCGATTAGAAAAATTCTTTCACCATTAAAATTCTACATTATCTCTGATGAACACAGGGTACATAATTTTCCCGAATTCCCATGTACGGGAACGAAGTCCCAGGCGGAAAGCTAGTTAGAAATAAGGAGACAAAAATCTCTTTTCTTGGGTTCAATGTTTTTTTTTATAAGAAATGGGTTTGGTTTTGACCACATTCAGTTAGGTTTTGATTTTTCTTATCCCTGATCATTGTCACCATGTATAAATAATGTATCGTTATAAAGCAAGTATATGGGGAGACTTCAATTGATCCTTAAACAGAACAACTTTCACCTCTGAAACGGTATGAAATTCTGAAAATAACTTATCGATTTCGCATTCCAGGACAATCAGCCGACTGCAATTTTTTTTTCTTTCACGTATTTCTGATTTATATCCTTAATCTTTGCTGATTTATTAAAAGGCATCTTTATTTACATATCAGTCAATAGTACTTCTCCAGTGTTGTTTTTTTTGTCAGGCCATATACGTCCCCATCGAGAGGCACGGGCCTCCCTTCGATACTCGAAGGGGATTAAGGCCATAGTCCACCACGCTGGACCAATGCGGATTGGTGGACCGCGTGCCTTTCGAAAACTAATTTTCTCAGGCGTGCGGGTTTCATCACGATGTTTTAAATCACCGCTGAGCAAGTGATATTTAATGAAAAATCCGTACATAAATCCGAAAAGATAAATTTAGTGGTACAGGCTCGCATCATGATTTGAACCCGCAAACTTTCAGTTACGAGTCTGACTTATTACCAACTTGTTTGTTTATTACAACTTTTTTTCTTGGGAATTACAATTTTTTTTTGTCTCAAAACAAAAAGAAACCATAAGAACAGACGTCTATTCAGATTGCACGGCATTGATTACATTCAAAACAAGGAAATTCGATATATCGAAGCGATCTTACCATTGTCAGTCTATTCAGTATCCTCCCTCAGTGATCGTTTTGCATACGTAATCAAACGTTAGGGGAAGTTCACCCTTTATACAGTATTTACTCAAAATGAGAAGAATACAAGAGTTTCGTAGATATGAAGTGGGAAATATTAGACAGCCGATTTGTTCGAGTTGTAGTGTCGCTGCATCTTGACCGATGGGCTCTGGGTGCGTGCGATTCCCGGTCAGGGCAAATACAAAAAAGATGTTAGATGTTATATTAATGTAAAAATAGATGTTTGTTCTCGCGTCATGTGTATCCCTGTTGGTTTTTGTATATGTTCCAAGGGACTAACGAAGGCACAAAGAAAGACCATAATGTGGGCTTAGTGTGTAACATTTTCGCTCTGTTTACTTGAATCCATCGTGCCTTTTTATAATTTAAACGGCACGCCACTTCGTAATTTGAATTACCATTGCCCCCTATGTTCTCAGCATCTAGTATTACTATTACATGGTAGGCAATGGTAATATAATTTTGCCGTGCCGTTTTCAAATTATAAAAAGGCCTATCGGATGGCTCCAAAAATATTTTTTCAATGGAGCCATCCAGTGGACGAATATTTTATTGTTTTATTGATTCTTGTTTTATAAATGTTATCAATATTTTTCTTTAATTATTTATTGTAAACTTAATAGATTGTTTATTTAATCTAAAAATATTAATTTAGATTAAAAGTTTGCTTAGCCAATTACTTACTAAGACTGCCAATTTAAAGTTTGTAACAAATTAGTGGATATTATCAATGAAACCAAAATAAAAAAAAGTCAAACTAACTTATATAGACAGCCAGACAGAAAAAGAATTTATATATTGCTTAAAACATAGACACCACATACAAAACAATCACAAGTACAAATAAACGTAATATACATACACACACGCGAGTCACGGCTGTAATCCCCCGGGGTAAGTAGAGCGACATACGGTTTTTTTGTATTTTTGGAGAAGAATATCTTTAACCGACTCTAATGAACAGTAAATAATTTTAAAAAAAATGGCTTGCACTCCGGGAGTGCCGGCAGAAATGAAACCTTGAACATATATTACTTCCTTGCGGTCGATCATTTCCGATCAGGGTCACGTGTCCTGACGTGAGTTTAACATTTTTTACCCATCAAAAAGTGCACAACGCCGCTAAAGAAGTTTTCACTTCAAAAATTTTTGACATTTTATTTTTATTTTATTAAAAGGGTACACGAATATACCTTGAGTGGCAGTGGGCTGGCCATGTCTGTCGCAGAACCGACGAGCGTTGGAGTAGACAGGTTCTCAAATGGAGACCACGTCTTGGCAAACGTAGTGTAGGACGCCCCCCAGCCAGATGGTCAGATGACCTAAAGAAGATAGCGGGTAGTGGCTGGATGCAAAAAGCGGAGGATCATGCAAAGTGGTGCACCTTGGGGGAGGCTTATGTTCAGCCAGTGGACTGTAATGGGCTGATATGAATGATGAATGATGACTTTGAGATTTGTCTATCTATACACTCACACCTATAATCCCTTTTGGGGTTGACAGAACGTCATTTGGTTCAGAAACCACTTGACGCCACATTTGAAATTAATTCTGAGGGTCATTAGATGGAATACAGGTATAATGGTGATAGGTTGTCAGCCTTTCGCCAACAATACAGCAAAAACCCACAAGTCCCACTGGTTTCTACAGTATGCATGGGAAGAGTTGGCAGCTGGCACATTATAAGTTTTTCTTTTACTCCCATTCCAGCGTGGAAGGAAAATTAGAGATTGGCCTAATTTTGACTACCTGACATCACTTATTACATCATATTTCATCTTAAAATCCTCTGAATTTATGTCAAACTGTTTTTAAAACCACTGATGCTCTGCCTACCCTGATAAGCATTATAGAGGTAAGTGTGAGTGTATGTATGTATATATGTATGTTTAATTTTTATCAAATCCAGTTTGGATGATAAAATCACTGAAGAATTGAGTAAAATTTTAAAATATATGGCATACATATACAGATTTATCGCTTATCATCAGTTTGTTCCTGATAATATTACACAGATCTCATAACATTCCTATATAACTTTTTTACACACCATCCACTTTTTCATTAAACTACCAAAGTGCGTACTTTACAGGCAATCAAAATAACTAGGGTATAAAAACATTGCCATGGGGTAATTACCCCAATCAAGTATAACAACTACAAACCGAAATTCAACACAAAATCGAAAAAGTTTTAATTTGATTTTCGTCTTTCAAAGGAAGTTGCGTGCGAATTAATCTACCCATAAATTCAAAAGCTAGAGCCCTTAAAAATCAGAAATTAACTTTAAAATTAATCGATTGCATTTATAGAGAAACTAGCTTCCCGCGCGGGACTTTGTTCCTGTGGGAATTCGGGAAAATCATGTACCCTATGTCCATTCCGAATAATGTAGGATTCTAATGGCGAAAAAATTTTTCAAATCGGTCCAATAGTTTCGGAGCCTATTCGATGCAAACAAACAAACAAACAATCAAATCTTTCCTCTTTATAATATATATATAGATAAAATCGTTTCATGAACACATGACAAGGTCAGTTTTTACTGTTTCAGTAATTCATATTCATTTTATATGCGAAATTTAATTCTTATATTATTTTTACATTCGTTACAATACATAATAACATACGTCATAAAAACTAACGTATTCGTCCACTTTACTAGCTTTACGCCCGGGACTTCGTTCCCGTGGGAATTTCGGAAAATGATGTAGCCTATGTGTTAATCCAGGGTATCAGCTACCTCCATACCAAATTTGATCAAAATCAGTCCAGCCGATCTTGAGTTATAAGTGTTGTAACAAACACGACTTTCTTTTATATATATAGATAGATAGATTTAATTCTTATATTATTTTTACATTCGTTACAATACATAATAACATACGTCATAAAAACTAACGTATTCGTTCACTTTAGCGTGGGCAGAATAACAGTGAGGTGATTTCTTGCTACACAACAAATGCTGAGCCAGCGCCATTTTTACTGACACCATACACGCAACATATATACACACACGTACACTAACTCACTCTTAAAGACACACTTTTTTTTACCAGTCCATAACTTCCCCGCCGAGGGGCACGGGCCTCACTTCCAAAAACGAAGGGGAATTTGGCCATAGTCCACCACGATAACCCAATGCGGATTGGTGGACCGCTCGTCTTTCGAAAATTATTTTTTCTTGGACGGGCGGGTTTCATCACGATGTTTTCCTTCACCGTTGAGCAAGTGATGATTAGAAATCAGTACATAAATCCAAAAAGATGAATTTAGTGGTACAAGCCCGCACCAGGATTTGAACCCACGACCTTCGGATTACAAGTCCGGCTTTTACCAACAGGGCTATCACCGCTAGACACACTAAACTCTTCCAAACACATTATTTTTAATTTGAAGTTAAGATACTTATGGAGAGTTCAATTGTGTGACATATTGATGTCCACCAATTTTTCCTTATTGGTAATGGTAAGTCTATTAATTTTTTTAATATCCACTAAAAAAAAGGAGATACTTTTTTTTAAGTTTTTGTTAAGCTTTATTCGATTGTTGTATTGTGTCATTATTGTAATAATTTTATTATTAGACCGTTCTATCTACATTTTTTTTATAGTTTTGCTTATCGTTCAGCGAACATTTTAACGAGTCGAAAAAGAATTTGGAAAACTATTTAAGTGGTTCCTAAAATGGATTACTGTTTATTACTTTTTCACTAACTTTGTTTTATAGGCAGCTTACTGACCTAAGTTTGTTATCTCATTAAATATTTACAACTCGGCTGTTAAAGCTCTAAACTTTTGTATCATAAAATATCCTGAAATAGTTCCCTCTTGAGCGATATTTATTTTTCTGTGCCACAACTTAATACTTAAGAAAAAGATTTTTCAGCCTTAAATTTTCTCAAGACTATTTTCTTGAGATTTTTGAAGTGAAAATCTCTTTAGCGGCGTTGTGCACCTTTTGGAATGAGTAAAAAATGTTACACTCGCGTCAGGACACATGACCTGATCGAAAATTCGTATTAAGACGGAGGGAGATTAGACCGCAAGGAACTAATACTTGTTTAAGTTGTCACTTCTGCCGGCACTCTCGGAGTGCAACCCGTTGTTTTTTTTTAATGTAGGCTTGCACAGCAATGGAATTTTATATAAGGAGATGTTTCAAAAGCATTGCTTAAATAGCTCTAATAGATTTACAATGCCTCTAATGAAATCTAGATAGACTTCTAAAGTTCAGAAGTGTTTAGAATCTAAACAATATCACATTCTTTAAGAGCTAAAAAAATCAAAATCTATAAAAATATATGTGATCAATAGACACAATATAAAAGTCACGTGTTCAGTCTCTGTCAATAATCCCACACATTTCAGCACAGACTTCCAATATTATTATGTATATTAGAAGTCTGTGCATTTCAGAAATATCTATATTAGTAAACGCTAACAAAATATTGTTTATCCCTCGAAGCAATAGGCAACAAGAGGTGAGTAGGTGTACAAATCTTTTAATGCTATTTAAATAACAATAAGTGTTTCATATTCATTAATTTTGTAATAATTATAATACTACATGTCAGAATTTGTAGAAGACATGGAAGACGTTGCTTACTGAAAGCTAATTTACTTTTGTGGTAGCAGGCAAAATGTTATAAAATATAATTTTGGCGCTAGTGATGACGCTTTCTCATTATTGGAAGTTCCGTGCTTATAATGTTAATTTTATAGTCAAACCTCGATGCTCCAGGGTTTGTCTTATTTGATTAGGCTAACCTACCTATTAAAACCTAGAAAAAACCAGTCATTCCAGGAAGAGGCCTTTGACTATGACGTATATACTGTTTTGTGTCTGTTTATGTTTGTTCTGAACGACTCTAAGATAGGTAGAGGTGACATGTTCAGTTCACCTAGGGTGATCTAAAGCCTCGATCTAATTCCAAGTATTTTTTTAGTTTAGGTTTTCGAGGCTTTATTTGTAAAGCGACTCATTAGTTTTTTCTGTGATAAACATAAGAACAACTTTTATCCTCAATACTTTGCTGTAGGTACTCTATAAAATCCTTCCGGTTTCCACTCTCCGCGACTTTATGCTGTACAAAGTACCTTGGGAATCACAACTTTTATGAAACTACCAACTTTTGCGGAAGTTCAAATCAATACTTCTAGGTTTGCAGCATCTCGTTTCGATAGATAGGAAATAATTTTATGAGGTTCTTTTTCTCTAGACTTTTAATCTACTAATTTGGTTTTATGATTTCAAACAGTTTTTAACTACCGACAAAAAAGAGGGAGTGTTATAATTTTGACGAGTGTTTGTGTGTCTGTGGTTGCTCTTAAACGGATAGACCAATTTTGATAAAAAAATGTTTCGAAAACTTTCGTAATCGAGATGGTTCCCGCATTTTATTAAAATAAAATTCTGCCGTTAAAAATTATAAGTGACTAAGAGTTTTCGATAAAATAAATTAAATTGTCAAAAATTTAGGTTTTTGTATAATTATTGATTTCAACTCTATATCAGCTGTATATTTGCTCCTGTGAATATGGCAACCTTGCAGATTTACAGTTTGTATAATTAGAAGAAAATAGTGTAATTACTAAGAGTTTTACTTACTTTGAAAGCATCTCTGTTTATAAAATGTACTAAAACTAATCTGCTAAGTGAAAGTTACCAAAACTTGCATAATAGTGGTGTAGAAAACCATGTTATCTATTTTAATTATTAGTATGTATTTATTTTATAACTCTTTGCAGATTCGTAACCTACACAAACATACTACATTCAATCTAAGTTAGTTGGTAGTGCTTAAGTTCTTTACAATATTAAGCTTACATATATTGTATTTTTTTTTTAAATAATGCGTGGTTTTAAGTACTCGTAGTATATAATACACCCTCTGTAGCTCTAGCACGATAGTGACAAACTCGCGCTCGGCTCACGCTGAAACTTCACTTTGATTGCGCGAGGGTTTTTCAACCGTGTGGTGATCGGTTGAGAATAACACCACCCCATCTCTTTCCGAGGGTGTCGTAAGAGGCGACTAAGGAAACACAAATGAGACCTGCCTCCTAGTAATCCATCCCAGGCAACGACACTTCATTTTTTCTGAATCTGAGGTGTCGTCCTATGGTTTCAAGCGGTGTGGTAGGCTCTGTAAAGGGCCGTCTGGTTCACGACCACCCTCCTACCGAAGTCCGACGCCAAACAGCTTGCTGTGTTCTGTCGGTGCGTGGGAGTACCAGTGTCTTTATAGGCATTTTCTGGGTTAACTCGCTCCATCGTCGACCTCATCTTTGACCTTTACGGTCAAGATTGAGGTCAAGAGTTAACCCATATTATAATAAAAAAGCTCAGATTAATGAAATCCATTCTGTCCAATAGATGAAATCTTGATGACGTCACACCGTACTACCCAAAACGTCATTCCGACTCCTAAGGACTCCTATCCATGCTACCAAATAAGAAAGGCACTTTAAAAATTCTACGATGGCAATATTTCCAACTTTTCAATTTGGTCGCGTTATCACTTGCGTCGGTATACACAAGTTATACAGTTAGAATGGTAATAAGATTTGCTGTTTAAAAACAGATTTCGTAAAGTTTGTGGTGTGTTGGTGTACCAGAACAGGGACTGAGGACGAGGAAAATGTCCTGCATCGTGCGCGGTTGCAGATCGCATTCTGGAAACAAAGAAAACTCCCGTGAAAATATTAGTTTTGACGAGCATTTGACACTTTTTTGACAGTTAGGGCTGTACGCGGCATGAAATCGACGCAGTGATAAAAATATTGTCTTCTTGTTTCTTCGTCCGTAAATTTTCGTTTGAGTAACCAGGATAGCATTACAGTCGTAGGTTCCTGTAAGAATAAACTTCATCTATCGGACAGAACGGATTTCATTAATCTGAGTAAAAAAGGGTCCCGCGCAAAGGCTTGCCCTATGGCGTTGTCATTGTTGACATTTTTACATAAGACTGCGGTGTTGTCGCGGCACTGTCGCTATCGTACTCGGCCTGCGAATGAATACTTTTTGGCTCAAAATCAGAAGAAACACGATTTTTGAAATATAGCATTGTTTTTTTTATTTAAAACAAACAAGATTTCCGAGATCGTCCTTATAAGCAGTGGTTCTGTACTATCTTTATGCCTAATACACCCATAGGTATTGTCATTTAGTACGGTACTTGGTATCATTCCGTGTCGTATCATAAAACGTTATGATCTCAAAACACGCAATGTTACAACCGAGTGGTCTATTCTTCAGTCGCTTGGTTAATGTTTAGTTTGATTCTAATCTAGTCGATTTTCATGTAGTAGTTCAGGTATATAAATAGCGGTGATAGCCCAGTTGGTACCACTAAATTCATCTTTTCGGATTTATGTAAGGATTTCTAATTATCACTTGCTCAACGGTGAAGGAAAACATCGTGATGAAACCGTCCAAAAAAAATTCATTTTCGAAAGACAAGAGGTCCACCAACCCGCATTGGACCAGCGTAGTAGACTATGGCCTAAATACCCTTCGCGTTTCGAAGGGAGGCCCGTGCCCCTCGGTGGGGACGTATATAGGCTGCTCAGAAGGAAGTTCAGGTAATCTGTGTACAATTTCAACTGTTTAGCTACGGTTCAAAATATATATACACACACACCCACACATACGCTCAACCCTGTATTCACATACGGAGTAGGCAGAGCTTTAGTGGTTGAAAATATGTTCAAAACATATAGCCACATACAAGTTGATGGACAAAGAAGCCAGAATAATCGAGGCTATTTGTATTTTTATTCTGGCTTTATATAGGACATATTTCACTAGAACACCTTTAAAAATTTGGGAGAAATAATTAAGACAAAGCAACTATTATCTAGCCTACATGACCTCCCTGAGGGCTCTTGAATGACAGCTGTTCTAAATACTGGTAAAACATTTTTTTTAAATCGGATAAGAGTGTCAGAATTTGCCTCCTTCATTTTTTTATGAATATATATATATAAATTTATATATTTTAATGCATGAGATTTCAGTTTCCTTTGTATAAAAATCTCAGAATTTATAGATGATTCACGAATAAACCAGTTCTGCAAAAGGAGATGTTCGCAAATTCCCATGCAATAATGAAATTAGTGAAAATTGTGCGGAGTTGTGGATTTGGAACGATTGTCCTTGGAGTTAATTATGCAAAGGGAGCGATTTTATAAAACAGCCTTAATGTTCTGGAACTTACATTTTATAACTCTTTAAAAATAATTCTGCTAGAATCATCTATTTTGTGTAGTAAGGTCCGTATTACAGAACGCGACCCAGATTCTGATCTATATTTAAGTAGCAGACATCTTTGTAATTTTGATAGTGAGAAAAAGAGACAATCAATACTTAAGTATAGATCAAGACTTGAGTCTCATTTTGTAATAAGGGCCTAACACTCGAGTTAGAAGCGGTTGTAGTACAGTGGCATTCACTATTCGGTATCGACCAGTAAGGTTAAGTAACGTATACGGGACAGAAAAACTGGATATATATTTAACACGAGCGTTTTTGTGCTTCAAAGAGCAGGTGAATTTATCAGGTATCATCGAATGAATCAGAGGCCATTTTTTACACCTCAAACATGCGAAGATTACCAATCTGGCGGTAAAAATTTCACATTACCAAGTACAGGTGTCGTACAAGGCGACTAAGGTAAATATATGCAAGCAAGTTCATCTGCAAACAGAGAAGGAAAACTCTGCAATTATATCAAAACCCTCGCCAACCCGTCCGCCAAGCGTGGTGAGTATGGCATTTACCCCTCATGTTATTGAGGGAGGCCCGTGCCCCAGCAGTTGGGAGGTATATGGGCTGATGATGATGATGATCACGCCTAAAATCCCTTTCGGGGTTAGCAGAATATCATGTGGTTCTGGAATCACTTGAAGCCAAATTTTACATTCATCCTTTATTAGGTTGAACCAAAGTGCAGAAATAAACGATTTATTCATTCAAGTATGCTAAGTTGTCAACCTTTCGCCCGCAATAGAGCAATCAAGCAGCTTGCATATTCTAAGTTTTTCTACCACTCCCATTTTATCGTGGAAGTTATACTATACCGAAATTGAACCATTATTTTCCAAAACATACATTGGATTTATAATAACTGTTCCGGGAAGGTTCCAAGCATATCAGATAATTCTTTCCCCGCCCCTCCTACCTCATGCTAACCCCCTACGACCTGCTAATTCACTAGATTATTATCCGACTAAATAATGTGGATCGAGGGACTCATTTTCAGGTACACACTTACTTGAAAAGGAACGGTCGGGTAGGCACATACTGCAGAAGTGGCTGCTTTTTGTTCTTTTTTAGTTATTCTGCTTTCCATTTCCTTAATTTATTTTGGACAAAAACTAACGTATGAATCCAATGAATCCATGTACAATACATACTCATAATTGAAAAGTATTTGGAAGACAACATTACCACATCCTAAAGAATAAAGGTCGACAGATAAAAAATTTTTTTGGAAAATAGTGTTAGGTACCGAATTCATAAGTAACACGGTTATGAAAACACTACAACTTATACAATATAATTATAGCTAACCTTTTGTTCCATAGTAAAATAAAAATCTGTAAACTACAGAGATTTACAAAATCTTTTTCGAATTACACAAAGTTTTTGAATTAAAAAAGATGGCAACATTGCATCCCAGCAGCTTGCAGTAAACTGCATATGACGGTGCACCATTTACGGGTGAAATGAAATTCTAGATTGCTTTCTAATACCGACTACAATATGTAAAATTTTTCATAAGAATGCTGTATACAGCCATTGGATATTGCGACGAGGAAAATATATTAAAGAAATATTGATGTAATATGGAAAATGTTCATTTTACAAAGTTTAGAAAGTTTGGATAGTAGTATATGCGAATATTTCGGTTGGTTTTAATATAATGTGAACATTTTTCATGTAGTTTGTGTCTAATTTTACATACTTATTTGACTTTTATGTTGCAATAGAAATTCCATAACAAACAAAGAGCTAAAACAAGTAGTAACCACACATTTCGGTTTTTTTGTGTTTTTGTCAGGGCAAGGTTTATAAAGAACAAAACAAAAACAAGAAAAAAAAACAAGTTTGCAGAAATAGAAACATAAACAGATTTGATGGTTTGAAGTTTCTTTCTTATCTTCTAACAAGCCCATATACGTCCCCACCAAGGGGAAGGCCCTCCCTTCGTAAAACGAAGGGTATTAAAGCCATAGTGCACCACGCTGGCCCAGTGAGGGTTCGTGGACCGCTCGTCTTTCTAAAAGAAATTTTCTTAGACGTGCTGGTTTCATCACAATGTTTTATTTTACCGCTGAGCTAGTGACAATTAATTAGAAATCCATACATAAATCCAAAACAACTTTAGTGGTGCAGGCCCGCACCAGGATTTGTACTCACGACCTTTCGGTTACGAGTCTGTCTTTTTACCAAATGGGCTTTTTCCTTTCTTATCATCTATCTTTAAATATATAAAAGGAGAAACTGACTGACTGACTGACTGACATATCAATGCACAGCCTAAACAGCTAAACGTAGGCACTTGAAATTTGGAAGGGACGTAGCTTAGGTACCGTAGAGGTGCAATAAGAAAGGAATTCTCGAAATTTCCACGGGAACGGGAATTAGCGGGAAAATCCTTTTGTATGAAAAATCTAAACCGCTTAAGTTAGACGCTTGAAATTTGACATGCAGGTACCTTAGTAAACTTAAAGCTAAGTTGCAACAGGATATTGCAAAATTCCCACGGGAACGGGAGTTAGCGGGAAAAAAATTTTGTATGTAAAAATCAAAATCACGTAAGATAGATGTTTTCAATCTGTGTACTCTGTACAAAAAAAATTAACACGCAGACGAAGTTGCGGGCATCAGCTAGTGTAGGTATAATCATCAAGCTTACGAAAAAATTGTAATAAAATACTATCTTAATTAATTCTTCCCACACAACAAACCACATGCAACCTCATTTATTTCCCACAAAGAGAAAAAAATTAATACCGGCATCAAAAACTTTTTGGAGCATTCGTTAACGAATTCGAATGCTCGCGTACGTTAATTGAAAATGTTATTTTTAATTAAGTTTGTTCAACATCCGCTAATAGGGGAAGGTAAGGCCTTGACTATTGATGTGTTAACGATCTTTATTCGGTGGCTTTAAATTTGTTAGCTATATAAAGGCTGTAAAAGACAGCTTAGCAAAAACTTAAACCCTGAATTCAAACCATCACTCTAAACGATTTTTCAGTGGACATTTCCTCCGGAATTTTTAAAATGTTTTTAAATATTTCCTGCTTTAAAATTAAATTATTTATTCAAATACAATCCGTTTTGCATTAAAAAACAACTATAACCGCATAAAACTCGAAAACCAGCGATGTACATCGCATTTCGATAGAGGCGCGGCGCGGGGGACCACGCGCGGGGCAGGGTTACGCTATACATTGCGTAGCGCCAAAGTAGGTAAATAACGAAAACTCCTTAAATTGACATTTTCGAGAAAAAACATTGCTTGTAGTTGATCATAGTTATGGGTAGATTTCACCATTAAAGTATTTGCTAAGCTGTCCTTTAAACCCTGTATAAACTTTTAATTAGCGAAATTTGATGATATCGATTCCTTTTTTATTCTTTATCAACAACTTGCTTTCCACCCGGGACTTCGTTTTTGTGAGAATTTGGGAAAATTTATTTAGCCTATATGTAATTCAGGGTAAGAGCTACCTCCATACTAAATTTTATCAAAATTGGTCCAGCCGATTGAGCGTGTAAGAGTAACAGACATCCATACATCCTCACAAACTTTCGCATTTATAATATTAATTATTAGTAAGATTTGAATGAATGAATGAATGAAAATATTTATTTCAGACCAACAAGTCCATATTTTATAGTAACAAGAATCTTATAACTATGTTAGTAGAATTTAAAATTAACATTGTTCAGGACATGTAGGGATGACCAACTTATTTACTTACTTTTTTTTTCTAAAGATTTTTTAAACCGCCATGTTCAACTTTCAACTTCTTGAAACGATTGTTGTGTACTTTTTAACTCTCGACAAAAAAGAGGGATGTTATAATTTTGACGTGTGTATCTGTGTGTCTGTTTAAGGTATCGTAGCACCTAAACAAGTGAACCGATTTTGATGTGGCTTTTTATTTGAAAGCTGACGTAATCGTGATGGTTCTAAGCTATATTTGGTGAAAATTGGTTTAGCTTTAAGCAATTAATGTCGAGATATTTTAAATACCGGAACTAACTAAAATAAATTAATTTCCATTGGCAACAACTCGACTGCACGGGCATTCACAACCCATAATTAAATGAAAATAACGATAATGAGTTTATCTGTTAAAAACAGGGTATTATTATATCGAACGTGGTTTCGAATAGTATTTAAATTGCATTATGCATTTTTATTTAAACCAAAATATAATTAAGTTTACTCCAAACTGTTACTCCAAAATAGTTTGATGAGTAATTAATTAATTTAGCGCCAAAGTGTGATTGATATTTTTTTAAAGTAGTTTTATTAACCCTTGAAAATAAAGATAAGATAAGTAAATTCTTTATTTACTTTAAACATGGTTTAAAAAGACGTTATACAATAAAAGTGGCCTTACGTGTTTAGCTAAATAATTGTAGCATGCAAATATTACTGGTGATTAGGTACTATAAAAAAAATAATCAATATAATCAAATAATCATCAATGCAGTCAATAATATTAAAAATAATAATCAATTTAATCAAAATAATAGTCAATTAATCAATCGAAACAATAATCAATAAGAATCAATGACAATCAATATAATCAAATAATCAAAATCAAATCAAAATAATCAATCATGAATAAACAATAATTACGATTTAACAATTTTAATGTGTCTCAAAGTCAATAGTCAAAAGTTACGTTGATCAAATAATTCCTTAACGCTATAAAAATTATATTTCAACAACCATTCGTGCAAATGCTTTTTAAATAATCCTAAATTTAATAATTTCATTTGTTTTGGTATTAGCTAGTAGCTAATACCAAAACGAAGGAGGATAAATACATTACCGAACATAGCACTGGGACTATGAGAAACAGTTCTCCCTCGTGGTCCCATTAATGGGACAAAATCCTGGGACCACGAGAAAACGGCGGAAATAAGCTAGTAGGTAGCTGTTTAACGAATGGCCCGACTTCGAAGCGTTTTTTTTTGTTTTTTTTTTTGTTTGAATGTTTAGTCAATTAAGAGTTATAAGTAATAACTGCTTTACTACAAAACATCGAAACACTGTTTCTATAGCCTCATAATGCCACGTTTGCCTTAGATTCCTAATTGGTCATAGGTGTCGTTCACCGACAATACAGCTCCCAATTTAAGACTGTTATATAAGTTGACATTTGTTAGGGAGTGAGACTTCTGTACGTTAGTACTATTATATATTCTGTGGTTATCTGGAAAGAGTTGGCAGTTGGACCATTTTAAGTTGTTTTTTTACTCCAAGTCCAGCGTGGAAAAATGAAACTTTTTACATGACTAAATGTATGCATTTATGTAATGAATTTTTATTGGAGTTTCTGACATTGTATATTTATTATTGTAATAAATGAATTTGAATAACAATATCAGTATGATCTGTCAGACTAGAAAAAAAAAAGTTCTCGTTTCCAAGATAATTGTTCCGTAATAATTTATACCTTGTTAGGTAACATCAAAGATGGCAATAATTAGATCTTAGCGGGATCTGTGTCTCGTAATAATATCTAATTTATCGTAATTACAGCTTGTGACAAAACTTTGGAGTTCAAAGAGCCTGTTGTTAATGTGTTTGAGACCCATTGAAGGCTGAATTTCCAAGGATAATACCATTTATTTTTATCTTTTTAAGAAATTATGTATTTGTTGCACAATGCGGTGATAGCCCAGTTGGTAATGAGCCAGACTTGTAATCGGAGGGTTGCGGGTTCAAATTCTGGTGCGGGCCTGTACTACAAAATTTTCAGATTTATGTATTGCTCAACGGTGAAGGAAATCGTGATGAAACCCGCCCGTTTAAGAAAATTAATTTTTGAAAGACGAGCTCCACCAACCCACATTGGGTCATTTGGTCATTTGGACTATGGCCTAAATCCCCTTCGTGTTTCGAAGGGAGGCCCGTGCCCCTCTGTGGGGAAATATATGGGCTGGTAAAAAAAGTGTTTGTTGACAAGTTGAAGTAGTCTAACGGCTAACGATTCGGACGAGGTACCGACTTCGATCCCCAATGTCGCCAAGTACAATTGACTTATTTTCTGCGTTACGTACATTAGTTTCACACTAACCGATGATCTTACGGCGAGGGAAAACGTCGTGATGAATGGTGTAACCATGATCCAATCCGGACAACGCAGATCGGATGGCAGTCGCTCTACTGTAATGACTTGACCCGCCAAATCCTGGATCATGGTCAAGAGTACCCCGAACGAGAAACGAGACTAAACGCTATTAAGAAGAGGGATTTTTATCTGGAGGATACTAAATATCGTTTCTCAGAAAAAAAATTATGTGTTGTGACTTAAAATTAGTAAGTGAAAGTTAAGAGGGTGATTCTCGCCATAAAACTTTACAACTTTCCCCACGAAACTTATATGAAATTCTCAAAAAACCTTCGATTTCTCAAATAAAGGTAAATAAGCTGATCGCACAAGTTGGAATATGAAGAGGAGAAACTTATTTTTTGGCTGCCAGTTTAGTCGAGTATAGAATAGAATAGAATAGAAAAAATCTTTATTTTATAGGACATTCAGGATGCCACTTAAAACAAGTCAAGATTACATGAAAGTGGGAGTGATGCTGCCTCTTGATCGACAGGTCTTGGGTTCGATTCCCGGTCGGGGCAAATATTTGTGTAGAAAGCAGATGAAAGGTCATGGATGTTCATGTTTGTCTTTTTGTATGTTTCAAGAGACCCACGACACAAGGGAAACCTCTCGTCGCGCGCTTGTTTACACGCTGAGCGATACAAATCCTGCACACACGGGGGTGTATTAATCGCGCTAGGGTTTCATGTGGGTTTTGGGTTGATATACACACATCAACACGGTCTAGGGATATTGCACGATTTTTCATAGAAAAGAGGTCTGTTTGAGAAGCTATAAAAGCATACTGTGTATGCTTTACATGGAGGGCTATAATTTTCAGAAAAGCCAAAGTTAAGCTTGAATTTTCAATTCTAGTCAATAAATTAAATAAATAAAAAGTGCATTTTCGTTTTCGTTTACTTTAGAATTTGTAGTAAACGAAAACGAAAATGCACTTTTTTCCTGCTTTTTGTATGAAAATGGTCGAATTTACGCAATTATTTTTTTTTTCATTTTTTTTCAAGTAAAACATTTATTGACTAGAATTTAAAATTCAGGTTTAGCACTTGCTCGTTTGAAAATTATAGCACTCCTCTTTTGTATGAATAATCTTGCAATATCCCTAGACCGTGTTGATGTGTATATTATAAACAAAATGTTGTTCTAAATTCCGAGTTTTAGTTTTTGCTAAGATTTGTCACACCTTGTTAAATACGATGTCCAAATTGTCCAATCATTAGAGTGTGGATTGAAATACTTGTACCCAAGTGGCGCTCACTGTTTTCGGAGTCGATCATTAAGGTTAAGCTACGTACAAGGTAGCAGGAAATCTGATGGACGACCACGCCTATAATTTTTGTCGGGGTAGACAAAGCATCAGGTGATTCAAGAATTCACTGTCTTATACAGTATGCCTGGGATATGTTGATAGCTAGTAAATTCTAATTTTTTCCTTCACAGAGTGAGGAAGAACAGATGATAAACAATAAAGAATACCAACTGACTATTCAGAATGCATATTTCCTTATTTTTTATGCTTGTGTATGCAATTTGGTAGTCTGAAATGTGCATAATAATGCTACTTTGAATTGCAACGCGTGGCATACGTGGTTGCATTTGAAATTGTATTCGCTTGAAATATTAAATATTGCATAGCAGAATGACGAGTTTTTAATTATTTAAATAAACTTACAACTCGTAGCCCAGTGACGCTCGCTGATCTCAACCGATCAGTGAGGTTAAGCGTCGTACACTGAGGCAGGTAACTTGATGGGTGACTAAAGTGTCAACTTATCAGGAGTGTTACCGTGCTGTCGAGGGCACGTTAAGCTGTCGGTCCCTGCTGTTGTCGATTGACTACAGTCGTTAAAACCAAGTCAGAGGCCATTGTGCGGTTTGAAAACTCTGACACCAAGGTTAGCAAAGTTCGCCACTTACTTTACTATGCCTACACGAAAAATTACAGTTAATATTTTATTTAATTATGACACAAAAGGTCTTCCAAATTATAATACCACACTTAAGGCGAGACAGAAATTACTTGACAGAAAATTAAGATTTGTTTGATCACAAGAGTCATGAGCGAAATAAATAGACATTTTCTAAGCCATGGGGAAGAAAAAGAAAACAAGTTTTCCTATTATTACCTACCCTGAATGCCTAATACCACTTTTCTTATATGCTAGAATGGGAGTCTGTAAGGAAATGAATTTACAATGCGCCAGCTGCCAACCCTCACCAGCCTATAACTGGGTCGCGAGGGTTTTGCTTTATCGTGAGCAAAAGGCTTAATACCTATCACCACAATACTCAGGTTCCATCTCACAGACCTATATCGAGGTAGATGGTAAAAGTTTACCTACCTTGCGTGTAAAAAGTGTGATCCATGATCACAGTTTTGTCCGACTTAGTCAGCCCGCTTGAGACCTATGCCGTAAATGATAATCGATTTTAACCGGATTTACATTATCATTTGACTTAATTAAGCGCCTTTGACAGCGCCTTTGGGCTACAGCGGTGATAGCCCAGTTGGTAATGAGCCAGACTTGTAATCCGAAGGTCATGGGTTCAAATCCTGGTGCGGGCCTGTACCACTAAATCCGAATTTATGTACGGATTTCTAATTGTCACTTGCTCAGCGGTGAAGGAAAACATCGTGACGAAACCCGCACGTCTAAGAAAATTCGTTTTTGAAAGACGAGCGGTCCACCAACCCGCATTGGGCCAGCGGCAGCGTGGTGGACTATGGCCTAAATCCCCTTCGTGTTTCGAAGGGAGGCCCGTGCCCCTCGGTGGGAACGTATATGGGCTGATAAGAAGTGCCTTTGAATCGTTTCCGAGCGGTCTTGATTTCCCATCACTAAATATCGCTCGTGACGACACTTCGAAGGAAAAACTCGACACGCAAAGTTCTCATACAGTTTGAAGCGCTCTTTTCGTCTATCTCGATATAGGTCTGTGTTCCATCTAATAACCGTCAGGATGAATGTGAAAAGTGACGTCAACTGGTTCTAGATTCTAGAATCTAAAACTACATGACGTTTACCCTGAAATGGATTATAGGCATGAGTGCATGTATGATAGTAGGAATTCGTGGTTTGTAAATTATTAACAGTACTTTGATGTTATGTGATAGAGCGATGTCCACAGGACGGCACATCAGACTACACATTTTATTTTGGCGTCGTCCTTTACTGGCTTATAATTAACTAGCTTCCCGCGCGGGACTTTATTCCCGTGGGAATTCGGGATAATCATGTACCCTATGTCCATCCCGGATAATGTAGGATTCTAATGGTGAAAGAATTTTTCAAATCGGTCCAGTAGTTTCTGAGCCTATTCGATGCAAACAAACAAACAAACAAACAAACAATCAAATCTTTCCTCTTTATAATATGTATAGAAGAATAGAAGATATAGATAGATAGATACAGATATTTACAATACTTCTGTATTATGTGATATGTTGTTACTTGTACAAAAATTCAGCAAACAATAAAAGAAAAAAAGAAAAAACATACCACAACGGATTTAATCAACAAATTGGGTTTGAAATAAAAACCAGATACCCTTTTAGACTTATTATGAAATGTGTAAACAATCAGAGAATATCCCAAAAAAACAAAAATACAAATCCTGCTTTGATTCCCAGTTAATCGGGTTATTGGCAAGATTTCAAATAATATTGGCTTCGTACTTCTGTTTACAGTATGTGGTTTCGATTAATCGTTTAACATTGTTCATTTTATTTCTGTTCTGGAGCGCACTTCACATCAACTTTTCAGAAATGAAATACATCTATTCGTAAGCTCACGCGTTTGTGCCATTAGGGCAGGCAGAGACACGATTTTTTCCTAGTACGTAACCAATTTTGTCTATGAAAAGTAATATTAATATTTTATTATGCACGATATAAGGAAGGCAGGGAGATTCATGGATTTTTATTTACGAAAAAATGTTTTATGACAATATGGATTCATACTTCGAAAGATAAGACTTTAACCGTGTGGTGATCGGTTGAGAATAACACCACCCCATCTCTTTCTATGGGTGTCGTAAGAGGCGACTAAGGAAACACAAATGAGACCTGCCTCCTAGTAATCCATCCCAGGCAACGACACTTCATTTTTTTCTGAATCTGAGGTGTCGTCCTATGGTCTCATGCGGTGTGGTAAGTTCTGTAAAGGGCCGTCTGGTTCGCGACCACCCTCCTACCGAAGTCCTACACCAAACAGCTTGTGTATTCCGTCGGTGCGTGGGAGTACCAGTGCCTTTATAGGCATTTTCTGGGTTAACTCGCTCCATCGTCGACCTCATCTTTGACCTTATGGTCAAGATTGAGGTCAAGAGTTAACCCATCTTATAACAAAATAAAAAAATATATGTTATGCTTTTGAACCCGGCTAATAAAATTGCCAAATGACAAGGTACTTCAAGAGTTAATATAGCAGGCTTTAGCTTATGCGAGTGACCATGAATAACCATATAAGAAAAAGTAATTCAGAATAACATTTTCATGAAAACATTTTCAAAGTTAAACATAAAAACTGTCGAGATTTTCCTCCTGTTTCATTTTTCAGCGTGATAAACCTAGAACAGTCAAAAAGTTTATCGTTTCAGATCACGTCTCACCACCTAGCTACAAAGTACTCTCGACTAAAGGGGTGCTTCACGGAACTGACGACTTAAACCATGGGTTCACACAAACTATACACACCCGCTTGAGTTACTTGTGGAGTATTTTATTATAGTAAGATATAAGAGAAAGGATTTATTTCACATACGTTAGGTCGGTTATTTAATACAATTTACATATGTTAAGTCATTATAAATATGTTTACCGTATCAACCTATATATCAAATCTTATACAGGGCTTTAGGTATCTCTCTTTTAATCTCTCGGGTGGTTAATCAGACTATGAAACTGAACAACTTCCCCTAGGAACATAGGTCAAAATAGGAAAAAAAAATTTGATCTCCCATACAAAATGCGCTATATGCTGATGAAGTTTGTATGGGAACTCAGATTTTTTTTTTCGTATTTTGACCTATGTTCCTTGGGAAAGTTGTACAGTTTCATGGACTGATTAACCACCCAAGAGGATGAAAGAGAGATACCTAAAGCCCTGTATATAAAATTGGAGGTCCTGATTCACTAACTCATCAACGCCCAGCCCAAACCTACTTCTAGACCTAGAAAGCTGAAATTTGCCAAAAAGGTATCTTTTATGACATAGGCAAGCACTAAAAAAGGATTTTTCAAAATTCCACTCCTTAGGGGGTGAAAAGGGGGTTCAAAGCTTGAATGGAGAAAATAACCTTGAAGCAAATAAACGGACACGTGTTTCGCGATTTTTCGAAACCATCCCCTAAGGTGTCAAGAATAGGGTGACTAAAAGAGTTCTTTGCGCGAGTGAAGCTGCGGGAAAAAGTTAGTAAATATAACGATATATCGATAACTTAGGGTCTTTTGTATTTCAAGTTGTTTTTAGGTAAAGAAGGACAAATTTCTGCCTCACATGCTGACGTTGGGTTGTAAGCATGTCAACATCGTGTTCGCCTACGATTTAATAAATAACTGGCATGCCTCTTCCTGTCTTTCACAGTGTGCCTGAGAAGAGTTGGCAGCTGGAACTTTCTAAGTTTTTCCAGGTACTAGTTCAGAGTGAAATCAAAAACTTGCAAAAACTCATGGTAGAGATGCTATTGTGAGAACACTCATGTGAGACATAAGCCAGATTTCGATATTTTGTTCTTTCACAATTTTCTTTTGTGAAACTTCGAAACAGTTTGTTTCCTTTGAATTGTGTGTCTATTTTAGGGCCCCGATTCTGTAACTTCAGTTGTGTGTCGATGGAATGTAAGTCATTTTATCTGTTCAGGTGGCGAAATTGAAAACTATTCATTTTCATATACTTGCTGACAACCACCCCAACCAGTAGTGCCACCGCTAAACGTAGAGTTGCAAACTACCTAGCAACTGAAAATTCAGTTGGCTGTGGCGCTACCAGTCGAAGTAACTCACATTTGATGTATGAAATTCGGATAGTTCTCAATTTCGCCTCCTGAACTGATAAAATGGCAACCATTCCATCGACACACAACTGAAGGTACAGAATCGGGGCCCAGTAGTTTTGTCTAGAGCACGTGGAAGTTTTTCAAAGTAGGGATTGAGAAGGTATTCTAGTAGGAAACCTTATTCTAATATTTATATTATTCATAAGATGGAAAACACTGTGCTGAATTTTGCACATAACAAGAAATCTTATGATGTTAAATTGCAGGTCCTGACTCTCTCACTCATCGATGACCAGCTCAAACTCATGAACATGAAAGCTGAACAGGCTCAAAGGTTAATTTTGTAACAAAGGCAAGGAATGAGGAAGGGCATCCTTTCGTATCATATAATAAAGAAAATTCACAGATTTGATGTCATACATGATTTCAGAGTAAATTGGAAATGAATTTCATATTTAAAAAAAAACTAA
The DNA here is from genome assembly GCA_949987775.1 of Aproaerema taeniolella. Classification (NCBI taxonomy): domain Eukaryota; kingdom Metazoa; phylum Arthropoda; class Insecta; order Lepidoptera; family Gelechiidae; genus Aproaerema; species Aproaerema taeniolella. Next base: position 3,412,212 of record OX465250.1, on the reverse strand, counting down.
ACTAATTTTTTTCATCTTTCATTTATTTTATTTTCCCCATTTTATTATATACTAGCTTCCCGCGCGGGACTTCGTTCCCGTGAGAATTCGGGAAAATCATGTACCCTATGTCCATCCCGGATAATGTAGGATTCTAATGGTGAAAGAATTTTTCAAATCGGTCCAGTAGTTTCGGAGCCTATTCGATGCAAACAAACAAACAAACAAACAAACAAACAAACAATCAAATCTTTCCTCTTTATAATATGTATAGATATAGATTTTACTATAGAAAGTTTCCGCGCGAACTATGAATTCAAGCAAAGTCGACCTTGGAAAAACTAGTGGACCGATTTTCATTTTTTTTGGGTTTAAAATATTTTCAATCTATGTTCCCAGGAGTTATTTTTTCGAAATTTCGATACCTATCAATTTTAGTTCGCGAGATATTGGACTCGAAAGGAAAAAAATGACAAAAATCCAAAAAAAAATCGGGTTTTTCGTCATAAATTTTTTAACCGACTTCAAAAAAGGAGGAGGTTTCTCAATTCGACCGTATATATTTTTTTAATGAATGTCCGCGGATAACTTCGTCGTTTATGAACCGATTTTGATTATTCTTTTTTTGTTGGAAAGGGAGTATCCCAAGGGTGGTTCCATGCTAAGGAAACCAGAATCTGATGGTGGAATCCTGAAGAAATTGAGGGAAACTCTCGAAAAAATTGTCTTTTTGGGATTGAGGTCGATGACTCTTACTTTTTTGACGTGGATTATTATTTTAGACATTTTCCAATATTCTTTTTTGCGTAATGTAGTCCTTGCAATTACGCATCTTTTAAATCCACATACACTTCCTAGCTATATTGTCAACGGAGCTATACATTGATCACACTTTTCCGTGAAATGAGGCCCTATACCGACACCTAACAAAAGACATTTTCAATGTCAAAATATGTAGGTATTTGAAAAGTAGATCCTTCTCGCCAAACTAATTAGTACAGATATTTCATTACAAGATTTCCACCTGCGACCTTTTTTGCGTAAAAAAGTAGCCTATGCCACTCTCCAGCCTTCTAACTATCTCTGTGCAAAAAATCACGTCGATCCGATGCTCCGTTATGACATAAAGAAAAGACAAACAAACAAACTTCCAAATTTATAATTTTAGTAAGAATGCCTTAAAAGAACTCAAGGAGGTAGTTAAGCATTTCCTCATGTCGGTATAGAAATTGCTGTAGCTATAAAATGGCTATAACTTCCGGTCGAATCGACAGCGATTACATTCTACCTCTATTTTTAAGTGGCTAGTTACTCTGAAGTTTATTTTTAACCCCTCACAAAAAAGAGCAGTGTTGTAAGTTAGAGATGTGTATCTGTATATCTGTGTATCTGTGTATCTGTGTGTCTGTCTGTAGCATCAAAGCTCCTAAACGAATGCACTGATTTCGATGCGTTTCAAAGCAGATGTTTGTTCTCGGGTCATGGGTGTTTGGGTCTGTCTTTATGTGTGTTCCAAGGGACCCACGATACAAGGGAAAACCTTAGTGTGGGCCTTAGAGTGTGTTGCGTTTTATTATTTATTAAATTCTGACGTAATTAAAATGGTTCTTAGCTACATTAAATTCAAATTGATTCAGCCGTATAAAAGTTCAATCCATCGAAAAAAAATTAACTTACTTAAAAAAAAATTAAAACCTTACCTAACCTACCTAAGATACAAGTAAACATATACTTGATTTAGGTAATCCGTATTTATATAGCATTAGCATAATTTGAATTACTTTTAAATACCTAGTACTTGTACTGTTTATTTTACACTTTACTGTATTTAGACTTAAGTTTTATGTTAATAAATTTATTTATTTTATTTGAAACTCGGTTGAATTCAAAATACATGAACCCATAGAGGCCGATGTTTTGTTCAAGGCTCGATTACAAAACATTTCCTCATAAAACATGCCTAGAATTTTCGTAAAAGATTTTGACAAAAGACTTCAAAATAAGAACGTGTCACCTTTTTAAAAATATGTTCATCGCGTTTGTAAGGCTGTGTTCACACTGAGGGTGTACGTGAGTCTTTTGCATAATTTCGAGGCATTATCTTGCCTTTGGGGAGTTCGGAAGCTTGGATGCTTGCCATTTCTTTACCTTGCCTATTTCCATCGATGGGAAAGAGGGTTAACTTATATTTTAAACCCTGACGCGAAAAAGAGGATTTATCTGTGTGTCTGTCTATAGTAACGTTTTTTTTAATTAAAAGCTGACGTAATCGAGATGGTTCTTTGCTACATTTGATCAAAATTGGTTTAGCCAAGCAATCGAATGTCGGGAGTGATACACAATTTTTAAAGAGACATGCAGTAATAAATAATAATAAATAAATAATAAACGCTACACACTCAAAGGCCCACATTAAGGTTTTCCCTTGTGTCGTGGGTCCCTTGGAAAACACAATAAAGACAAACACAAACACCCATGACCCGAGAACAACCATCTGCTTTTTACACAAATGCTTGCCCCGACTGGGGATCGAACCCAGGACCCGCTGATCAAGAGGCAGCGTCACTACCACTCGACCAAACCGACCGGCAGTATTTCAATGCCATCTCTTACAATGGCCAATGGGCCTTTTTATAATTCGAAAACGGTACGCAAAATTGTATTACCATTGCCTCCTACATACTACGGATTTTTGTAGTTAGGAACATAAAGGGCAATGATAATGCAAAATTTGAAATGCCGTGCCGTGCCGTTCGAACTATGAAAAGGCCCATTAGCTAAGTAATTTAAGCTTGAATTAAAAACAAGAAAAGTAATGCAAAATATCGCCAAAGAAGCTCTTTCTATTCCATTTGTTAATAACATTGTGAGTAATGAAAAAAGTTTTCATTCTTTAAAACTATCATTTTTTGTTTATTCTGAGTTACACCGTACTTGATCTGACGATCCGTAAAAAAGTCAAAAAAAAATTGGAAATACAGGTGTCCATTTATAGGATTAAACTTTTAGATTTATGCTTGAAAATGGACGCGTTGGCATTTTTACGACAAACATCGACCTAATGGCTGACAGGATTCGGTGTAAAATAGGGGATTCATTGGAAATGAAACGCGGGATTCATCGTGTACGAGTGTAAATAAAATCAGCTGATTACAAAGTAAAACAAATAGTTTTTTTATTTAAATTAAATCCGCCAGTCAGGAAATAAAGGGAAACAAATGAGTTAACGTATCTAATTAGATATGTCAGTGCTTTAAAAATTATTCATTGAAATTGTGCCAGAAATTACACTTGGAATAACAATTTTACAAGATGTTTCATATGACTTTAAATTATTAAGCGAAACTTTAAAGGGTGATGAAATTGTACAAATTTCCCCGAGAAACCTATAAGGAATACTTTACAAAAAAAAACTACTTCCTATACAAAAGCAAATCAGCTAATCACACAAGTTAAATGGAGAGGCAAAATGGAGTGTATTCGAATTTAAAAAAAAACCAGTAAATATTTAAAAAAACCCTGAAAAGAAATTAAAATTACCCATAAGAATGTTCTGAATTTAGGGTTTCAGTTCTTGATAAACTGTCCCTCACACCATCTACACCATTAAATTAAATAACTTAAAGCCTCTAAGAAAAAAAGCCTAAAACGCCGAGGTTGTTATTCATAATTTACAGAGTACCGACCGTGACAAGAAAAGTGTATGTCATGGCATAAATAAAGTGAAACTATGCCCGAAGGCAAAGTGCAAAGTCACGCAAGGAAAATTAGAAGCACATTATGCAGACTTACAATGCCTTGAAAGATGAATGGACTTTTTGTGAGTTTGTGATATGGTTATTAGAGATTTTGTGTTTATAAATTTACCTAGTACAACTTGCAATATTGGGCATCAAAATTGTACTATTGCCTCTTATGTTCCCAGCCTTTAGCATCACTAGGAACATAATAGGCAAAGGTATTGTGATGGCTCTTCTGGGGGCGAATAAGTAAAAGACTTATTTCTTCTTCTGGTACACGGTTGTAATCAAAATCCACGGTTAACAGAATTTAGCAACGCTTATTAAGTGCTATTTGCACGCCTACGAACGTATACAAGAACTTCTTCCGCGAGCTTACTACAATGAATTCACACTCATCAATGAATGGCGCAAGACCAGATCTTCAATCATTTCGAATCTTGACATCGAATACCATTTCAAACCTTTTAAATTGATATTCAAATTATCTTCTTCGAAATGACCGAATGAAAAAGAAGTTGCGTTATGCCCGATCCTCCATGAAGGTCTACATACCACAGTATAAACCATTTTACCTTGCTTTGCCGTTCGTAGTACATACGTACATATATACGTTCACGCTTATAATCCCTAATGGAGCAGGCAGAGCATCAGTGGCTCTAGAACCAATAGATGCCACGTTTGACATAAATTGTGATGGAACAAGATGGAACAAGTTGCGTAATCATGAGAAGTGGTCAGCCTTTCTTCCATTATACATCAAAACCCTCGCATCCCTCTTACAGACTTTTACTGTATACTTGGGAAGAGTAGGTAACTGTCACATCCTGAGTTTTTCTTTCACTCCAAAATTTTCGGAATAAATAACTAGAGGACGTTTTTTGGACAAAGTGGTTTTCGATATTATCCACGGAAAGTTGAGTGGCAATTTAGCTGAAAAACGTGATAGGAGACATAATATTGCGTACTTTTTTCTGTTAGGGACCCATATGGATGTGTCGTTATAGGATCCGATTACTCAGTCACGAGAGCGGTGTTCCAATTCCACACACAGAGGGTACTTGCCAGAGGCTTGTGAACAAAGTAGAACAAAGTTAACACATATAGGTGATCTTAAATTAGCAAAAATGAATGATGTGAATCAGTCAACTAAACACAACCACTTCTTCCAAGGAAAATTTAACTCTCATTATTAGCTCCCACTTTTAGAAAACCCACTATCCTTTTTAAATATTAAATTTTACCCTTTGAACTATGATAAAGTAAAAGAATATTTTTTATAGGATGATCAAAATTTAAAACAGAATGTTTTTATATAAATTAAAAAATATATATTTAGAGAAACGGTACATTATTTTCATTTACTGTATAAGGCTCTCACTTACGCAACTAAGATATTTTTTGAAAATACGAAATAAAAGCATCTTGAAATAAATTTTATCACTTAAGTTAATAATTTAAGCAATAAATTCACATAACTAAGCTTAGTTCATTACCTAAAACTATGGCATAAAATTGTTTTTCACATTTAATATAATAATATGGACTTTAATATTCATGGATTTCAAAAAGTATTAGAATAATTTTGAAGTCTTATTAACACTTACCACCACCAACCGTTCATTTTGTTTAATGAAATTGTAATTTCATAAATATTTAAATGATTTATAATATACATTTTGGACCACTAACACAGCGCTAATAACGCCATTTTGCAATATAAAAAAACAATCATAACAGCGTAAAACTGTAAAAAAAAATAACAGCGTGCATATTAAAATCAATTTATAGACCGACAACAGATTAATAATACCTACTTGCCTACTTAATATTATAAATGCGAAAGGAACTCTGTTTGTCTGTCTGTTACGCTTTCACGGTTAAACTACTGAACCAATATTGATGAAACTTGGTACAGAGATAGATTAGACCTTGGGAAAGGCCAAACATTTTATCTAACAGCTGGGCATGAATAACCTGTGGTCCACGCGGGCGGAGCCGCGAGCGGAAAGCTATTATTAATACAGGAAGACTTTTTTATCACTATCCAAATTTTTTGTACGTAAACTTTATAAAAATTTAACAGACCCGTATTTTTTTGGTTTCCACTTTTCATATAAATATTTCAAGCTAGATATTTCAAGCGTATTTTTTTGTTTCTACTTTTCATGTAAATATTTCAGACAAGCATTTTTTTTTTAATGGAAAAAAGTACTTTTTTATTTTTATTTAACAATTTATTGCACACATGAAAATAAAACAGATTAGTACAAGAAAAGATAGATGACACAATGGGTATAGCTTATTTCTATTTAGAAATTTCTTCCAGAAAACCCAACATCGTCCAATTGACTTGAAACTTGTTAAAAGTACTCTTCAACACAATTTGTGACACCCGTGTTTCTGCGTTTTACAAAATTCATCCTCTAAAAAGGGGTATCAAAATCAGAAAATTTTGGAAAAATATTTTTTTTTCCTCCTTATTTACGATCTATCAACGTTACTGATACCGTAACAAAAAAATCACCCTGTATAATTATTGTAATGCAACTGTATGGTATGTTTCTACGTAGTAACCCAAAACCTCCATACTGGTCCCCGATTCTGCAAAGGAGGCCATTTTATGTTTTCAGGTGACAAAATTGAGAACTATTTAATTTTCATATACTTTCTGACAACCACCTCGACCTGCAGCGCCACCGCCAACTGAACGTAAAGTTACAAACTACCTAACAACTGAACATTCAGTTGGCAGTGGCCCCACCAGTCAACGCAGCCGTCATTAGAATGTTTGGATAGTTCTCTATTTCGCCACCTAAACGGATAAATTGGCGACCATTCTATTATATATACACACAACTTAAGTTACGGAATCGGGGCCCTGACGTGTGACTAAAAGCTAAAACTAAGTTCATTGGCTTGGCTTGAAGCTACGCGAACACTCTTGAAACAAACAGTAGGTACTTCCGATTTTTGGCTGCCAACCAAAGTGTAGGCACCGTGTAATGAAATGGGATTTTTCTACCCCCATTTACAAAACTGGACACGGAAACTAGAAAAGTTCAAATTTGTGAACAACCAAACTCCAATGCTGTTCCACTTCGATTGGAAAACGAGTTAAATTTATTGTTTTAATTCCAACAGTGTGTTTTACTAGATAACCGTGCCGGGTAAAAATCTAATAGAATTTGTCAATTTTTTATGGTTTTGCGGTATTGTGGGATGTTTGCAAAAAACTGGCAGCCTATTGCTACTTCTCTATCTTCTATCAAATAATTCTAAGTTAAATTCTAAAACGGGTCTAAATTCGCGTATAACGTCGGGAAATAGGTAAGTACTTAATCATATTTACTTACGCGTGTTCAAATCGCGTAATAAGTTTAAAGTGTTATAATTCTAAGTTACCTAACAATAGCATATTTTATGAACGATTGATGTTTTGCCCACTTAGGGAAAAACATCGTGAGTTTTGTAGTTTTGTTTTTGTTTAAATAAAATGGCAAACAGCTACAGACAATTAAATAAGGATTAAACTCTACAAATCCAAGGTTCTTTTTTTTTAAATATATTTTTTTAATACTTTTCTTAGAAGCTGCTGGAATACTTCCAAACTCTTTTCTTTTCCTTGAAAGGCATTGTTTTGTCTTAGAATTCTCGTAATAAACCATTCATTCAAAAGTCCTTTAATATGAAATATGACGAGAAAAACGGGGAATTTAAGCGTTTGATGACAATAATTGTTGTCGAAATGATGCCACTTAGCAAAAAATTGTTCAATTCTGTAGCCTTGGAGTTTCACAAATTGTCAAGTCAACAAAATCTCATTGTGTTAAGGAGTCGAGTCATCTACCCGTCGCATTGTCACGAAAGACGCTTTGTGAATTGTTTTTTTTCTTTCGACCTTTTTAATGTTGTCACTTAGGTATCCGAGTTGGTTTCTTTGTAGATTTGTAGACTCTGTATTTCTTTAGTTTAAAACTTTATTTTCTTATTGTTAGCGTGTCAAATTAAAACAAGGTTGCTGACTGTTTGGTAGAATCACAAAATGTATGAAACTACGTTAATTTTTAATTTAACAACCTTATTTTATATTTTATTAGCATTCCGCCCGGGACTTCGTTCCCGTGGGAATTCGGGAAAATTATGTAAACTATGTCCATTGGAGATAATGTAGCTTTCGAATAGTGAAAGAATTTTTCAAATCGTTTTTTTTTATTATTATAAGATGGGTCAACTCCTGACCTCAATCCTGACCTTATGGTCAAAGATGAGGTCGACGATGGAGCGAGTTAACCCAGAAAATGCCCATAAAGGCACCGGTACTCCCACGCACCGACGGAACACAGCAAGCTGTTTGGCGTCGGACTTCGGCAGGAGGGTGGTCGCGAACCAGACGGCCCTTTACAGAGCCTACCACACCGCATGAGACCATAAGACGACACCTCAAATTCAGAAAAAAATGAAGTGTCGTTGCCTGGGATGGATTACTAGGAGGCAGGTCTCATTTGTGTTTCCTTAGTCGCCTCTTACGTGGTGTTATTCTCCACGTGTGGTGATCGGTTGATCGGTTGATCACCGATCACCACACCGTGTGGTGATCGGTTGAGAATAACACCACCCATCTCTTTCCGTGGTGTCGGTGATCACCACTCGGTCCAGTAGTTTCGGAGCCTATTCAATGCAAACGAACAATCCAACCTTTTCTCTTTATATATTAGTATAGATATAGAGTATAGATAATTTAAATTTGTGTGTCCTACTACTGGGCAAAAGCCTCTGCTATTGAACCTTATTGATTAGCGGACCCCTTTCCAATCCTGGATTATCGTAAGCGTACCCAGAATCTCGAAGTGGACACAAATGCTTCTTAAAAAATATGAAAGTGTGTCTGAAACCCTTGGAATTACTCACGCATACATAAGCTCACGCTTTTGTCCCATTTGGGTAGGCAGAGACCACAGTCACTTGCTACAATCCAAACATACCTCATTCGCTTCCTTTACATTCATAATTCGCTTCAAACATGCTCTTTGGATTCGGGTACTCCTAACACGGCCAAATTGTACATCACCAATTTGGTCTAAGTACGTCCTAAAACTCCTGGATATATAATTCCAAGATATAGAAATAGAAAAAAAAAATATTTCCACACCACAAAGAAAATTAGGTTACGCAAGAGATATTAAATCAGTTAACATCTGTTACATTGTTTCCTTAAACCTTATTTAGCAGTTAACAAAAACTTTACATTATTTGTGGGGGGCTCGTGCCTAAACTAGGTAATTAAACCTGTACCAGGCCTTTCCCTGGAATCTATACAACTGTCAAAAAGTAGGCATGGACTTAATATGTGTAGTTTAAACATCAAGTGCAAAACAAACTAATAGCAAAAAAGACAATTGAAAAAGAAAGATATCTGCATGCATTTTGGTATGTGTCTACTTGTGCTTGTGTGTGTATCATATAGATATGTGTATGCGTGTGTGTATATATACGTGTGTGTAAGCATGTGTGTGAGTATGTATGTGTGTGTATGTATGTGTACACGTATGTTGATATGTTGATAGAAAAAGAACCTCGTTTACCTAAAAAAAGAATTTAAATAATCCATAAGGATGCTATGTACCTATAAAGGTTTTTTGTTAAAACTTGATTAGTCCATAAAATTCAGTCTACCTATTTTAGTTTGAATATGATATCAGATACACAACAATCCAGGATAGAGGAATATTCTGGGAGACACGATGAATAATGTAGCGGAAAAATAATGAGGTTGTACAGGCAGACAGCTGTCGTTCTAACCGCTAAAACACACAATGTCTCGTCATCGCAGCGGTTTTTAAATTTGTTGTTGAAGCTTTATCGATGGAATCATGAGCATTGTATTGTACTGTAGCATTGCAATGCATTCTTAGATAATGTATAATACGGTTTTTTTCCAGTTTGATAAGTCATTAAAACATTGAAACTAGATGAATAAATATATAGATATACATATATACATCTCTCTCTATTTTTTATCAGCCCACATTATTAGCATTCTTTAGGTAGAGTACGTTTTACCAAAAATTACCCTTTTGTGTCATGCTAGGAACTAGTAAAAAAAATAAAAAAGTCTAAATAATGTTGAAGCGGACGTCATACAGCATTAAAAAAAGGTGAAAAATCTAAATATCATCAATATATCCCTTTTCAAAACATGATTCAGAGTAGATCTTTTTAAAATTTTACATCTTATGTATTTAGATACCCATGAAAGTAAGTACCTTCGGCGTCAAAAATATTTGAAATAAAAATGATTTAAAAACGCTTACACAACCGCAACGTATTGCATTATAGTCGGTGTCGTTTGTAATATCGGAAGGCTAACGGATGTAGCAGAGCCGCGTCTTAATTAAGTAGGCTATTACTAGGATGTACAAGACCCATATAGTTTACCAGAAACATATATTACGGTCTTGATATTCTTGAATACCTATATGGAACCGCCGTGTAGTGGTCGGTTGAGAATAACCCCATCTCTTTACGAGTGTGTCGTAAGAGGCGACTAAGGAAACACAAATGAGACCTGCCTCCTAGTAATCCATCTTGGGCAACGACACCTCAGCTTGTTTTGAAGCTGAGATGGCATCCTATGGTCTCTTTCGTTGTGGTAGGCTTTGTAAAGGTCCGTCTGGTTCGCGACCACCCTCTACCGAAGTCCGACGCCAAACAGCTTGTTGTGTTCCGTCGGTGCATGGGAGTACCCTAAGTGGCATTTTCTGGGTTAACTCGCTCCATCATCTAACACATCTATGACCTTGGTCAAGATTGGGGTCAAGAGTTAACCCATCTCGTAATAAAAAAAAGAACAAAGATTTCGGGAAATTTTCCCCAAGGCATGTAACTCGACATTGTAAATAAGACAAGTGATATAACAAAAGTTATATCACCATTTTTTGGATACATTAAATATGTAGCCTTTGCAAGTATGTAGGTTAACATCGGTGATAGCCCAGTTGGTAATGAGCCAGACTTGTGATCGGAAGGTCACGGGTTCAAATCCTGGTGCAGGCCTGTACCACTAAATTCGTCTTTTCGGATTTATGTACGGATTTCTAATTATCACTTGCTTAACGGTGAAGGAAAACATCGTGATGAAACCCGCCCGTCCAAGAAAATTCATTTTCGAAAGTCGAGTGGTCCACCAACCCGCATTGGGCCAGCGTGGTGGACTATGGCCTAAATCCCCTTCGTGTTTCGAAGGGAGGCCCGTGCCCCTCGGTGGGGACGTATATGGGCTGGTAAGAAGAAGGTTAACATCAGTAACGGAGCAATAAATCGTTGTGATTTTCCATTGGTCAAAATTTGGAAGATTGTTTCTTGATGTCACCAGATCTTGTCAATTATGTCCACAAAAGTTCTCAAATGAGGCAGTGTGAGCTTCACGTAAACTTCTTTCAAACTCTCGGGTGGTTAATCAGTCCATGAAACTGAACAACTTCCCTAAGGAACAAAGGTCAGAATATGAAAAAAAATGTTTGATCTCCCATACAAAATGCGCTATATGCTGATAAAGTTTGTACGGGAACTGATTAACCACCCGAGAGGTTGAAAGAGATTTATCTAAAGCCCTATGTATGTATACATGTATATACATATACGAGTACTTATAGCTATATGTATTGTATATGTATAGCTAAAATCTATATGTATATGTGTAGCTTTTTGCCCGGGATTTCGTTCCCGTAAGAATATGTTAAAATTATATAGCCTATATGTTATTACGTTGTCTAAGTAACATTACTGCCTCGTTTCATTAAAATCCGTTTAGTAGTTTTAGCGTGAAAGAGTAACAAACATCCATACATACAAACTTTCGCGTTTATAATATTGGTATAGATATTAGTTAGGAAGTATGGATATATGGTTATGAAATAATGGTCTCGGATTATCGCAACCCTTTGTTCCCAGTAGTCCCCTCTAGCAAGGGCCTCGGGGTGACACCTATGTTAGAAAGGGAAGAACTGACACTTTTATACAATAAACAACTGCCGATCACCCCAATACGAACGTGCAGCTCGAGAACGATGGCGACAAACTCACGCGGTGCGCCACTCGGCTGACGCTGAAACTTCACTTTGATTGCGCGAGGGCCTCGCGCAAAAGCTTGCTCGCCTTCTGGCGTTGTCAATGTTGACATTTTGACATAGGATCGCAACGCAGTACGCGCGTTATCACCGTCATACTTGAGCTGCTAACTGTTAACAAACTTTTAAAGGTTTTTTTAAGTCTTTGTTTTAAAAATAATTATATTTTCCACAAAACTTTCTAAAGCCCTTAAAAGACTTATTATTATCTTAAGAAACTTCTTAAATAAATATTGCTCAAATTAATTTTGCAGCACAATAAACTTTCATTGGATGAATGAATTAATTTCCAAACTTATGAAAATGGTTTGCAAAGTGGAAAGTTTTGTGAAATGCATTTAAATCCAAACAAGTTTAGGACTTAAGTGTACTTTGTTCAAGTAGATTGGGAATAACAACAAGTTGAGTTCTCATAATTTAATAAAATGTGACATCAGCATCATTCTTCATCAAGTGTACTAATGCTTACTCTAAGCAGATTGCTCCCTTCGTCATTATTCTTCTTCTTCTTATCGTGCAGGTATAGTCAAGTATGTGGCGAACTTGTCTGACCCTGGTGACAGAGTTTTCAAACCGCACAATGGCCTCTGACTTGGTTTTAGCGACTGTAGTCAATCGACAACAGCCGGGACCGCCAGCTTAACGTGCCCTCCGAAGCACGGAAACGCTCGTCATAATTTGCCACTTTGGTCATCCATCAGGTTCCCTGCCCTGTGCACGTTGCTTAAACTCACTGATCGGTTGAGATCAGCAAGAGCCACTGGACTACGAACGCTTCGACATTATTGTCATCAGCATATAAGTACATTCGCATCGCGGAGTGTGGGACTCCCTTCGAAATAATGAAGGGGGTTTAGACCCAATGTGGGTTATTGGACCATAAGCATAGGATAGGGACTTAATTTGATCTAGTTAGCGCGAATGAGCGAGAAGCTTGTCCGTTTCAGCTTGGGCAGAAATGTTTTCGTATGTCTTTCCGGCTGTTATTATCCTCTACAGGGTCGGTGGAATAGTCGCCGATTTATCTGTTTAGGTGGCGAAATTGAGAACTATTCAAATTTCATAAATCTAATAACGGCGCTTTGACTAGTGGCGCCACCGCCAACTGAATTTTAAGTTGCTAGATAGTTTACAACTTCACCTTCGTTTGGTGGTGGAGCTTAAATAATTCTGAATTTCGCCACTTGAACAGATAAAATGGCTTCCATTCCATCGACACACAACTGAAGTTACAGAATCGGGGTCCAGGTCTCATTTCTAAACTGATCCTCCTAACAAAAGTCAAAATAGCTTTGTTTCGTAGAACATTTCGGATGACACAAATCATTTTAGGGAAAGAACACAAATAATTTTAGTACGCGGGTATGTGCTCAAAAATACAAAATTAGATTGTCACTTAAAATAAGTGAAAGTACTAAATTAAATTAGTTCTTTTAACTCTACGGCTATTTGCCAAAAAGATTTTGAGGGTAAGGACAAGGCCTTAGGCTAGATTTATTTTGGTCCCTAGGCCCCTTTAGCGTCATGTTTTTTTTACTAAAAATAACCTACTTAGAAGCCACCTCGTTATAACTCGAAATGAAATAAAACACAATTTCCTCTGCGTGACTTTCAGTTTTGACAAGTTATTATTTTGAACAAATTGCTGTTTTGGCTAAGTATAATTTCACGGTCCGAAGGTTTTTGACGCCTGATATAATCTTTTGAGTTTCCTTTTACTTCCAAACTGATGTAATTAATATTCTAGGTATTTTTCACTGAGATATTTTTGGGAAGAAAGATTTCGGCGCGTCTTGGCTTGGATTACATTTAATTTTTTACTAATCAATTATACATTCAATTGCCATTCATTTCTATTTCATTACAACTTTTATATTAAACACAACTACACATCACACACTATTTCATTTTCACATAAGAAAGTATGCACATAGACACACTTACCCATACTCACACATACACACACACAAACTCACAATTATTTGTTATTTTTCATTTTATTTGTTTCCCTAATGTCTGGTACCGCTCGGACGCGGTCGCTCACGGGTGCTGACGGAAGAACAGCGCTGTCCAGTGGCAGCACACGCTGAGTCAGCACCCTTTTATACACAGTGTTTCTTTGTTTTGTCTTAATTATTAGTTATAAGTTGTATTTAGTTTTGTTTTTTTTGTTATTAGTTTGTCCATTTAACTGTGTATGAATAAAGATTTTATCTATCTATCAAACATATAATGTTAATAAAAGCTTATAATAAGTTGTAAGAAGTCAAACAGCCTTTCAGAAATCTTTTTATTTAAAGTTTCTTTGTCAAAATAAAGGTAAAAATTAAATGTACTTCTTTCAAAAGGTAAAAAAAATATCGCAGATTTGTTTTTGACTAGACTAACTCTAGGCTAGTTTAACTAAGTAGTTTACTACATCAGTAACCCCTATATCAGTCTATATCTATATCAGTAAACCCTTATATCTATATCAGTAAACCCTATATCGGTAACCATTATGGTTATTTACTAACGCTGCTCAATGCAGTATCATGCATATCTCTTTTTCATCGATTTTCTTCAGAAATCCTTTCATTTTTTTTTTCCTTGATCACATCCTTAACGGTCATGCAAAATGTTAGAGTCTTCTTCTACTTGTCGTGTAGGTATAGTGAAGTGTGTGGCGAACTTAGCTAACCCTGGTGTCAGAGTTTTCAAATAGCACAATGGCCTCTGATTTGGTTTTAACGACTATAGACATCGACAACAGCCGGGACCAATAGCTTAACGTGCCCTGTGAAGCACGGAAACGCTCATGACAAATTGCCACTATGGTCACCCATGAGGTTTCCTGCTTCTCAATACATTGCTTAACCTCACTGATCGGTTGAGATCAGCGAGCGCCACTGGCCAACGAGTGCTTCTAGTTTTAGAATACGGCGTTGTGTTGAATGTACGTAGTAATGTTTGTTAGTCAGTATAGCTTTTACGACTCTAAGGTAGAGATAGAAACCAGTTTGTTGTCAATCATAAAATACGGTATCTTAACATCTGTGTCCTAATTTCTTCTACATTATATTCGCATTCCATTTCCAATGCTAATTATATTGTAACATTTTAAACAAAGTTTTTTACTACATATCATATCAGCCTATTGCAGTCCACTGCTGAACATAGGCCTCCCCCAAGGTGCGCCACTTTGCACGATTCTCCGCTGTTTTCATCCAGCCACTACCCGCTATCTTCTTTAGGTCATCTGACCATCTGGCTGGGGGGCGTCCTACACTACGTTTGCCAAGACGTGGTCTCCATTCGAGAACCTGTCTACTCCAACTCTCGTCGGTTCTACGACAGACATGGCCAGCCCACTGCCACTTCAGCTTGCTACACTTTTGGATAATATCCATCACTCCGGTTTTCTGTCGGATGACCTCGTTTCGGATTCTATCCCTTAGCGAGTTTTTTACTAATTGCAAAAAAATGAGAAGTTTCTTTGCTCGACTGTATGAGAATCTTTTTTTTTATGTATGTTCATCAATTTTTCCACCATGTTTCTGTTAAGAAAATAAATAAAAAGACGGGTTAAAAAAGCAAAAAATTAAGAGAACTTCATTTAATTTGCTACGTAATATCTACTAATCTGTTTGAAGTCAGTGTCAAGCCAAATAAGTTTGATAGGCCGCCTTCCACCGACTTCAAGCAGATCAGTAGATACTACCTTGAACATTAAATGAAGTTTCCTTAATTTTTCGCTTTTTGAATTAGTTTTAATTTTTTTCTTATTCTAGAATACATAAAAGAAAATAAAAGAGATATTCTCGTAATAATCCTGCGAACTTCAAATGAAACGCCACAATAAATAATCTCTCAAACAGGTTCTGTCTTTAAAAATTCCCGGAAAACCCCCAGTTCCCTAGGGACTGATGTCGTCTGTTCGTTACCCACGCCTGAATACAGGATTAAGGGAATTTTTCTACTGAAATTATGTTTGTGCTTAAGAATACTTTATTTACTAATTCGTGAAAGGTTATTTGAATTTTGTTTGAATAAAATATAATATTGAAACTGTTTTCAAATTATTATTATATATATATAGATTTTTTAAATAACAACGGACAAAAAGTACGTAATTGAGCCAGTTTTAAAGATTGTTTTTTAATTAACCTTTGTTGGGTTACGATGTAATGATACTACCTTGCAATTGGATCTGTGTTCGATTCCCGGGCGGTGTCTCTGTAAAAAAATCTGATTTTCTTATTTTGTCTGGAATTATTGAGGTCACAATTAGAATTGGGCGTTTCCCCACTGGACGACACGGCGGCCGGCGCCGGCAACGGCGAGAGTGACAGAGCTATACTAGGAAGCAAGAAATCGGTAGTCTGTCTCTT